>JAGXJF010005314.1:0-350095 GCA_019208055.1 Stipa capillata
GGGTAACGGTACAGAGAGAAGGGGAAAAAGACTAAGATATAATACAAGAGCAGGAGTACAAACCGCAATGCTTGGTGGTGGGGGAAGGAAGAATCATGGAGGCTTGCTGTCCTGCTGATGGTGTTCCCCACAGGCAGCTTATGTTACTGCTGCCTTTCATAATTCAATCTCAATTAGTCTTTCTGCACAAGTTACCTTCTCAGATCCACAGCCACATGCAGATGCCTGTAGCTTTCCTGAAAAAGAAATCATATTTTGGATTAGTATACTCCACACCTTGCTTAACAATGGATGATATTGTTAATGTTGCCGGTAAATTTTCTATCCATTGACTTTACAGATCACCACTATAGCTGCTTGTGTGAGGATGTGCATGTACAAATTTGCATGTCAATTTCATAACTCAAACTGAACGTTTGCTCAATTTTGGTAGATCCAGTCAACAAGTCTTTGGAAAATGTGTTTTCTAAAGGAAACTGCTATCACCTTTTGCTTTCTTCTCACAAAGAATTCAACCACAGGTCTGCTCTGAAAGCTTGCAATTTGTTTTAAAAGATATTACACTGCAGAATCAAATAGCATTTATGCCTATAAGAGGAGTAGGCAGGATAGATAACAGGAGCAAGAGCAACAACAACTAATTATGGATAACCGCACGAATCTGGATGAAATATTAAAAAAAAGATCTATTATCTGGTCTGTTCTTTTTAGAAAAAAAAAGACATAAAGATTGTTTTGCTTCAGTCTCAGAGCGTATCACTGCATTCCTACCACTTGACCTTGAAGTGTCAAATTCCTTTTCGCTGCACATGGGTTTTTCCTGCCCCAAAGTCCTCTACACAACATACAAAAGTAGAACGCAATGATTTCTGCTAGCTTAGATAGCAAAAAGCCGATCCATTCCTGCCATCTTACCATGATTCGATCAGGGATAAAAGCAAATCACAATACAAGCTCACCTGGCAATGCTTTGGTTATCGTGACAGATTGCACCTTTGGCATCTTCTTTCTTCAGCAGAAGAAACATCATCTGTGAAGAAATTTTAACCAGAAGGCTCTTCCAAGAGAGTCTCGCACCTTTGTCACGCAGAAGACAGGAAAAAGAAACGTCTAAAATGTAAGATACGAGCATCAGCCTAGCACCTTTCCAAGTCACACTGTGAAGAATCAATATTAGGGAGTATATTTGACTATTGTGAACTAACTTTAAGCAAGCTAATGGCCAGTGAACTACAAGCCAAATGACAAATTGAGCGTGTAGAATAATTGCACTAATAACTGTACATCCCATTCTTCAACTGAAGAAAGAACATGCTAGTCACAAGAAGACTACTACTACATATAATACAGACAAGCCATACCCTTTACCAAATCTTATCTCAGATTCTCTAAATGTTCCACAGTTCCAGTAGTTGGTAAAATCCTGTAACACTAAAAATACGAAAAAGAAAAAGAAAATAAATTTTTCAGGAAAAACCAAGATGCATAAGATCATCCTAGAGCAATCGATGCCACAAAGAATTATTGTTGCGAAAAGACCATGGCAAGTTTAAGTTTTTTTTTCTTAGGGAGCAAGTGAAGTTTGTATTGGGCACACATCATGAAAAGAGAGCACACTTGTTTACTTGCACCCAGCAGACACCATGACTTGCACAGTGTTATAAAGGATGTCATGGCGGAGACCAATGCGGATCTAAAATGTTCAACAAGACAATCTATACAAAATAGAATCGATGATGATTAAATGGTTATTAATTCTGATAAATTATGTGACTGCACTCTAGAAAGCTCACATCTGAGTTGAATGTCTAGTTTTCTCACGGTAAGTATAAAATGCAAGCGCAAAATTCAGCTAAACAGATACTAATTTTAGAGTGAATTGCACCATAAATCCCAAACTTCAGAATGACACAATGACCAAGAGTGTGCATGGGGATTGTAACATGCGTAAAAAAGCAAGACATAAGGTGGAGTATCTAGATAACATGGCATTACATAAATCTACTTCATGCTAACAAATCTTAACTAACATTAAATGAACAAAAAGCCCAACAGCAAGACTATAGGGGCAGGAATCATGCAAAGGAGAAACAGACATAAAGGAAAAAGGGAAAAGGAATGTGTGGACCGGTGGTGAGCTACAGTGGGAGGCCAGCATTGTTTCCCCTCACCTCTCAGTGACAGTATCATGCAGACTCTCACAAGCTTTATCAAGCACATGGGGATAGGGGAACACAGCTACAACACAGATTATAAAAGTAGGTCCCACTAGCATACCAATCCAGTAACCTGAAATACCAGTAGCGAGTTCCTCCCTGTAGTGTTTGGCTCAATACGGTCAAAGACCAAGCACACATAAGAGATCCGCTTGTACTTAAGTATAGAACTTCAGAGTAATTTATTTGACTGGACAGTTCAGTAGGAACAGACTAGTCACAGTATCAATCAAAAACTCATACAACTATACAAGACATAGCAAGTGTACTTACAATGGCAGTGCAGTAGGGCCTTGTTTGGTGCAATGCCTCACAAAAATAGATGAGGAACCTTGATGTCTGAAGTTCAGGAGTCCATCAAAGATGAAAACTGTTATGCAAAACTTTGGCTGCATCGCCATCGAGGAGCCTGGAGTATCAAGTATTTGTGATTAAATAGCACCTACAATTTGTGCCCTTAGTAGTTTATGTATCAGATTGGAGACAAAATTAATAGTGGAGCGTACTATTGTACAAACCACATGATAACAGCTGGATATAGACTCTTCCAGAATATCAGCTCTCAATGTCAAGCAATTGTGTCCTTGATGTCAGGCTCAATCCAAGGCTCACGATACAGGGTATTATTCAGCTGGAATGGCTCGCATCCCTCACGTTCCATAAAAACCAACAACGGATTTTCATATTTTGCTGCAACCTAATCATCCCAATCTACATCACAACCATCGTTGTTATTATTTTGAGATCTTGCAGAAAGACCATTTACTTTAAAACTCTGATCAGGTTGTTTTTGTCTGGTGATCTGGATTCTGGATACTACATCATCCCAGCCGTCCTCCCAACCATCTATCGTGTTTTTAGTCTGGTCTGCCACCGTTGAGCTGGGATCCAGAGCTCCCATCTCAAGCTGCTGATGTAGGACTCCAGCATCAACCCTTCTCCCTGTAAAATTGCAACAAGTCCACACAGTCTCACCAAAAGTAGTCAGCATATACTGGATTCAGCTGTGCACAGTAAGCTGCGATCTGTAGATATTGTTGTTTCCAATTAAACCTGGGGTTATCGATCATCATGTGAGTCAATCGACACGGACTTGGCATCATATTAGTCTCTTCGAAGACCTCACACCACAGAGAATCAGTCCTGACTTCAGTACATGCACAAAATTCGAGTGCTCACATATGTGGTCATTTCTGTGCAAACTTCAACACAAAGCTGATACTTTTGCACACTCACATCACACAAGCCCAGGTGAGGGGTATGCTTCGGGATCGTATATAATGCCTAATCACCAAGCCAAACTTGTATTGTAACACTCGAGTCAACAAAGAACCCAATAAATAGCTGGAATGATGGTTCACATCGTGAACTGGGCTTATGGGTGTCTGATAAAAAGCTCATGATCAACTTCTAATATAAGACTACACTAACAATATGTTAGAAAAAAAAGTAATGGAGCACTCTAAATATCTAATATGCATACCTTCTTAGAGCCATCCTGAGGAACTTCAGCTTCTTGTCAACATATATGTAAGGTGATGGTTAACAGATATGTAGTCCTTCCCCTTACTCTGGAGTATAACAAACAATCCAATTGAAGCTGCAACAACAAAACAAAACTCTTTCAGGTACATGAAATCGCATACACACATAGTATATGCATGCTAGATAATCCATTTTATGGTTTGACGTCATATTTTATATAAGCACCAAAGTGCTATGGCAGTATAAGCCAAAATCATCACAGAACTAATCAAACTATCAGCCTCTACTAAAACAGATTTTCCCATTCACAATATCACTAAGATTAAGTACTACATAATGGGGCCAGCACTAGATGGAACCCAAACAACTTCCAAACATGCGCACTAAGCTTTATCCCAAACAACTCAAACATGGTACGAATTTTGCTGAAGACACATTCAAACATCTAATATTACGGTTGCAAACACAGTCTCCGAGAACTAGAAGCAATGCTAAGCAATTGCAAAGACAATGATCGAAAATTACCGTTCAGAGAATCATAAAGGCACGCAATTGCGCAAACAGCTCTTCCCCAACATGGCATGCCTAGGACCCGGCGCCTCACTTCTCCGCCTCTTGCTGAATTTTATCAGTTGGATCCTCCTCCCCACTGCCATTGATCTGCAATTCACCCTTTGCATCTTAGTTTGCTTCACCCCTGCCGCTGGGTCGGGGCGAGGGAGAGGCACGCTCCTTGAAATCCGCCCGTATTCGGCGGCGGCTCCTTCGTCTCCTGAGCCGCGGAGGTGGCTGGCTTATCAGTCGCCGGCGTTGCCGTCTCCGAGTGCGGGTGCTCCTTCGCCTTATTCTGTACGCCGAAGCTTGGCTGACTCTCCGGCGAACGACGGCTTGGCTGACCCCTCCCCAGGATTATTCGTCGTGCTACGCTTGCTGCGCGGTTAGCGAGGAGCTCCTGAAGAGATCAAAACCGCCGCTAAAACCTAAGATTCTCTTAAACCCTAACCGAAATTAGCGTAACCCAATCGAATCCATAAAACTAGGCCACCCTCGTAGGAGCTGGGCAGTCCCGGCAAAGCAGGCCGAGAGACCTGCTGTGATTTCACTTCAGTCAAATTTGCACGGGAAAATTCCGAGAAAATGCCAAAATTGGTCGATTCCGGTGGCCGGGGAGACAGAGAGACGGCGCCACCAGCCGCCAGGCTCCGGCGCGTGACCTGGAGAAGGTGGAGAGCTGCTGATTCGGAGATTTTCCACCTTCCCACTGCTTCGATTGGAGGATGTAAGCGGTAGAGCGCGAAGCAGTGTGAGCGAAAACATAAGGGATGATATGCAGCATTTGCGTTTTTTAATTTTGATTTTGTTCAGGGGATTTTTTTTCTGGAATTGTTAGATTTTGTCGGTTTGTTGGGGGCGGTAATTAGGTATCGGTCGGTCGATTAGATGTCCTAGTTAGATGCTCCGATCGACCGGCTCGACAGCCGCTGAATCTATTTGCCGCCTTCATTCACACTTTGCACTCCTGTTTGACCCCATGACATCTTCATTTACGTTCCCGTTGGCTGCGTCGACTCTACTCCGCATCGTCGTCTTCGTGCGTGCGGCAAAGGCGAGAATAGCCACCGTGGACAAGAGGAGCCCCGGGTGAAGGGGCAGGATTTTGTTGTTGCATCGACCTGGTTTACCACATATTTTTTGTACCATTGCAACAAAAATAAATAAGGAGTCCGTGAGTACTACACTGAGCGATTGTTCTATACTTGTTTTGATTAGACGAGACTTGTTTGGCCTACATTCAAGTGCCATTTTACAAGAGAGTTTTGTTACAGATGTTTCTTTCATGCACAGGAAAATACGACGGAAACCATTTATAAGTGCAAATATTACCAACTTCCCAAGCAGGATCTTAGTGTTTTTTAATTTCATACGTTAGTAATATTATACCCGTTCGATATAATAGAAGTTACACTATACCTATTCCATGGAATGCCTCGAAATAAATCTGATGTATAAATAAAGGTTTTTATTTGCATTTTCACTATGGTTTGCCGTCGCACTGCTAAGGTTTTCAATTTTTCATCATGGCTGCTCATGAGACTGCTAAGGAATCTGATGCATAGATCCTCTTTGATTTGTGCCATCCATTTAGTTTATCTTTTCCAGTGTACTCAAAAGGAAACAAAATGCCCTATTTATTGTAGTCTGGATTGTAGATGCTGCAAGTTTGCTACAATAGTTTATACTTGCTTGATTTCCTCCTTTCAGCGGCCAAGCGTAGGAATGTAGATATAAAACTTTTCAGGAACATACACACGAAAATTTATATTTTCAGCCAAAAACAAAATCAGTAGACATTGATATGTGTAGCTTCCTTTACTCTCTTTTATTTTAGTTTCATCATCAATAATAGCAATTCCTTCTCATAAGTGCATTGTCCAATGTGCTATTTCAAGCCTGGACAGATAAATTCCGACTCCAGGTTGACGATAAGAGTCACTATTCTAATCATCGTGATTAAACGCTGCATACATTTCTTGGTAATCATAGTGATACAGTGCAGGTATCACCCAATAAGAAGTTTATGCTTCCCTGTATGCTTATCAATCAACTTAGTAATTTCGATGGTTCTCATTTTGAGGATGCTTGATTTGCTATGCAGGGCTTTGTGTAATGTTCCACAATATTCCCTCCCTCTAGGAATGGAAGGCATATTTTAATTGGCTAAGACAAGACTTTGATCAATAATTACTTTATTAATATGTGATTTATGTAATACAAAATTATAATTATAAAAAAATACTTTTGAATACGAATCTAATAATATTAATTTTATATCACATAAATCACATATTAATGAAGTAATTATTGATCAAAATCTTACCTTAACCAATCAAAATATGTCTTACATTTATGAACGGAGAAAGTAGTTAACAAATTAATGATATGTACTTCCACCGCTATCTGGTCTAATGTTGATACTACCGAATAGTCATCTGCCTAGACAGCATTATTAGATCTAGGACTTCAAACTGGAGAACTTCCTATTAACTCGTCATCTTTAATTACCCTTGAAATGAGATTGGGTCAGATGTCTGCCACCATATCAAAGAGTTTAATTGATTAGCCCGGTTGTAGGGAGGATCAACATCTCACCCCGAATCGATTTAAATATCCAGATAACAATCCAACTTTATGTTAATTCTATTAAGTGTTTAACACCCATGTTGTCGGGTTAGTCGACAGGTCACGATGGGTGTTGTGATACGACGCTTAGCATTGTAAAGAAGGTTCAACAATGCCAAGCGTTGTAAAACAAGGTTCAATGACGCCAAGCACTGTAAACCAAGGTTCAAGGACACCAAACGCCGTAAAACGAGGTTGAACAACAGATCGACAAGACAAGCATCGCAACGGCACGTCGGGTTGCGACCTGAAGCATCGTAACAAGTTGCCAAGATACGAGAAGACTCAAAGAATATACTATGGAAAAAACTGTAATGTCCTCAGCGATATGATAAGCTCAAGAGTAAGACCATAACCTGCTTAAGGGTAGCCATATAAATATACTTCACTCTTCCTCCAACCTATAGATAAGGGGCATCCCCTCTCTTGAGAGGAGGACTTCTGAGAAAAAAGATCAATATAGTTATGATTTCTAGCCACGGATAATATCATATGTTCTTACGTTGAGACGTGTGTTGAAGCTGCGTCGACGTAAGAAGTTGTTCCGTTTTTTAAGCGTTCTCATCAGTCTTCGTGTGCAAACTGGGTTGTCATGGAATCACCGTCTAGTTTCGCTGCTATCACAGGCCCCTCAAATCTTACAAATTCCTCACGATCGAATCACGGATGATGATGACTCCTCTGTTTTTTGTCAGGTCTGTTCACACCAATGTTATTGCTTATGTTTTCTTACATTTGTTCATCTAGGCCTTGCTATTATGTGCCTAGAATCCTCAAAAATCAGAGTGCTTACAAAAAAAAGGCCCAGGCTAGCCCATGTTCTTGAATTGCTTTGTTTATCGATTTAGTGAGCAATATAGTGTTCACTTCTTCGTTACAGTTAGTAAAGCTACCGGCTATCACCTTAACTTGCATCTTTTACTGAATGTTAAGGTGCAAAAATTTGTTCCATTTCTCATTTTAATTAGTATATATTATCCTTTGATTCTGTGCTAGTTAACGGTGGCAGGATGTTTTATCATCCTTTAATGAAATTTCATCTAGTTACACCCATTTCCAGTTACACTGTGCAGATCGCCGTTTTTTCCTTAATTAACTTCTTGCTTTAATTATGCACATTTCTTCAATGTGGCTATTTCTGAGCAAATGTCCCGAGAGTGAGTGAGCCACATCATTATAACTATTTACGGTCGTTAGATCAGACTTAGGCGGCTCATATTTGCCTCAGATCAGCGTACATCATAAGCTTTCTTTCTTGGTCATTGGATATAGAAACCAAACGCTCAAGACATTCTTTTTCCTCTTCGTCGGCCACGAACTGACCAGCGCTATCAGCGCTTTTCCCCTCCCTCCTCTTTCCTTTATTAAGTCATGACTCTGCGTCTCCCATAACCGGTAGTATATCGTAACCTTTAATCCTGGAAAATCATGCATTTTATTTCCTGCGGCGCGCTCTCCCTTCACAGGTTTGCAGCGTTGCTTGCAGCGCTCGGAGCTTTTCTTGCGTGCTGGAGTTCTCCCCTTGCAGCCCACCGTGCCACCATCCCAGTCCCTGCGGGCAATCTTCTCGCCATGGACATAGCCGAGTCCATCTGTTGCTTTCTCCTCTGCACGGCAGCCACGGTAATGGTGGTTGTACCTCAACCCAAAGCTAGCCTCACAGCAGGGGATCCTATCTCCTCGTTCTCATCGGTTGCATTATTTTTTTGACAGAAAGTTTGTTGATATACTCAGGTTTTTCTATTTGTCAGATATTTTCATGTTATTCTCTCTCTCACACGCACACTGTTTGATGCACTCCTTTTGGCTCCGATTACGAGGAGTGTATGTACACTGCAATGTCCATGGACAAAGACAATAGCTTTGTTATGTGGAGGTATCTATCAGGTACATATATATCTGAGCATCACAAAGCAACAATAGGTTTTACTATTTCGTAAGTGTTGCAAGCATTCGTGTAGATTTTTTGCACACGTATATTTCTCGTGGAATCGGGACACTATTCCAAACCAAACAGGTACTGAATTCTGCACGTGTAGATTTTTCGCTCTCTTCTATTTTGGGTGAAAAAATAATACTTTTGAGAAAACATCGAAACGGGCAGTATATCACATTGGCTTAGACAGTTCCACTTGCAGTTGAAACCAGGTTCAATTTTTTATACAGTGCAGATAAATCAGTAAAAGAACTTCAAACTTCTGCATCAAGTAAACGAGCTCATCAAAGGAAGACAAACCGGTACCTATAGATGCTTAGTGCAATAAAGCAACCTAATAAAAGCTCGGCCGTGATGCCTATCGCACTCTCCACGTCAAACTCCCAAGTGGCAACGCAACTTTTGAACAGAAACAATTCGCTGCATTAAAGCACATCAACCCAGCCGCGCCATGGACACCGGTCACCGGATGCCCGAGCACCACACCATCTCTTCCTGTGTGTCCGACAATCACCAGCAATGTCTCTGGAGCCGGTGCCACAACTCAACAGCAGCAGCATTGCCACAGAGCCAGTCGAAGGAGGCGTCTGCGCCGCGCTGGCGCGGCTCAGCCTCGAACTGAGCGGTGGCGGCGCGATCCGACCCAGCAGGCTGCTCGACGAGTACGAGCGGCTGGCCATCGAGGCTCAGCTCAGCCGGGCCGTCCTGCGGCGGAGCTACTCCGAGCCGAGCCCGTCCCGGATCGTCGCGCTGCATGACGAGGCGCGTCCGGCTGCTCGTCGTGCCGAGAATGTTGAGAAGGGAGAGGGGCGGGCGCCGTGTGAACCCCGGGCGCCGAGGCAATGGTTGCTGGAGGCGCTGAAGCGGGTCTTTTGCTGGCTAGGCAGCGCGTGGGGCGGGCACGGCCGGAAGGAGGAGCAGGCAATGCCGCAGCCACCGGAGCCCGCGGCGGCGCCGCCAAGGATGCGCCTGCTCGATTACCTTCGCTAGTTCGTGCAATTCTTTTTTTGTTTGTGAAATGTATAAACAGCCAAAACTCATGGTAACGACCGATGAAAATATGATTGTAAATACAACGAACAATGAGAGTATGACCGCCCTGCGTTTTGCAGTTTCCGTTTTGTTTGCCGAGCTCAGCATCAGCGGGTTCGCATATGCAAGGCACGCAAGCGTCCGCTCCAGCGCATACATGGGCGATGAATTGGCACGTAGAGGCCAAGCTATCTGCACCCCGTGTCCCCGTACCTCTGCAAAGCCATGCACGTGCCTCCCTAGAAACTGGTCGCTCGCGGGCGCTAAACATTTTTCTCTGATGCCGAGAGAGTAGTTCCCTTGTTGCTTCTTTAGATTTCTTTTTGATGTTTTTCCCTGCCACCGGCTTAGCCGACGTATTGTGACGCTGGACACCTGTCCAAAACCCTTTCCTTGCTTAATCAATGAAAAGGCAAATCTTTTGCCTCTTTCTTCAAAAACAATATCATAGTTACAAGGCATGAATCCACCCAGCACCAAAACAAAGCTACGAAACGCCCGCATCCCACGTCCGAGGTACGGTGCACGCGCACGCGGGGTGCCAATGCAGGACTATGTGCCGTAGTATGACGCAGGGTGCGGCAGACGGCAGCGCACGGCGTTGCACGCGCGCGCGGGCGCCCGGGCTAGGCAACGGTTGCAATGCGCATGGCGGCAGGTGGTGCGCGCGGCGCGCAAGCAGCCGCACCTAGTCGGTGCACGCACGGCACGGGCATGGAGCGGCGGCCGGCATCTACACTGTAATACGGTGATACTGAATTACTGGTATACTTGGCTGAAGTTTCTTCTTTTATCCGTCTGACCTGATCGACCCGATCAATCATATCTGCTCTTGGATCTAGTTAGGTTGGATCCGATCATGATAGAGGGATGTGGACCTTCTCGTGCGGTCGCGCCCTTTCCAACCTGCGCAGACACTGGAAGATTTTGGTTCAAAATTCAAGCCATCTTTCCACAGCCGGCACTCTGGATTAGGCCATTTGCGCTCAGTCAGATGTTAGATTCAGAGAATCACTGTTTGTTCTGGTCATTCACATCCCAATCCGCCCCCAAAGGAAAGTCAAAAAGAGCAGATTACGACTGGCGAATGAGAAACAGAAAAGAAAAAGGCGTTTGATGTACCAATACTTCTGACGCTAGGACAAACACAGCAATAACTGGAACTGTTCCTAACGTTAACGTACAGAAAAAGGAATTCCGAAGCATTCGAGTTCATACATAAACAGCGTGCTGCGGATGTGACAATGATGAAGTGATAACTAGCAAAACTAACATGTTCACCTAGAACATCACTTTTTCGCCAGTATTGTAGCATTTCATCATACCTCTTTACATCATCAATTAGATATCACTAAAACTTTCCAACTCAGAGCAGAAATTTCTAAAACGTTCGTCAGTAAGAAGTTAATAATGCAACCCAACTAAAAGTACGAGATAAGCTCGACTGATTAGTGGCTAACTGAGAAACTTTAGATAAACAAGCAAGTAGGCTGGTCATAGTCAACAATTGCAACGATGAAATTAACTTTCCACAGACAAGAATTCAACATCTCTAGCTGCTGAAACAAATATCACGACTGGCTGCTTGTAACGGCTGTAACATGGTATCAACGTGTGGACAGAACACTTGGTAAACTATTACTTGCCGACAAGCAACAACAACACTTGGCATCCAATAGAAATAGCTGAAATGTTTGATGGCAAACAAAAACCGAGTAACTCGCGTTTATTGCATAATGAGGTTACAAGGCCCACTCAACACGCTGCTTCCATCCAATTAGAGAACGAAAAGTATCTACAACCAGGTTCTATCTACAGTTCACTCTGACCTTCTTAGTTACTACTGAAGGACAGTACAGAAAGCCATTCTTCTAGCAATATATAAGATATCACTAAAATCACTAGGCTAACAAAAATAACAAATAAATCAAGGCAAAGAAAAGAAGACAGCAATATGGACAATCAAAAACCTTCAACACTAGGCCTCCGCAAAATATTGGGAGGTGATTTCTTAATTGAGCTTACCCTGGGGTAATCAAGAGTAATAGTGGATGAACAGGTCCTTGGAGGAAGCAGTGCAGATGTGGATGATCTTGGTGAGAATAAGTGCCGGTTTTGGGAAGGGGGCGATGGAGAGAAGGTTATGACAGGATGCTGAGGAACGATGCCATTGAGACTTGTAGATTTTAACATCACTTTTCTTGGGGCAGTCGATGGCTCTTGCAACGGATACCGGCAGGGAACCTTTATATCCTGGACACTTGCTAAGGACTCCACGACAGCCCTCATGGTAGGCCTTTCTGATGGATCCCTATGAAGGCATTTTAGAATGATGTCCGCTACAGTCCGAGCAGCCTTAGTAGGAAAGCGTCCTTTTATATGCGGATCCATGATGAGGGATAGACGACTATCATCAGTGAGGAAAGACCTACTCCACTTGACAATATTACGCTCTTCTTTGGAGGAACGGATATCAAGGTTCTTCCTTCCTGTTATTAGCTCCAGCAAGACAACTCCAAAGCTCCATACATTGCTCTTGGGAGTCAGTATGCCTTTCTCCAAGGTTTCTACTGAGAGGTTTGCAGCAGCCTGACCAAGCATAACATCTCTAGTAAGCAACATGGTATTGATCAGTAAATGAATATAATGTGAAGTATTAATGTCATGGTCCATGCTTATCGAAGTTAAAAGCATGCAAGGCAGAATCCATGTAAAATGGGTGGAGTATAAAATGTAGGGGAGCATACTGTGTGAACCAGTATAAAGAAATGGTAGAATGATTTTTGATCAAGGGTAACCAGAACTTCTTAAATATTTCCATGAAGGAACATACCACACATGCATTAGATCTCTCCTCCTCAGTATTGAAGCCAACGCAACCATATCCTGATAGTTTTGCAGTGAAATCTTTGTCTATTTGGATGTTTGAAGTTGAGAACTCATTATACATTGCCTGTGAAAAATAGAAATACATATCAAAATTTTAAAAATAACTACCAAGCAGATCGCAAGAAAATATGGTAAAATTTAAACCGTAACTTTGACAAAAAGAAACACACAAATCGTAAATTTTTGGCCATGTCAAGAGAGTTAAAGGGCAGTCACCTGAAAGGGTCCTTCATCGTGTAAGAAAGCTAGACCTTTAGCAGCACCCAAGGCAACCTTCAAACGTGTAGACCAGTCCATGAAACGACCATCTGGTCTACCAAAGAGTAGTCTGTCTAAACTGCCATGGTGGAGCCACTCATAGACCAACATCCTTTCATTAGAATCTTCTCTTGCATGAAAGCCGATTAGTTTACATAAATTGGGATGTTGAAGCGATGCCAATGTATTCACTTGTGTTCTAAACTCTTTGAAATTCTGCAAGGGATGAAAAAGTATGTTGCATCAGTACCCCAAGTAGTTTAAATTGTCAATATTATATCAGGGATGATCCAAGAAACGGAGTGGCACATCAGGAAGCCATTTCTCTAAAAAGGTAAAATATACAATTGAACCAACACTGTAGAAGTTCTAATCAACCATTGCAGGCTCTGAGCTACATATTAATACTAGTGTTTTCGAAAATTCCTTAAATACCAATGCCCAATAAAGCTGGACAGGACATCACCAAGGATCATTAGACAAAGTCGTCTACCTTAGAGAAAGTCAATCTCTAAACCGCATGCAATAGAAAGCATGAAATAGCTCGTACCAAATAAACATCAATAGCAAACAAACAGCTCACAAGAGATGAGGCCAAGATTAGATCATGAAGGAGTACAATAAGCATCTTGTACTAAAGAGAACTCAAAAATCAAACACATGGTCTGCCTTCAACGCATGTTACCTAACCCACCAATGTTGTGGTCCTAAATTGTATTCGCAAAACTAAAATTGCATTTTTTCAGCTGGGGACTGCGTCGCATCATATTACTGCAGACCAGTAAGCATAGATCAGATGCCTAGAAAAACAGCAGGCTACTCTAACCTAGGCTCAGCTTTGTAACAGATCACATACTGCAAAATTGTTAAAGCTATACAGTGGACAAGCAGATTTTTCCAAGTCACCACATGGAAAGCATTAGTAAGTGTGGCACAAAAATGTGTTGGCAAGCTGACCAGCCTAGCAAAACTGTGGGGGCAATCTCATGGCTCAAAATTGCTCTAACAAGCAATTTTCAGACCTACCGCCCTACATAACAAACAACAACAAAAATAGGGAAAATATACAATTAATCTTTACAGAGAACAGTACCTGATTGGAGGGGAGCAATCGAGATACTATTGCTTCCATCGTCTTTGGGTCGATAAAATCATCCCTGAAGGATGCCTTGTATGATGTTGAAGTCAGAGTTTCAGAAACACATTTATCACCAGAAAACCACTGGCAAGCAGATGAAACCTCATCATAAGAGAAGTTCTTAAGCCCATCAGACCTCTTTGGAGGCAGTGGGAGAGGACCTGAAGCCTCAAGTGGCCCACTTGCATTGATGGCTTTGAAGCTACCAAAATTCCTCAAAGAACTTCCTTCTGGTGAGGGAAGAGGAAGGGGCAGCGGATTTGAAAAACGGTGCGCCTTCGTAGATCCTCCCTTACCCCTAGAGTCATCCTGATCATCAAATTCAGCATATGGAAGGCCATCCTGATCAACCAGGATTAGGCTCGAAGGAGCAGACAACACGCGTGCTCTGCTGTAAGAAACTTTATTGGCCGACTGGCAGATTTTGGCCCTGTTCCTGAAACTAGGAGGAGCTGATTGCAAAGATGGCACATGCGCTTCTTGCTCCGGAAGTCTCAAAGACGCCTCCCTTGCATCAGTATGCTTCTTGCTTGCAACAAGAGGGTTTTTCTTCTTCTTGGATCTCAGGACAGTGAAGCAGCCCATCACTGCAGAATTTCAAATAGATTGCTGAATTAGCTCATATCACAAAAGTAACTGGTTCTGCATTGCATCACAGTAGTTAGTCGTTGGCAACACACGAAAAAGTTGTGATGTACTGCATCCGTTACTTAAAACTAAATCCAGTGCACCGAAGGTGCAAAAGGCGGCTATGCCTTGCATGAGCAACCAATTTAACAAAGATTTCTCTGATTCAACATAACACCTCTTAATTGAATAATTTCACCTCCAAATCATTACTGCAGAAGTGGAGATTATTAACTTCCTTCACACAATCAATTCACCGATCTATCCAGACGCAAAGTAAGGCCAGAGCTACAGGAACTGGCTGGTTTGATGCATTGGTCCACAGACGCAACATTCGATTTTTAAATAGATTATTAGTTCGTTTTCGATATAAATTCCACAGAAATTGCGCATGCCTGCAGCTACTACCACACACTAAGACGGACGGAGTTGAATAGTCGGATCCTCACCTAATCAAACCAAATTAACAATTTGGGTCAAGAGACCAACTAAAATAAGCAGCCTAGCTCAACTAAGTAATTGACCCCACCAACCAAGTACCACCACCAAATTAACACGAATACCTGACCAGTATGCGATCATAATGAACTGTAGTTCATGCCCGGGGAACTAAAAATTGCTAATGGTAAAACAAACTGCAGTTCATGGCCAACAAATTCATTTGCCCCAACGTAAACGCCCAAATCCTAAGCTTCCATTCTGCGAAATCTACAATGCAAGGCGGCGGGCGGACAAAGAAATGATCAAACAAACTAGCAACTTTTTTGCACTGCACAGCTCGCGATTAGCCAAATGAGAGAGAGATCCAAGCAGCGGCGGAACTCGCAGCAGAACCAACCGAGAAGGGATTCAAGAATCCCCGTAAAAACAGCAAACAGTTCACGAGAACAGAGAGGGGGAAAGAGAGGAAGAACAAAGGGCGCGAGATCGCACCTGGACCAAACGCTTTGCGGCGGAACCGCTCCGGCAGCTGCAAATGCGTGGGAGATGTGCTCGCTGCTCAGGTGGCGATTGGCGTCTAGGACAGGAGGGGTGTGGTGGGAAGAGGAAAGCAGATGGTAGGGCAAAGGATATAGGAGCAGAAGAGGGGAGAAAAGGTTAAATGGAGGTTAGAGAGGTTCGTGGGGTGGGGGAGTAAGAAGAGGGCGGCACTGGTCAAAGCCAGAGATATTGCGATAGCAACTCCAAGGCCGCCTTTTATATTCCACCCTGTTAATGCCGCATTTTCCATACTTTCCTCTTAATTTACATCTACTAGAACCACATTCATATATTGGCATACGGATTTTAGAAATTCCTTTGGAATTTTTAAAGACAATTCTACGAGAGTTTAGGTAGTTCCGATGTAATGATATCAAATGCATCTAGGTAAAAAGCTGATGTAAGAACCTGTTTAACGAAGAGAGAAAGTGATATTGTATTATAAACAAGAAGTGACACCAATCACGGTAACGGGCATAAGTTAACGCTGAAATCAAATCTCGCGTGAATCTATCTTTCTAATATACCTGTTGGTCACAAGATTAAATCACAAAACATATTAATGAGTATTTATTTACATAAAACACTAAGATATAAATCACTCAAAGAGTTATATCTAAAACTATTAAATACATATGATACACATTTCGAAACAATGCATTGGGACTGCTCTTATAGAACAAATTCATAGGATTTCAATCCATTTATTCCTACATAAAATATATGTTTAAACACATTTTGCGACAGTGTCTAGTCCCAGTGCGTTATATCTTAAACTGTATCATATACTTCCTCGGTGTCACAATAGATGACGTTTCAGAGTTGAACACTAGAATTTAGGGCATAGGTAAAATACCATTTGTACCCTTCATTTTCATAATTGCTCCTAGTATATTCAACATATCTACATTGATTGCTCTACTGGATAGAGAATATACTGGAAATAGAGAAGGGAAATTAATAAAGGGCAAAGTAGAAAGATAATTGGTAGAATTGCTTTGAAATTATAGAATGACATGCATTTCGAGGAAACTTGGGATGGCTAAAACATCATCTACTATGACACGGAGGGAGTATTCATATGCATTACACGGTGTTTCAGATATAACTATTGTAATGACTTGAATCTTAGTGTTGTATCTAAAGGAACTTTTAATTAACATATTTTGTGATTAATATTAACATTTTAATTTTACGGTCTTTTTTGATATGTATCTTAGAAAAGGATATGCATATGTAATCTATTTCAACATTAACTCGTATTGGACTCTGTGATTAGAATCATATCTAAATATAAGATATTACCTTCTCTCCTCTTAGACTGTACATCAACTTTTTGTTTAGTTAATATGTTTTATATACAACTGGTGTCATTACATTGAGAATTTATGAACATGAGAATTAAGCGTGTGTTTTCTTTAAAAACAATTTTTTTTTGCGTAGAAGGGTATGCATTTTCCACGTTGTTGTATTTGATATTTTGTTATTTTACTCGCTAACAATTTGGAGCTAGCGAAACTAGAACCAGCCCTTTCTTCTTTTTTTTAAAGAAAACACCCGAGGGCATTTTCATAACTGCATTAAAAAGTTAAGGAATATACTGGATACATCTGGAATGGGACAGCTGGCCCCCCAAATTGCAAACAAGAAGAAAATTACAAGGACGTCCCTGGGGCTAAAAAACAGCCTCCGCCTCGCCGCCCGTTGTCTCCTCGTCGCCGCAGCACCGGGAAGGCCGAAAGAAAACGAGGGCAGAAGCTGCCGCTGCTACGGCACCTGCAAAGACCAATAGAGGACACAGCCTCGTTTCAACGTCGCAATAGTCGTCCGCCGCGGACGGCGGAACCTTGCCTCGGCGAAAGACGCTTCGACGGGGCCAAAGGCCCGATCCGTGCAGGCACCCGAACCAGATCCGCAGACCCACGGCCGCGACCTAGCTCGCTGCAACTCGAAGAAGGGGAGCAGCCATTGATCCCGGGGCCACCTCCGCCACTGCCGAAGCCGCTGCAATGGAAGCCACCGAGATCCATCCAAACCACCTACACATCAAACAAGACGAAGAAACAACCAAAACGTCCACGCGCTCCTCAACGTCCCCAACAAAGGCAACATTGAGCCGAGGATGGAGCCGGGACGACGAAGCTTCCACCGCTGCCGGAGACCCCGACGCAACGACGACGGACCAGAGACGCAAAAGGGGACCAACACGGGTCCTCGTCTTTCTCCCCGGTGAGGCCGCTGTTTCTCCTCACCTCCGGTCGCCTCCAGGCACCGCGAGGCGGGGGGAAACACAGCCTCAGCCGGTGGTGAACCAACCCTTTCTAGATAGCCCTTTTAACTCTAGAGGTCCCTTAACTCTTATCTTCTAGTGACTCCATGCGATACATATGGGCTAAGGCTAACTGATGAGATCAAAGGTTTCTTAGCTAGTACAAATTCTACTGAAACTTAACAGAAATGTGCAGATAAAATAGCGATACTCTAAATATCAAGTTAAAAAAATGTAAATCACAAGTTTTTACCTCAGCTTTTCTCATAAACATTCGGTAGAAATATTCGTCCAATGGTTTCTGTCCTCCGAATAGGTTCAGCTATTCTAAAGAACCTGAGATTAACCTATATTGAGCGCGAGTTCTAAATTTGGCGTCAAATTTCATATAATTCCTTAGAAATTTTGTCAAAAACATTTCAATTCTGGAGGAATCGGAGAAAAACTAGTTTTTGTTATTGAAAGTACATTTACAACACAAGGTTTTTTCTGATTTGGAGCCCTAAATATCTGGAGGCCCTATGCAGCCGTGCATGTTGTACATGCTCCTGGTACAGTCCCTACTTGTTGTGAGATGTCCAATTAAATAGCCATATTAGGCCTATATATTCATGAGGAGCACCTTTTATTTAGACAATAGGCACTTTATCGAGTTTGTGTCGAATATATCACAAGTAAGTTACAAGTTGAATTTATAAACATTCTAGTATTACAACAGGACACTACAATGTTTGTGGATAGGATACAGAAAGCGTTTAAGTTAGACACCTGTATATGATATCCTTAAAAGGAGGCACCATTGCTTGTAACCTTGAGACAGAAAATGACCCCGATTGACGGGGCTGTGGTCAAACTGCGAGTGCTTGAAAATATCGATGGCCAGTATATTACCAATGATATGTGGAGTGGAACGTTTAAAGAAGGGTTTTCAATGATGTAGGAGTGTTCGTTGAACCTTGTTAATAAAGTTATGTATCGTTTTATTGTGATTGCTTGTTTCTCGGTATATCTCGTGATATCGACGCACTCTAATGTAGAAAAAAAGAAAATTTGAAATAAAAGCAAAACGATCTGGGAGAGCAATGGATGCCTTGATTGAGTGCGTTGCAATTGTTGAACTTGAGAAGGCTACATACGAGTTCGCCAGTTTTCTTTTCTCTAGCTACCTTCTTGCTTTCAAAGAGAAGAAAAGGTTGGCAAAAATTTGCAGCCAGGATGGCTTTGAAATTTCGACGAGTCATTGTTTATTCGCCTCTCCTCCTTTCTAAAGAATCGGATGAAAGAAAACAGCCAAACAGATATTGATTTCTTCTCCTTCGTATCTGACAGTTCAGTTTTTAATACTTCTTTACGTCAGGAGAAAAGAAAGACTGGACTATTGACGATGGGACGCAGGCGATTAATTCGCAATCTACGAAAAGGATCGGCATCTCTCGTTGAAGTTATCGTGTTGGCTTTGCCTCCTTGTTGAATTGAACACAAGAATCCTTGAAAACACAATTCACTTCTAGAAACCATTCAGAACGACCTGGGCCTTACAGCACAACAATATACTCTTAAACTACGAAAACGGCGTGAATTCAAAGATCGGTGACTCCTACCGTTCAATGTTCATATGTTTTGAATAAGCTTACCACATCCGACACTGACGCCGGAGTGCGATCTAGAGTGAGCTTTAGCAGCAATTATTAAGCTTGACCGGCTGCCAGGTAGTTTGATTCTGCAGTACATTCTACGTTGCAAAATGATGGCAACCTGCCTTACGATAGAAGCAAGACAAAGCCATCGAGTGTTTCAGACGAGTTACTAGATGTAGCATGATGCAATCTACACACTAGCCATTTGTGGATTGGGTGCCGGATTCTAAGACCTGTCTTGCCGGTCAGGTAATCCATAATTCAAGCAATTAGCATACACGTGGAAATTTTCTTCTTGCTTGCAGGATTTATGTTCCAAATCTCGGTAAAATAGTTCTGAGAGTTAGGTGAAAGCAGATCAGATCAAAGGTAAATTTGGTTGGTAGAGTACAAAGCTACGAGAGTGGAATAGCTGCTTTAGAAATTTATGCAAGCGACTTTTGGTTCGCTGAGAAAAAAGTTCAATTAAGCAGTCATAAAAAAAAAGGCTACGTACTGTCGTAGGAGTACTGCAGTGGTACATGGCTTGTGCAAATAAGAATTATCCAGGGTCTGCAGTGCAAACGTGACTATGTAGAAGGCTCTTCTCCACTTAAATATTCAGAGAGAATGGGCAAGGGAATATCCAATTTCGAGAGCGAGCGTAGTCGTAGATATGTCGTGGTGGCAGCGGGGCCCGCGCCGACGCTGACAGATCGGTCAAAGACGGAAAAAAAATGCGGGCGGTTTCCCAGTTTTCCAAGAGGAGCGTAGGTGGAGTCAAACGAGGGAATGGGACGACTGGGATCGGCCTTTGACCCCATCACGTCCGTCCAGGCGTCGGCGGCAGCGCTGCTGACGGCTGGGATCGGTCCAGCGCGACATGGCCTGGCGGTCCCACCGCTCGGTCGAGCGTAAAGCTCGGGGAGGACCACACACGTGCATCGATGGAGCTGCCTGGGTGTATGATTGGGCCATCATCCGTGTCTACCCCGGCGCACGAATCTCAACGCAATTCATCGTAGTTTCCATCATGCCCATGTCTTCCTGATGCTAGCGAAGGGAGCTCACCGGACCATTCTTTCATGACCGGAAATCAAAATCCACGCGTCGTCTGACGAAAATACTTCGTTTTTTTTAGGTGGCCGCAATCTCGATTACACTATGGAGCAGAAACCATCTGAAGGACACGTACTTGTTTATACCTCCATATACTACATGAAAACTAGTCTCACATCTACACACTAGTACGTGCATTTCATGCTCAAACACAAACGTACGTGCATCTCGTGTCACATTGTCGTCCAGTGAATTGTTTTCTCCCCGGCCCTCTTCGTTTTCACATACGCATCCGAAATGGATCTGTCGCTTTAGGCGTGTACTTAAGGACCATTGTTACTTTCTTCGTGCCCAGTTAGTTAAAAAAAGTGCGCTGAGCGGTAGCTAGCCGCACTGCGCTGGACCTGTAGCTAGTTCGGTGTCACAAACTCACGAGTGTGCGGCGCGCGCCCGTGCTCGAATTCACACGTCTTCTTCCACCGCTTGGCGTTACTCGTGGCCGCCTGCTGCTGCCTCGGAAAACGGTGCCATCTTTATACCTTTTTCTAAGAAAGACCAGAAAGACTTTATTGATCCTTTCTATTACATCGGTTGATTAGAGCTTAGAATATAGAAAAATCACCTTTTGGCGAGGTGGTACAGTAGTAGAGGTATGACTCTATTCATTAGAATTTAAATTCGGGTGCTTATATTTTATACATACGTGAATATATTTAGTAAAAATTTAGCGAGGCTTATAAATTTTATATAATTAAAAGGTGTACTCGTATAGATGTATACTGTGACGTGCGCATGGTGCTGAACGTGCACGTACGGGTCTTCCTTGTAGTAGAGAAACTCAGAATGAGGGGTACATAAGACAAACGATAAAGAATCTCAGAATTTCTTTACGCAACAAAACTCGTGTTTGCTGACACGTCCGGCCGGACGTGAGACGCGTTTGCACTTTGCAGGAGGAGGGGAATTATTGTGCGATCGATTCGTTTCTCGGTCGTCGTTTCAGCCAGGGGTTTCCGGATCCTTTTCTCGATCGCTGTCCACCCATGCATCCTTGGAAATGACACGAAACAAGAAAGTGTTTTTTCCGCAGTGCAGCTATCAGGTTCCTCATGTATATGTGGCCTGGATCGCTCTCCGCTTACGTCGTAGCCCGGCTGCTACGCTCTCCCTATTGAACGAGCAAGCATGTTTCACACGTTTCATGGTCAAGCAACAATTGCCATCACGTAATGTTGATCGGGTGATACCGAACCAGTATAAGTTTCCCGCGCAACTACGTTTTTACTCATTTTTAGTTTTTTATAATTGGACATCATATAAGATAAGTATAGAAAATAATAAAAGTTCATATTGATCCATCGTTATACTGAGTCGGTAGGTTATTTGTACATGATATTAGATCACGTCGAATTAGAGTTAAGATCGTAGTTAGCTGATCATTTATATATGATATTAGATGAAGTTAATGTTCATATCACCGCTCGTTGATATTAGATCAGTATACAACTTATGTAGCTTTTTATGATGTGTAGAATTAAGAATATTTATCGGTCGTGGGCTATTAAGAATTAATGTACATCAGATCAATATTAGATAATGTTTACGTATGGTTATTATGATATGTCGATTGTGATCTGTTTAGATACAATTATAAAGATATATTGTGATATGTTTAGATACAGTTATGAAGATTTATCAGTTGTGATATGTTTAAGTACAATTATGAGGATTTATTGGCTGTGATCTATTTAGTTACAGTTATAAAGATTTATGATCTGTGATATATTTACGTATAATTATGATGATCTATTGGTTGTGATCTCTTTAGATATGATTATGAAGATCTATCGGCTACGTCCACTTATAACAAAAGAGTTCGTTAGATCAAAGGATTGGATATTATACTCTTTCTAATATATTTTTTCTATTCGATTATATTTAATGTATAATATAATAGTAGTAGATTGCAATAACCTCAAGTCAAACTCGCTCTTTCTACTAGGCATTTTTACCTAACCAGCTACCACCGAGTTGAAATTTTGAACTCTTGTCATAAATTAAAAGATGAACAAATAAATGGTGTGATAACAGGTTCCCCTTGGCCCTCGGTAGCATATAGTACGGGCATACGTGATGATGTTGGTAATTTTAATATGCACACAAGGGGATGAACTACTTGACGGTAATGCTTGTTGAGTCATCCTTTGCAAGGTACTGTGAGGTAACGTTGGTAACTCGATTACCTCGACCGTTTTTCTCAGCCTTCTTGCAGGGAAATGCTATAAACATATAGTCCGATTTTTTTTAATAGCACAAGCTTTTGTTGCGTAAAAAAATATTTTTATCATATGCGAAACTGTTTTTATTACATGAAATTTATTATATAAAAATATCTCAAAAACTAACGTTACGATAGCAAATTGTTATGTTATATTTATACAAACACAATATTATCATTATTTACTTTCTATATTTTCATATAATAGTTTGATCTTTTGCGGACTACCGATGCTATTTCTTGCCCTTCTTTGTACTACTATTCCGAGAGGGTCCTGTCTTTGGTGTTTGGTCTACATAGCTCTACATCTTGTTGCACTCATTAACTCACTTATTCTACGCCCATTTCGCATTCGACTGTTTCATAGTCGTGGCTTTCTAGTAACCAAGAAAAACATATTAAAAAAAAGCAACCAAGAGAAAACACATGGGAAACATCTGCAACCCCAATTCCCAGCCGCCCAAAGGTCAGACGTCCCTAGCTAGATCAAAGAAAACAAAACCCCGAGTTTATAATACTCGTTGTACTATGCAACCTGGAGACACTGACGTGCCTGCAGGTAAGTTGGTAATCTGGTACCACGTTCAATCTGTGAAGGATAAAATCCATGCTTCGAGGAACCGCTAAGCGGTTGCTAAATTGGCAACCGCCATCTCTTCCTCACACCCCTTCACACCCCTTCTGAACAATCGCGTCCCTTGTAACAGTATAAATAGTTCATTCATCAATAAAGATTACAACGCTTGATTCATTTGTTCTTGGCCTTTACTCGTTTACATTTTCATTCCAACACAATCAAACTCTCTAAGCCTCTGTAAATTATAATGCAAATTATGAACCCAAATCGCGAGCCGTAGCCCACAGCCACAAACAATATTGTGGCGATAAAATGAAGATAATCACGCACAAAACCCTGGTCCTTGAGTCAAACAGGTACAAACCCAAGGAAAAAAAGAGAGGCAAATCTAGCCCCGTCGAGTGGCATTACAGAAGCTAATCCCTGCAAAATTCAATGTTAAAAATATTGCCACGACACTTTAGACAAACGAGACATGGACATATCACTTACCGACACTGTGAAACAGAGGAATCACGCTCTCCATGCAAGATTGGTGGCGGGAGCAACGACAACTGAGATATCGCGTCTTAGGTCCGCGACAGGTGGTGTCGCGCCCTAGGACCACAACTGTTTGCATGGCGTTGTGCCTCCGGTGCACAACAGACACCATGCGTGCCTTACCTTGTTGTTTCACGACAAGACAAGCACCAACTTCGGTTGCGTCTTAGGTCCGTGGCAGGTGGCATCGCGCCTTGGGACCGCGACTATCTGTGCGACGTCGTGCCTCCCGCGCACAAAAGCACCGTGCGTGTCTTACCTTGTTGTTTCACGACAAGACAAGCACCAACTTCGGTGCAAGTCTCTGCATGTAGCATATACTGGACACAAATATACACAAAACAATTAAGCTAGGCGAGAGAAAACAATAGCTATTCATGGTTGATACTACTGATCTCGCGATTAAGATTCTAAATTACTAAATTAAAGGTACCACATACAATGGGCCTGTTTGGTTGGGCTGTGGCTGTTGACTGGCTGTCTAGAAAAGCTGCTGTGGCTTTGGAAAAGTGAACATATGGCTTTTGGTTAATCCAAATCATCTACAACATTTTGGAAATTGAGCACTGAAGTTTCAGCACATTGCAAAAAGCTAGCAGAAGGTAGCTTTTCCAAATAGCTGAATTTGCACTACAAAACCTACAGCTACGGTTTCCAAAAGCTGCTGAAAAGCTGGCCGTTTGGTTGGACTGCAGCTTTTTTCAGTGAAAAGCTGCTGAAAAGCCCAATCAAACACCCCCTATGTCTGCGTACGTACGTTTGGACTGGTCACAACGCGCGTGTTTGCCTTGGGTATCCAACAGCCATCGTAGCTCCAGCCCACGACGCGCAAAAAAGTGGGCCAGCCATCGCGGCACCAGCCCGCACCGCCAGGCTGTTGCCTGGCCTTCTATGGGCAGCCTATCACGCTCCACCCGCGACGGGAGGCCTGCCGTGGCAGCCTCGTGGCCCCACCGCCAATCGTCGCACGCGACACCCAACCTTTGCGCCTCGAGCCAGTGACGGGTGCCACATGATGGCTGTCCAAAATGTTGCAGTAATGTTTTTGGCTTTGAACTTGGATGGAGGCTAGATCTGGCCGCGGGTACCAATTCGGCTTTTTCTCCCCAAACCTAACTGGCCGAAAGAAATTTAATCCGACGCAAACTTTGAAACGAAACCCCAGTCACCCCTCTTGGACTACGACATGATCACATACAGCGTATTTGGTCGGGAGGACAAGTAAATTTCGTCCGTTTTCGCCTGCCTACCTGTATGTGATCATTAATTAAGTTTACCATCGATGCATGGCAGGCAAGACAAAATGTTTTACACGTACCATACGATGTGAAACTATGAGTAGTGACGGAAGAGGCGGCTCGGTGTAAGACTAATAATTGTTACTCCGAAAACCTGTTTTGTTTCTGAATTACAAGCGGCAGAGTTCAGATTGGTCACCTGGAATGGAATGCGAGTCTTCAGGATGCGTCTCGGTCTAAATAGACTAGGACTGTTCCAGAAGGATATATAGCCTACTTGTGGAGAATGGTACAGGCGATAAAGTCTTAATGGGAGAATGATGCTTTCTTCCCTTGCTCATAGGAGAACTGCAGGATTGACTGACCGACTGACCAACGATTCCATCTGGCAAATCGGAGATCTCACGTGGGGGATGAAGATTCTTCAGTTTGAAGAAATGGCGAAATGAAAAGTTGTGGTTCGATACAGACCTGTTTTCTACATTACTGAAACGCATGGCTTAGTCGTTACAAACAAGGAAGACCTAGCGTAATTCTAATCTAGGTTCTATCTTTTTTTGTTCTCTCAAAAGACTAACCTAGGTGTTTTGTATGGGCCATGGAGAGTGTCCGACCCATGGGTTCCAAAGCATGATAATGGGCCGAAATTAAAACGAGAAATGGAGCCTTCTTACTCTGAGTTCGAACTCGTTGGCTCCAAGGCATAACACTGGGCGTCCCGGCCGACCTCGAAACGAGAAATGGAGATCTCTTAGCCCAGAGAGCAATCAAGGTCGAAACTTTTGGGAGAACAGCCTTACTTTGGGGCAAACCTAGGAACACTGTTGCGTCGCTTAATTTTTTATATATAAGATATAGGGATATGAGTATGACCATTTGCTCTCTCCTTTTGGCGAGAAATATGATCGTCAGAGTATATTTGCTGCTGTAATTCTGTAAATATATGATCACCCTTTGCGGGGCCTAAATAAAGACTGGATTGTTTTCAGTCATCCCGGAAAACTGAAGACGAAGGATCCTGTTAATAATAGAGGAGAATACTCCTCCGATTTCCACATTCAAATATATATATATACAATTAATTATTACAAAGTTATTATAACTGTCGGAGTATTATTCCGGCAATACTATTTACGGGGCGGTGTGAGCACAGCAAATCAGGATGGCTGCACACGGGAGACAAGATTTAGACAGGTTCAGGCCCTCTCGGAGAGGTAATACCCTACGTCCTGTGTTTGGTGGCTGGTATTGCTGTATCCCGAGTGCCGCAGGCCCTAGAGAATCGATCTCGAAGGGGCCTGAGCTGTGAAACAATGGAGATTAAGCTAGATGAGATGTTCTGCCGATCGGAGGTCCCCTACCGGGCCTTATATAGTCGGCCGGGGTAGGGTTACAGAGTCCGGATCGGGTTAACAGATATGTTTCCTATTCGGTTACAACCAATTCCGGGTAAGCCGGACAGGTATTAGTCCTTGTCTTGTACTCCACGTCGGTGAGGCGCCCCCGTGTTGTAGTCGGACTCCGAGTAGCCGGCCCGGCCCATCCCGTGGCCGGGAGGCCGGATTCGTCCTCCTTGATGGTACCCGGGTGCCATGTCACCATCAGTAGCCCCCGAGTCCTCCGCGATCTTGCTGCTGTCGGCTGAGGCTTCAGGTCGAACTTCCCGAGTGGTTCTCGCCAGCAGGGAGATTGCGAAGGGCTGATTGAACTCCTGTGGAAAAGACAATAAGAGCCGAATAACATTCACCTGAAAAGGCCGGAATATTATGGCGGGTGAGTTAATAACGGGTAAGCTCTGGTGGCACCCGGTCTATCCCTTTGGACAGAGACCGGCTGATAGCCCAGCGTGGAGCATGCCATGAATCCCGACTGGATTCCCGAGTAGCGTCTGGTCTTCCCGAGTGGGGTGAAGCCAGCTAGTGTCCCCTGAGGGAACGCCTCTGAAATCTTCGTCAGAACCAGAGTCTACAAGCCATGGCGCATAGGTTCCCGAGTGTCGAAGCCTTACGCCGAGTCATTCCACTGAACCCGGAAGATCCGGATACCAGGGCCTCCCGGCTCATGCTCCCGGGTGGTCTGGGTGAAGAATTCGGCAGCTCCGAGATGCTCAGCATCCGACTTGTGGCCTACTGAAGGCGCGCCATCGCCGTCCCTCACTCGGGTGTACTCGAGCAACTGCATTCCTGCTTGAGGCCAGGTGCCGAGACCCTTTGCGACCGAAGCGCCCGGTTACGAGCTGGTCGGTAACCGGCTGGTGGTTTCACGGGAAAACACGCCTCAGTCGCCACTTTAAAAGAGGAATATTCCGATCGGCAATTAAACCCGGAAGGCCAGCCGTCAGATCTTCTTCTTCATTAAACCGCACGAATCGCGGCGCGGCCAGGTCGTGGGCGCGGGATCCGCGCGACGTGGCCCGCCCGAAACGCACGGCGGAATCCGAAACGGCGCGGACGTGGGCGCGGTGAATCTGAAACGTGCGAACGTGGGGAATCCGAACCGCCCGGCCCTCCCCTTTATATTCGGCAGAGGCTGCGGGAGGGACCCACGCCCTCAAACATTTCCGTATTTTCCAAGCGCCCGCCGCTTCGTCTTCCTCTTGCCCCCAAATCGCTTCGCGCGCTCCGCCAAAACCCTAATCCCCTCTCCGATCCCCTCGGATGCAATCCCCGGACTGGGAAACTGACCCGAGCGTAGCCGAAGAGGACGCCCTGGTTTGGAAGCTGCTGAACGAGGAGGAGGAGTCGCCTGCCGAGACAATGGCTCCTTCCGCGTGGATGAAGTCGACCGCGTCGGAGGAGAAACTCAACATCTTGGTCCGGATGGGGCTGCTGCCACCGAAGGAATTAGTCGAGTGGCGCGCCGCCGTGGGGGAAACCATTCCGACCCCGGACACCGGCGAGCTGGTGGTGCACAGCTCATTCTTCGAGCGGGGGCTATCGGTGCCAGTGCATCCCTTCCTCCGCGGCCTCCTCTACTACTACGGGCTTGAGCTCCACAACCTCAACCCGAACTCCATCCTGCACGTCGCCAGCTTCATCACGCTGTGCGAGTGCTATCTCGGCATCCTGCCGCACTTCGCGCTGTGGAAGCACCTATTCATGGTGAAGCCGCAGCCGAGCAAGGACAGCCCGGCCGTAGTCGGAGGCGCAGGGTTCCAGTTGAGGGCGAAGTTGGCGAAGAGCTACCCGGCCCCGCCGATGCCATCGTCCCTCAAGGGTTGGCACGCCCAGTGGTTCTATTGTGCCAATGCCGACCCAGCGCTGCCATCCTTCTCGGGTCAGGCACCGGTAGCCAGGCCAAGCTGGACGGATCCACCCCTCGACCGAGAGCAGGACAGCGTCGCGGTGCTGATGGGGACGCTGGAGCAGGCGATGGAGGCCGGGGTCACCGGGGCGGCTGTCGTTGCTACCTTCGTCCGGTGGCGGGTGCAGCCGGCCAAACTCCGGGTGCATCCCATGTACGAATACACCGGCGCGGGGGATCCGACCCGGGAGGCCACCGACGAGCTGTCGGAGGGCGAGGTGCAGAGTCGACTCGAGAAGATCCTGGCTCAGGGGACGAGCCTAGACTTCTCCGGGCGACCGGCCCCTTTCTGCCGAGCGAATCCGCCGAGCGACGTAAGTAGCCGACGCTTTGTTCTTTCTACTAAGTTCATGCCCAAGTCTTACTCAGGTGTTGGCTTCGTATCTTTGCAGGTTCTGTTCGGCTTCTGTTCCAGCGCTCCCCTCCCGGAGGACGAGATCTGGAACCAGCCACGGTACGCTGATGTACCGAGTGGAGGGTTTTGATGATGCTGCCGGGCGGCCTAACTTGTTTGTCTTTTGCAGCAGGCGCTGAACCAGCGGTCGCAGAGCAAGACCGCCGTCCTCCAGGACCGACTGTCGGTCATCGAACGGATGGAGCTGCGGAAGTCCGAGTGGGACAAATTAACCGCGGCAAGGCAGACGGCGGAGGACGTGGCGCGCAAGCGCGGCGCGGAGATCACCGGCCTGAAGGCTGGTCTGTCCCAGGAAATCGCCAAGTCCAAAGGTGAGCCCGCCGAGTAACCTCTGTCTTCTGCGCGTTGCGATTCATCTTGCTGAAGCGTTGTTTCTGTGCAGCCGCCGAAGACGAACTGTCGAAGCTGAAGGCGGAGCTCGAGGACACGAAGGCCCGTGCCCGGGACCTCGACGAGGCGCTTGAAGCGGAGAAGGCCTGGCGGGCGCAGCTCCAGCGCGAGGCCGAGCCGTTGAAAACCCGCGCCCAGGATTGCGACCTTGCCAAGCAATGGGCCCGGAGAGTCGAGAAGGAGCTCGAGTCGGAGAAGGCCCGGGCGGACTTGGCGGAGAAGATGGAGAAGCAGACGAAGCTTGACGCCGTGTCGGCAGCCCAGAGGGCCACGGAGGCTGAGGAGGCGGCCAAGGCCGCGAAGAAGGACGCCGAGTCGGCGGCCAAGCAG
This sequence comes from Stipa capillata, assembly GCA_019208055.1. Taxonomy (NCBI): domain Eukaryota; kingdom Viridiplantae; phylum Streptophyta; class Magnoliopsida; order Poales; family Poaceae; genus Stipa; species Stipa capillata. The sequence goes on from JAGXJF010005314.1 coordinate 29,758, forward strand.
GCCGTTGACGCGGAGGAGGCGGTCAGGGCCGCGAAGAAGGACGCCACGGAGGCCGAATCCCGTAAGTGCCCTGACCGCTCCGTTATGCTTTGTCCAAACTTGCTGGCCGTGGATTTTGCCCTGACCTCGTCGCCTGACTGGTTGCGTATGTGCTTTGCTGCTGCAGGGTGGAAGGAGCGGCTCGAGAAATCCCAAGGGATGGTTGAGTCGCTGCTGAAGGCGGGGCAGGCGGCATGCAGCGCCGTCTGGTCGGATGACCCGGCGCCGGACTCCGTCGCAGGGGTCGCCGAGCGGCTGCACCAGGTCCCCGACCAAGTGGCGAGCATCGAGTCGGAGGCCGCGCGGACGGGGGCCAGCCTAGTCTTGGCGGTGGCGCGGTCCCATGACCCCGAGCTGGACTTGGAGGGGATCGGGGAAGGGTACGCCGCGGACTTTCCGGAAGAAGACATTCCGGAGCTGATGCGGATCGTCGAGCCCACTGTTGAGACCTTGCTGGAGCGCTCGGGCCTGTAGATAAGTAGGAGTAGCTGTGAAACTGCTCGGGTTAGCCGAGTAGAGTTTGTAAGGTACTCGGGGATGCCGAGTAAGTTTTGTATGCACTCGGGGAGCCGAGTGATTTATGTAAGCACTTGAGTTTTAACAAGTTATTTTGGAGTCCACCATGGAAAGAATTGTGTTCCTGTGTATGTGATCTTGTACGTTTGTGCTCTTCGCCAATCCGTCGTAGCCTCCTTTGCGTAGGGATTAGCCGGTGGCGTGTGTCTCGTGTGGCGTAAGGGTGTGGCGTAGACCGGCGATCGGAGTCGAAGAGTTGACGTTAGATTTGATACACAGTACTTAAGCATTTTGGCAAATGGTGACGAAGCTAAGTGTGCGCCGAGTGCCCGCTACGGACGGGCGTAGCGGGGCAGCCGGGAAAAAGAGATGCCTTGTAGATGAAGCAAAAGGGGATTCTTTATTTATGGTTTCGATACATTCATAAGAAGAAAAAATTCAAGCGTAGAAACGACGTAGCTGTTCTATGTTCCATGCGTTGGTGAAGATGTTGCCGTTGCTGTCCTTCAGTCGGTAAGCCCCCGGGCGCAGTACCTCGGTGATGATGTACGGGCCCTCCCATGGCGGCGAGAGCTTGTGCTGCTCCTTATTTGTCTGGACTCGGCGCAGAACCAAGTCGCCAACGCTGAAGGAGCGGCCGCGTACGTGCCGACTGTGGTAGCGCCGCAAGGCCTGTTGGTACTTAGCCGACCGAAGGAGGGCAACCTCGCGGGCTTCTTCGAGCTGGTCGAGGGCGTCGTGCCGTGCTTCTTCTGACTCGGCCTCGTTGAAGGCTCGGATGCACGGGGACCCGTATTCCAGGTCAGTCGGGAGGACGGCCTCAGCACCGAAGACCATGAAGAAGGGTGTAGAGCCGGTTGACCGGTTAGGCGTGGTCTGGAGGCTCCAGAGGACTGAGGGTAGCTCGGCTGCCCATTTGCCGGCGAACTTGTTTAGTCGCTGAAAAATTCGAGGCTTGAGGCCTTGCAGTATTAGCCCGTTGGACCGCTCGACTTGCCCGTTGGTGCGTGGGTGTGCCACGGCGGCGAAGTCGAGGCTGATGTTGTAGTCGTCGCAGAATTGGAGAAAAACCCGTCCAGTAAACTGGGTGCCGTTGTCCGTGATAATGCTATTGGGTACGCCGAATCGGAAAACAATGTCCCGGACGAACTCGACGGCCTTTTCAGCAGTTATCGTGGCGACCGGCTTAGCTTCGATCCACTTGGTGAACTTATCGACTGCGACGAAGAGGTGCGTGTAGCCCCCGGGCGCTTTCTTGAACGGGCCGACCATATCCAGTCCCCAGACTGCAAAGGGCCAGGTGATCGGTATGGTCTGGAGGGCCTGAGCCGGCAAGTGTGTCTGCCGGGCGAAGTACTGGCACCCTTCGCAGGTGCGGACGATGTGTTCCGCGTCGGACACGGCAGTCGGCCAGTAGAAACCTTGTCGGAAGGCCTTCCCGACTAGTGAGGCGGGCGCAGCATGGTGTCCACACACTCCCGAGTGGAGCTCGCGCAGGAGCTGCTTTCCCTGATAGTCGGGTATGCACCGTTGGAGTATCCCAGAGGTACTCTTCTTGTAAAGCTCTTCTTCTATGGTGACGAAGGACTTGGCGCGTCGCGCGATGCGGCGTGCCTTGGTTTTGTCCGACGAGAGGGTGTCCCGCAAGAGATAGTCCAGAAAAGGTGTAGTCCAGTCGGAAGTGACAGCGAGGACCTCCGCGGGAGGCTGCTGAGTAGCGTCACTCTCTGGGACGTGTGGTTCTTCGGTCTCGGGCGGCGCGTCCGCCTTGATAGAAGGGGTGTGCAACTCCTGGAGGAAAACTCCCGTCGGGACGACGTCCCGACTGGATCCCAGTTTGGCGAGTGCATCTGCGTCTTCGTTGTCGCGGCGTAGAACGTAAGTAATCTCAAGACCATCGAACTTGGCCTCGAGCTTGCGGACTTCTTGGCAGTAGGCTTCCATGGAGGGGTCGCGGCACGACCAGTCCTTCATTACTTGCCGGACCACCAGTTCCGAGTCACTGCGCGCAAGGAGGCGGCGAATCCCGAGTGAAACCGCAAGACGAAGACCGTGGAGCAGAGCCTCATACTCGGCGACGTTGTTGGATGCTGGGAAGTGGATCTGCAGTACGTATTTGAAGCGCTCACCATTGGGAGAGATGAGCACAACGCCAGCCCCCGCGCCCTGGAGCATCAGAGAGCCGTCGAAGTAGAGTACCTAGTGCTCGAGGTCGACGACAGAGGGCGGGGACTGGACTTCTGTCCACTCGGCCATGAAGTCGGCGAGAACCTGAGACTTAATAGCCGTGCGAGGAGCGTAGACTATGCTGAAAGCCATAAGCTCCATGGCCCACTTGGCGATCCTGCCCGTGGCGTCACGGTTATTGATGACGTCGGAGATCGGGAAGGAGCTGACCACCGTAATGGGGTGGCCCTGGAAGTAATGAACGAGCTTCCGGGACGTGATGAAAACCGCATAAGCTATTTTCTGGATCTGAGGGTAGCGCGCCTTGGACTCGGAGAGCACTTCACTGATGAAGTAGACCGGGCGCTGTACCTTCTGAATATGACCGGGCTCGGGACGCTCCACGACGAAGACCGTGCTGACTACCTGAGTAGTCGCTGCAACGTAGAGAAGCAGTGGCTCATTGGGCATGGGAGACGCCAGCAACGGGGGGGTAGTTAAGAACTTCTTCAAGCCGTCCAACGCATCCTGGGCTTCTGGTGTCCAGGTGAAGGTTTTCGACTTCTTCATGAGCTTGTAGAGGGGCATAGCCTTCTCACCAAGTCGGGAGATAAATCGACTGAGAGCTGCCATGCACCCGGTAAGCGTTTGGACGTCTTTGAGATTCTTTGGTGGGGCCATCTTGAGGATGGCATCGATCTTCTCCGGGTTGACCTCGATCCCTCGTTCGGAAACAAGGAAGCCGAGTAGCTTGCCCGAAGGGACCCCGAAAACACACTTCTCGGGGTTAAGCTTCATGCTGAATCTTCGAAGGTTGGCGAAGGTCTCTCCCAAGTCACTCAGGAGGTCTTCTTTCTTTTGGGACTTGATCACCACATCGTCGACGTAGGCTTGCATGTTCCGGCCGATCTGGGACTGAAGGCAGCGCTGTATGCACCGTTGGTACGTAGCGCCGGCATTCTTGAGTCCGAAGGGCATGGAGACGTAGTAGAAGGCGCCGAACGGAGTGATGAAAGATGTCTTGATCTCGTCATCCACCTTCATCTTGATCTGGTGATAGCCCGAGTAGGCGTCGAGAAAGCACAAAATTTCGCACCCGGCCGTGGAATCAACCACTTGGTCGATGCGAGGAAGAGTGAAAGGATCTTTGGGACACGCCTTGTTAAGGCTAGTATAATCAACACACATCCTCCACTTTCCATTCTTTTTGCGAACAAGAACTGGGTTCGCTAACCAGTCGGGATGATACACTTCTTTAATAAAACCAGCTGCTAGAAGCTTGGCTATTTCTTCTCCTATGGCCTGACGTCTATCCTCAGCGAATCGGCGCAAGCGCTGTTTGACCGGCTTGGCATCCGGCCGAACATTGAGAGAGTGCTCGGCAGCCTCCCTTGGGACTCCGGGCATGTCGGAGGATGTCCATGCAAAGATGTCCCGGTTGTCCTGGAGGAAGCTGACGAGCGCGCTTTCCTATTTATCGCTGAGTGCAGTCCCGATCTGCGTCGTCTTGGAGGAGTCTTCGGGGTCGAGTTGGATCGACTTGGTGTCCCGAGCCGACTGGAAAGATGTCGACGTTGAAGCTTTCTTGGATGGCGGTGCTTCCTCGACCACGGCCGACTTGAGATCGGAGAGGGAGGCCTCGGCGATCTGGGCTGCGGCGAGGTTGCAGTTCTCGAGATCACATGTGTAAGCATGCTGGAAGCTGCTTTGCACTGTGATAACCCCATGGGGGCCCGGCATCTTGAGCTTCAGGTAGACGTAGCTGGGGACAGCCATGAACTTGGCATAGCAAGGACGGCCCAGGATGGCATGGTATGATCCTGGGAAGTCGACGACCTCGAAGGTGAGAGTCTCGGTCCGGAAGTTGTCGGGAGTACCAAAGGTAACGGGCAGGCTGACCTGCCCGAGTGGACTCGCCATCTTGCCGGGCACCACCCCGTGGAAGGGGGCACCAGTCGGCTTGATCTCGGATCGAGAAATCTTCATATTGTCGAGGGTCTTGACGTAGAGGATATTGAGACCACTCCCGCCGTCCATGAGGACCTTGGTGAGGCGGACGCCGGAGACGATCGGGTCCACCACCAAGGGGAAACGCCCCGGCTGGGGTATGTAGTCGGGGTGATCCGCGCGTCCGAACGAGATCACGGACTCGGACCATCGCAGGTACTGGGGCACGGCCGGTTCCGCTGCGTTGACCTCTCGGTCGATGATCTTCTGGCGACGTTTGGACTCGTAGCCGTTAGGGCCACCGAAAACCATCAAGCAAGCGGTTTCTTTCGGGAACTCATCACCCTCGCCCTGAGGGGGTTCCTTCTTGCCCTTGTTGGGGGCGTAGGGTTTGTTCAGGTTCTTCAAGAGGTTGCAGTCGCGTGTCAGATGATTGGACTTGGGTCCATGGAAGTGACATGGCTGACTCATCATCTCCTCGAAGGTTGTGTTGGTGCGCGGTGGACGGCGCGCCGGAGCGCGCTCGGCAGCAGCAACGAGATCTCCGCCCTTGCGCTTGCGGTGCTTCTTTCTAGACGACTCGGGCTGGTCGCCCCGACTGGAGGACTCGGGCGCCTTGCCCTTGCCTCTGCCCTTGTCGTCCCGAGTAACACTGCGGACAGCCTCTTCGCCGGTAGCGAAGCTGTTGGCTATGTCGAAAAGCTCGCGCGTAGTCTGTGGATTCTTCCGCGCAATCTTGTGGATCAGGTCGGTGCTCCGAACTCCTTTGGAGAAAGCGGTAATGACGTCGCCCTCCCGGATCTCGGGCAGAGAGTTCTTCTTCTTGGAGAAGCGCTGGATGTACTCACGGAGAGTCTCATCCGCCCCTTGTGTACAGCTGTGGAGATCCCACGCGTTCCCGGGCCGATTGTAGGTGCCCTGGAAGTTGTTCACGAAGAGGGTCTCGAGGTCTTTCCACGTATGGATGCACCCCGGAGGTAAGCTGGTCAACTAGGCTCGCGCCGAGTCGGCCAGGAAGAGCGGCAGGTAGTGGATCGCGACGTAGTCGTTCCCACCGTTGGTTCTGCACGCTGTGTGGTAGTCGGACAGCCAGATGTCCGGCCGAGTCTCTCCCGCATACTTGTCGATGCCGGTGACCCGGAATCGTGGCGGGAAGATGACGCTGCGGATACGAGGGCCGAATGCTTTCGGACCCGAGTAACCCATGCCGGAGGAAGTCAGAGGAGAACGTTCCCGGCTGGTGGCGCCGCTACCATTGTGGTGGTTGCCACGATCTTCTCTCCTGGAACCATGATGAGCGCTTCTCTCAGCGTCTGCTTGGCTCCTTGGTCCGAGTCGATCACGGGCCGGTATAGCTTGGCGAGCGTTTTTGCCCGCGTCCTGGCGGGCGCGGGTTCTCGCATCTATGGTGCCTTGGGCGTCTCGATCGGGTCCGAGTCGCCCGTGGACGTTGCCGGCCGGCTGATGTCGGCCGGGGCTTGCTCGCTGGCTATCCGTGCGTGACGGACTCTTCTGAGGCGTAGAGCGCCGACTCCTTGCACCTGCGGAGGAACCGGGGTGGTCTTCGAAAACTTCAGCGTGCTGGAGGGCGGTCTCTTCCAGCAGGACGCGGAGCCGTCGAAGTTCGTCATATCCCGGGTTGCCCTCGGGGATATCAATGGCACGGGCCGCCACTGTGGCCGCGACGATATTGTGACTCGGGAGAGGAAATATCGGGACCCCTTCCCTTTCACGCATGCGGAGCTCGTTGTGAACCTGGCGTCCACGAGCCCTCATGTCATCATTGCGTCGCTGGTCGTCACGCTGGCGGACGAGCCGGGTCTGCTGCTCGATCAACTCTTCCTCCTTAGCAAGGAGTCGGAGACGAGTGGCCTCGAGCTCGGCCGGCGTTTGTTGCTCGATGGGAACTTCTTGGCCGTCACCGCCATCTAGCGAGCCGGCATTGGCCATGAAGACTTCCCGGGACGGATGGTGGCTGCCAGAGCTTTCGTCCTCGTCCGAGTAGTACTCGAGGACGGGGAGGAGAGATTCGATAGCGCCCACCAGCCGGGATCCGAGTGCGAACTCGTGCGCGACAAACGGATCTGGTTTCGGCGAAGCCTCTTCCCTGGGGAGAGGGGCCGAGTGCGCGGGCTCCGTGGGAGGCCCGTGCTGGAGATCTGATGAAGCCTCTGCCGATCGGGACGTCGCCGAGTAGCAGAGGTGAAGCTGGCCGACCTTGTCGACGATGAAATCCAACCTTCCAAAACGGAAAAGGTGGCCAGGGTCTGGGACAGCGCTGATGAAGGCGAACTTCAAGATGCTTCCCGAGACGAAGATGTTGTTGTTGACGAAAGCCATCCTGACTCGTGCAGATGGATCTATGCGCACAATCCCCTACCTGGCGCGCCAACTGTCGGAGTATTATTCCGGCAATACTATTTACGGGGCGGTGTGAGCACAGCAAATCAGGATGGCTGCACATGGGAGACAAGATTTAGACAGGTTCAGGCCCTCTCGGAGAGGTAATACCCTACGTCCTGCGTTTGGTGGCTGGTATTGCTGTATCCCGAGTGCCGCAGGCCCTAGAGAATCGATCTTGAAGGGGCCTGAGCTGTGAAACAATGGAGATTAAGCTAGATGAGATGTTCTGCCGATCGAAGGTCCCCTACCGGGCCTTATATAGTCGGCCGGGGTAGGGTTACAGAGTCCGGATCGGGTTAACAGATATGTTTCCTATTCGGTTACAACCAATTCCGGGTAAGCCGGACAGGTATTAGTTCTTGTCTTGTACTCCACGTCGGTGAGGCGCCCCCGTGAGGTAGTCGGACTCCAAGCAACCGGCCCAGCCCATCCCGTGGCCGGGAGGCCGGATTCGTCCTCCTTGATGGTACCCGGGTGCCACGTCACCATCAATAACATACCAATCGGACGGTAACATGAGAAATGATAAATTACGCAAATAGTAATGATCAACCATTACATAGCTTGTTATTAAACCGTTACTTAAGTTAGGACATAAATCCCTGGTAACCAACTTCAACCTCGTGGTACCAGAATCCATCGGCTCCTGTTTTGATAACTGCCGTTACAATAAGGACCACGACCGCAACCAATTGATACATAAGAATAGAGTTTGCAAAGAATTTGTTAGTTTCCTTTTATCAAATATAACATTATTTCTATCTAGCCAAATCGACTAACATAATGCAGCAACACCATTAGAAGTTGCGGGCACTGTGAACTATATCTATTCCCCACAATCAATTCCCAAAATTGTGAGAAACACTACGAGCTAGAGATATGCCAAAGGTTATGAAGATTGACTGCCATGTAAAATGTGCAAAATGGCACTTAAAGAAAAAATATTGAATTGTCTCTTTATGACCACAGAAGACTCATAGTTTACTACTTTTTCAATTATGTTTTGTTAAGTCATTGTTAGTTAAAATTATCCCTCGACAATGATACCATAGAAAAATCTTTATCTTGAGATGTATTTTTAAATGCCATAGATATTTGGCATGAAATTGAAAACTAAAATCACCTAGCGCAGAATACATCGAATGGACTGAAAAGAGTATGTTGTTGTGAAGAGCCCATTGAAATGTGCCACGCTCAGGCGTGAGGTTGAAAAATGCAACCTTCGCAATGAGTCATGCCAAGCCCCTAGCTTTGACCCAACAATAGACCTCCAAAAGGAGATATTTAGAGGGACTGGCCCCATCACCTCCACGACTATAGTGTGTTTTCGTCTTGTGTTGTGATACAACGTGGGGAACTGATACTTTAGTGCTTGATCATCAAGCCATATATCCTCCCAAAATCCAAGCTCATCCTACTTGTGGCAGAAAATGTGCCAAAACGTAGAAACTGTTCTTTAATTTTCATTAAACAACTCCAATGGGAGTCACTAAGTTTTTTATGTGCAGAGGATAATGTGCAGAGGATAAGGGCTTTCCTTTGAGCTATTTGTTCCAAAGGACATGTTGCCACACCACGTCTTCATTTAGAAGCTTAAATATCCATTTACTCAATAAGTATTTGTTCTTAAGGTCAAGGTTTTGGATCCTAAGGCCACCCTAATCTTTTGGTCTACACAATATTTCCCATTTTGCAAACATATATTGCACTAATTGTTATCACTTTGCAAGAAGAATCTGGATCTATAAATGTCTAACCTCTCGCGCATCTTGATGGGTATCTTAAAAAAGGAGAGTGTAAACATAGGCAAGCTACTCAGTACCGAATTTATAACCACCGCTAGAGAAGTGATGTCCCTTCTAGCTAATGAGTCATTTCTCAAATCGATCCTCCACCTATGTGGCATGCCCGGTTTTAACGACCGGATAACCCCTGTGTTTTCTGTACTATTTCTATGATCAGTAGTCAGTACACACAAGTTAATTTAAATACTATTGTCATACACGTACAAACTAGAGTTTGATACACAAAATAGACCTTTATGATTGGTGTTTTACACACATAGTGTCGGTTTACTGATCCGGCAATAATGAATATGGGGCGGTGCACGCACAGAAGATCTAGATGGATGCACACGGGACACAATGTTTAGACAGGTTCAGGCCCTCGAGAGGAGGTAATACCCTACGTCCTGTGTTTGGTGGATTGATATTGCTTGAATCCCGTATGAGAAGATACTAAAAAGTACACCGATCAGAGAATCCCTATCAGGCCTTATATAGGCGACCGGAGTAAGGCTATAAGGGTCTGGATCAGTTTACAGATTGGTGACCTAATTAGTTACAACAGAATCCGGGTTTATCGGATTTGTGTTTATCCCTGTCTTGTACTCCAAGTTGATGAGGCGCCCCCGTGTAGAAGTTGGACTCCGAGTAGTCGGCCCGTCCCACCCTATGTCCATAGGTCCGGTATTGTCCCCCTTGATGATACCCGGGTTCCATGTCATCGTCAGTAGCCCCCGAGTCCTTCACTATCTGGCTACAGCTGAACACGACATTATTTTAGCCGAGTGCCTTCGCGTTCTCCCTTTTCCCGAGTGACATTCACCTGGGCGCGCCTTTTTGTCGCCTGTAGGAAGATTGTGAGGGGCTCATATGTGAGAGTCTAGTTTCAACTACTAGACCCCCCTGTGTATATCCTCGCCAGTCCAGGATCACGTTGACGATACACAGGCGAAATGAATAACATCACATGCATTCAAATTAAAACCATAGTTTGAGAGTAATACGCCACACGGCTTACAAGGTTTCATGTCTCAACGACACTTTATTACACCAGATTCAAGCAGTAGAAAAACAAAAGTGAATCGACTCCATCCACGCCACAGGCAATTGACGGCAGCCACGCGACCTACTCTTCGGCCTCATCGTAGAAGAAGTCTTCATCAGCTCCTTTCTCAGCATAATCCTCTGCACACCACCATAAACACATACATGATGAGTACTTCGCGTACTCAGCAAGCCACCTGGCAGCAGATGGTCCTACCATTCTATATGCAAGGCTTCAAAGGAAGGCTGTAGGGTTTATTTGCGTAAATACGGTTTTAGTTGAAATATTAGGGTAGATTCGAAGGCATCTTTTGATGTAAAACAATTTTATTATCAGGGGTGTTTTCAACAGGTGTGGTCCGCGACCAACACACTCGAGTAAGGACTCCCGCCTTAACTCGACCATAGGATTCATCAGCAAAGGGATAGAGGGAAGTAGCAAGGGGGAGAGGGACAGGTGCTTTTCATCATGAATGAGTCTTGATCTGTCCATGACCGTGGACACGGCTAATCGATTAGTTTTAACTCTGCAGAGTGTGTACACTTTATCCACACGACACAATCTCGTCTTATTGCCACTGGCTGTCGCCAGCGTAGTACACACCCATCGGTGTACCGGCAGGGAGATCGTGACGGGGTCTTTTAGCTAGGTCCCCCTAAGGTGTGACATGCCCACCGGGTCTGGCTCGGAGTTGAGAGTACGTCCCCACCCTCCGTCCCCCCATCTGTGCCGAGGGTCCTCGTAGCTACGTCCACCCCTTCTGCGGTACGGCAACATCGGCACCAAAGGCTGACTAACCTACTTGACCAAGCCAGTGCCCATATAGCATGTGGTTGTACTGTTGTCACAATTCTCCAACTTCAAGACTTCGGCCTTCGGCGGTACGGACGACGAATGGTTCCTTTAAACCGGCCTTCTGCGGGTAGGCAACCATATGCTCCTTCATCACATGATCCAGCTGCCGCCCGCACCATATTAGATGGTAAGTTTCACCCAGAGTAGAATAGGAAGAACAGAGCGAGGGGGAAAACATCGGGCATCCGGCCCTAGCTCAGCGAGCTCAACAAGTTTCAATAAAGATCACAATGATCCGATATTCATTCCTCCGTAGAGCCAAATCAAAACAACCTAAAGATGTATTTAAACATGGCTAAGCATATCTCTACTCTATTCAGAATCAAACCTATTATACTACTCAGGGTATCAAGTAAACAGGGCGACAAGCGGATAGGGTAAAGGTGTGTCCATCGACACGCTAGCTACTGGATTAAAACAGCATGCGAGTTTGTAAACAATAAAATATACTGACTTTAAAAATATAGGATCAAATATGATCAAGAAAAGGGGCATGCCTTCGTGGTAGTACTCTCCTTCTTTAGCTGCTTCGGTCGCCGGGTCGGTCTCTTCACTCCCTATTGACGTAACGCAATGGCAAGGCAAATAAATAACCAACTTTCAACAAAACACTTCGGAAAGCAACACGAGAGAGAAAAGCACGACGAAGGTGAGGTGTGGTGGAATGGAACGATGGTGCGATAGCGTCATCGCGAAGAGGGAATGGTCTTCTAGGGTTAGCAATAACCATATATACAACATATATAGAAATAACATATATCCCTTACCGGGTATTAATATACATTTACCGGTATGACACACATAGCATTCATCCTAACATGCTAGTAACATGTTAAAAAGGATAAAGCAATTCATAAGTAGCCATGATTATATATTTAGGTGAACTCTATCATTTATATTGATTACTAACAGGAAGACAATGGATTAATAACATCCACTTAAATTTATGCATGCTTTTCTAATATTTAAAGACTAGAAATTGAGTTAAAAGCTATTCTCTATCATTAGCATAGGCTAATAGACATGGATCATCTTAGAACATGTCAACAGTACTATAACAGTACCAAAAATGATTTAATATTAATTTTTAATCTGAACATTAATTAATTAAGGCATTTTCTATTATTTCTAGTGTAACAAATAACTAGAAATTTACAATTAACATCAATAAATCATACAATTGAACTAACATGATACAATACCAATTCCAGAGACATTTCATGTTCGAAAGTGTTCTGGAAATATATTTTAAACCATTAAAACTATTATTCTAAGCATGAAAACTACACTAATAATATAGTAAAACATTATTTAATTAAGATAAATGGGTTTTCATGACTTGTCAACATTCACATAACATAATATGAATTATTTGGTACTGGACATGCATTTTTATAGGTAAAAACAGATTTATAAAGGACTTATTACTAGAAACAGCATTTACATAACAATTTTAAACACATCTAGAACACTTCTTGATTTCTATAGCTCTAAAAATTGCAGATAAAATATTTTGGTTTACATGGTAATTGATTTCTACAGTTCTCTGATCCTAGAAAAAAATTGAATAAAAATAACAGAGAAGATTTCTATTTTTAATAAATGAAACAGAGCTTATTTTAATTCTAGAAAATTCTACACATGTCCAAAAATTACAAAAATTTCCAGAATTACTCCTTAACATACTAGTGATCCACAGAAAAAGATTCACCTAAAAATAATAATCCAGTACAAAGATATCGTGAAATTTGCTCAAATTTCATACTAATTTAAATATTATTCAAAATCCGGCGGTCGGATTAAAAATCCGGTTGCACCATTAGATTCGTGGGGTCCTAAGGATTCCATTTTACTACTGAGATCTAAGATCGGATAAAGATTGAATGTGGGCAAAATTTGGACAGAAGAGAGGCTTACGGGTTGTACTGTTCATGCTACAGTACAGAGAGTAAGAAAACTAGGGTTTGGAAAGAACAACACAATCTAGGGTTGGATCAATGGAGATGTGTAAAATTGACTGAGGGAAAGTGTTGCTCGGGCTGTGGGGAGTCTACCTCGGAGAGGAATTGGAGAAGGGCTTACCGAGGGTGAAGAAACGGAGGAGAGAAGGAGATCGCTGGAGTTGGGGAAGATGCTCGCGGTACGGTCGGTGTAGTGGAAGAAGCTCCCGAATTCTTGCGGTAGGAGATGCGCGTGGGCGTGGGGAAGCTCCAACAACGAATCCTTGGTGTAGGGGTTCGTCGGTGTGGCCGGAATTGCTCGCCGGAGTTCCGCCGGAGTCGGACAAGATGAAGTGGTGGAGAAGAGATTTGTGGGAGGAAAAAGCAAAGGGAAACCCTAGGGGAGGGATGGGGATTATATAGGGGAGAAGAGGAGGAGATAATGTAGAAATTCGAGAATTAAAGAAATAGGAGATAAGCACTGAGATTAGGGAGATAATCACAAATTTTAAAAAAAAATCAAACGAACCCGGCGGCGCTACGCTTGCGCGGAACACGCGGCCAAAGGGCCGTACGCACGCGTGCGCGAGGCAGCACGCTGGCAAAGCAACGGGAGGCAGCATGCATGCATGCATGCATGCCTGCCTGCCTGGGGCCCACAACCTTTTTCATTTGATTTTCGGATTAAATTAAATGAGGGAAAGCAAATTAATTGAAAACTGATTTAAATGGGCTCCAAAAATTATGAGAAAATTCCAGTAAATCAATTTGGACATGGGGAATCCAAATAAAATATTTTTAGGGAGAGATTCCAAAAGGATTTGAGATTAAAATTTGAAACAACACTTTATAGCTCTCAAATTAATTCCAGGGCTTGGATTAATTTGAAATAAAAATCCACAAAAATACATATAGGCTTAATACACAGTTGCACATCCTCTTTTTTTTTAAAAAAATTTCAAGCCCTCAAAATCGAGGATGTTACATCATAGAACTCCTGTAGAGTAAAGGTAATTAGCCGAGTAACATTCACCCGTAAGGCAGGAATATCATGGCAGATGAGCTAATAGCGGGTAAATCCTGGTGGTATCGGGTCCATCCTGAAGGACAGAGACCGGCTGATAGCCCAGCATGGGACATACCATGAATTCCGACTGAATTACCGAGTAGCACCTGGTTTCCCGAGTGGCTTGGGTCCAGCTAGCGTCCCTCTGAGGAAATGCCTCCGAAATCCATGTCAGAACTAGAACACAAGTTATGGCGCATAGGTTCCCGAGTGACGAAGCCTGATACCCGGACATTCCACTGAATCCAGAAATTCCGGATCCCGAAAATCCCGGAGTGAATTTCACAGGAAGTTTGGGTGGAGAAACCGGTGGCTCTGAGTTGCTTAGCGTCCGACTAGCAGCCTGTTGAAGGCGCACCATAACTGCCCTTCACTCGGGTGTATTCAAATGATTGCATTCCTGCGGGAGGCCAATCCTTGAAACCCTTCAAAACCGTAACGTTCGGTTCTGGTTTAAACAGTAACCGATTAGCAGCCTGCTTAAGGCACATTACAATCGCTCTTTATGGGGGTACATTCCAAATGGCTACTTAACCTCGGAAGGCCAACCGTCGGATCCCCTCTGTTAAATAGCGCAGATCGTGGCGAGACCATGTTGTGGGCGCTGAATGGTCGCGACGTGGGCCATTACTTCGTGTACGAAAGCTGAAGAGGCGCATCGTGGGCGCGAAAAAGCCATGCGCATGTGGAAGCGGAAGAGTCGCAACACCCAATCCGTCCTCCTTTATAAGACTGGGAAAGCGGCGGGGTCCACTCACGCCTTCCAGTGCACGCTTCACCTCCTTTGCACCCAAATCCCCTTCGTCTTCCTTGCGTCCCGCCGATTTGAGAGTGCCACCACACTGAAACCCTAGCTCCGCTCCGCCGGCATTGGATGCAAGCCCCCGATTGGGAAGCCGATTCGACCGAGGCAGAGGAGGACGCTTTGGTGTGGAAGTTGTTGAGCGAGAAGGACTCCTCCGCCGATCTGATGGCTCCCTGGATATTATCGTCGGCGACCGAGATGCGGCTGAAGGCCCTGGTGAGGTCGGGGGTGCTGCCGCCGAAGGAGTTGGTCGAATGGCGCGCCGCTGCGGGGGAGACAACCCCCACTCTGAACACGGGCGAAATGGTCGTCCACGGCTCCTTCTTCGAGCGGGGCTTCTCCGTGCCTATCCACCCCTTCCTGCGAGGACTGCTGTACTACTACGGGTTAGAGCTCCACAACCTCAACCCCAACAGCATGCTCCACGTCTCGTGCTTCATCACATTGTGCGAGTGCTTCCTCGGCATCCAGCCGCATTTCGCGCTGTGGAAGCACCTCTTCGTCGTGAAGCCGCAGCCGAGCAGGGACAACCCGGCCGTGGTGGGAGGCGCCAGATTCCAGTTGAGGTCCAGAGCAGCGAAGAGCTACTTTACCCTACCGATGCAGACCTCCAACAAGGGATGGCACGCGAATTGGTTCTACTGCGCCAATCCCGTGCCGTCGCTCCCGGTGTTCGTGGGCCAACCTCTGGAGGTCAAGCCGAGCTGGCCTGAGCCCCCGCTGGACCGGGAGTAAGATGGGATCACGGTCCTCATGGCGTAGCTTGCCAAGGCGATCCAGGCCGGGGTCACCGGGGTCGTTTCAACCTTCATCCGGTGGCGGGTGCAGCCCGCGAAGCTAAGGACTCACCCAATGTTCGAATATGCCGGCGACCAAGACATGACCCGAGAGTCCACCGAGGAGCTCCCGGATGATGCCATC
Source organism: Stipa capillata (assembly GCA_019208055.1). Lineage (NCBI taxonomy): Eukaryota > Viridiplantae > Streptophyta > Magnoliopsida > Poales > Poaceae > Stipa > Stipa capillata. The sequence goes on from JAGXJF010005314.1 coordinate 45,245, forward strand.
CAACATCGAGTCGAGAAACTCATGGCGCAGGGGACATATCTGGACATCTCCAGACGGCCGCCGCCTTTCAGCAGATCGAACCCCCCAAGCCGGGTAAGTGACTGACTCCCCAATTTTTTTTGTTGGTCGTGACGTCAAGTCTGACTCGGGTGATGCTATTGTTTTCCGAATTCGCAGATTCTCTTCGGCTTCAGCTCCGACGTGCCTCTTTCGGAGAAAGAGGTTTGGAACTAGCCGTAGTACGCCGACATCCCCAGCGGCGGGGCATCTTCACAGGGGACAGCTGGCGTGTCTTCCTCTGGAGCCGGGTCTTCGAAGGGAAAGGCGCCCGCTGCAGCAGCACCCAGCGCTCCTCCGCCGAGTGCGCCGGCCCCGGAGGAAGAGGAGGAAGATGAAGATGACGTCCCGCTCCGCTTTCGAAGGAGCCGGGTGCCGCCTACAAGAGCTGCCCCGGGAGGACAAGGCGGCTCCTCGGCCGGTCCAGACCCGGTGGCGTTGACTGCCACCCCGATGGGGGCTCCTCAGGCAGCCGGAGGTGAAGTCCCCTCCGGCCGGGGGGGGGGAGGGGAGGGTGGAACGGACGGCCGACGCCGCTTTCGGGGAGCAGAGCAGCTCCACGGCGTCACCGGCTCCAGCGGCTGACTCTTCGAAGCAGCCGGCCCCGGGGCCCAAGAAACGTATTTCTGTCCCCCGATCCGCCAAGTAAGTCATTTTGGCGAACGTCATTTTGCTTGTCTTTTGTCTTCTAAACCTGATGTGTCCAGGTGTTTTTCACAGGACACGGAGGATGGGAGATGTCCCGAAGGCATCGTCAGGCGTCCCAGGATCCGGCCAAGGGGGGACTAGTCGGGGTCAGATGCTCGACCCTCGTCTCCTTCGAGGGTGGCCGAGACTCCGTGCCCCCGGTCTCCTGGACGGGATGGTGCGTCCTCGGCCTCACCATCTGCTGCTCCCCAACTGGAGGCGCTGCCCGCTGAGGCGCCGGCCCCGACCACGTCTGGGGACGTGGGTCCGAGTGCGGGGGCATCGGGGGGAGTGGGCCCGAGCTCGTCGGGAGATGTTCCGCCGGATCACCGAGGCAACCTCAAGCTGCTGCCCACAATGGAGGAGGTTCCTCGCGCTCCGCCTTCGCAGCGGGAATCCGCGCTGGCGATCCAGCTGCTGCGGATCCGATAGGCGGACCCCGAACGGCCGAGCCTGACCATCCGGGAGATCGACGACATCCGGGAGCACGAGGAGTGGAATGATGCGATGGGCATCGTCACTCAACTCGGAGAGATGCTCCCGGCGTTGATGCAGACGGTGAAGGAAGGTGCCAACCTGCTAAATGGCCGGTTGCACCCACTGATGCAGGTAAAATTTCGCACTTGCTTTTGTTTTTGTCCGTAGGTGTTTCGCTGATACACCCACTAAGGAGTAGCCCCCGGGCCTCTGGTCGACTGCCTTAGTCAGGCGGAGGATCCCTTGTGTATTTCATAGATTTCAGGGTGTAGCCCCTGAGCCTTCGGTCGACTAGAGTAGTCGGGCGGAGGGTCTTTTGCCTATTCTGTAGATTTCGCTCTGGGTGCACGATCAGTGCACCCAGAGGGTGTAGCCCCCGAGCCTCTGCTGGGTCCAAGGGACCGAGTGGAGGGTCTTGACAATTCGCCCGAGTGGCTAACCTTTTCTGTTGTTTTTTGTAGAAACTGAACCGTTGGTCTCAGGACAAGACCGTCTTCCTCCAGGATCAGCTGGAGGTTTTTGACCGACTCAGCCTTCGCAAGAAGGAGTGGGATAAGCTGAGGGGGAGCCTTTAAGCGGCGGAGGCTGTGGCCCATAAGCGTGGGACTGAAATCATCGCCCTGCAGACGAGCCTTTCCTAGGAAATCGCCCGAACTAAAGGTAAGGAAGCCGAGTCCCTTTGGTTGTTTTTGCTCCTTGCTGCGTTGACTCATTGTCTTGTAGCTGCTGAAAATGAGGCCGCCGACCTCTGGGTGGAGCTTGAGGCGGTGAAGGCCCGTGTCCGGGAACTCGATTCCGTCGAGGGCAGGGCCTTGAAGCTTCAAGAGATGCTCAAGGCGGAGAAAGACCGCGTGGAGCACCTGGAGAGCGAGGCGGCTATCATGGACGGCAGCTTGAGGCGGGCTTTGGAGGCTGCCGAGGCGGCGAAGAAGAAGGCCGCCGACTCGCTAGAAGCTGCCGAGGCGGCGGAGAAGAAGGCCGCAGACTCTGAGGCTGGTAAGTTTTTGACTCGGGCGGTAGCTGGTTGGGGTTCGGTGACCATTTCACTTACGCCTTTGTTCTGCTTTTGTAGCCTTCAAGATTCGTCTCAGGAAAGTCGGTGAGCTGGTCGAGTCCTTGCAGGTGGCGGGTCCCGTGGCTTGCAACGTCCTGTGGGAGGACAACCCCGTTCCAGACCATGCGGACACGGTGGCGGAGCGTCTTCGTCAGGTGTCGGACTAGGCAAGGCAGCTGCAGTTGGAGGCCACGCGAACCGGGGCCGTGCTGTCTCTCGCCGTGGCCAAGTCCCATTACCCGCTGCTTGACATGGAAGCAATCGGGGAGGGATACGCCACAGATGTTCCTGACGAAGATGTCCTGGAGCTGATGACGGCAGTTGAAGCCACGGCCAACGCCCTTATTGACTGCGCCGGCCTGTAGTAGAAGGCATGTAAAGTATGTAGGTCAGGTGCTCGGGGAGTCTGAGTGAATTTTAGTTATGTATGTTTTGGAACAAATGTGTTCTTTAGGTTTATTGATTTCTCTCCTTTGCCAAATATTCGTTCGTGCGTATGTTAATCCATCGTATGTGCTCTTGCCGACCCGTTTTGGCCTCCCTTGCGCAGAGATTAGCCGTGGGCTGTTTTCTCGTGTAGCATAGGGTTATGGCATAAACCGGCGGTCGACAGTATAGAGTTAACGCTGGACTGTATACACAGTACTAAAATAGTTTGTTCAAAGGAAAAAAGGCCCAAGTGCGACTGAGCGCACCCAGAGGGTGCGATCGCCGAGTGTCTACTATGTGTGGCTGTGAGCGTGCATAACGGGCTAGTCGGGCACTCCGGAAGTTGTTTCCAGTGGAGCAGAAAGGGGAATTTATTCATATGTTAAAAATGTCGGAGTACAAAGTTTTAAGCATAGAAACGACGTAGCTATTCAATGTTTCATGCATTGGTGATGATGTTGCCGTCGCTGTCCTTCAATCGGTAAGCCCCCGGGCACAATACTTCAGCGACCATGTACGGACCCTCCCATGGTGGGGAGAGCTTGTGCCTGCCTTTGTTGGACTGGACTCGGCGTAGAACCAAGTTGCCAACGTTGAACGAGCGGCCATGTACATGCCGACCGTGATAGCGTCGTAGGCCCTGCTGGTACTTTGCCGACCGAAGGAACGCGACCTCGCGCGCCTCTTCAAGCTGATCGACGGCGTCTTGTCGTGCTTTCTCCAACTCGGCCTCGGTGTAAGTGCAGATGCGTGGAGAGCCATGGTCCAAGTCAGTCGGGAGCACAGCCTCGGCTCTGAAGACCATGAAGAAAGGCGTATACCCGGTTGACCGGTTGGGCATAGTCCGCAGACTCTAGAGCACCAAGGGTTACTCTATTGCCCATTTACTGGCGAATTTCGTCAGGCGTTGGAAGATCTGAGGTTTGATGCCTTGCATAATCAGGCCATTAGACCGCTCAACCTGCCCCTTGGTGCATGGTGCACACGGCGAAATTGAGGCCAATGTTGTAATGATTGCACAATTTGAGGAAGGCAGCACCGGTGAACTGAGTGCCATTATCCATGATGATGCTGTTGGGGATGCCAAAGCGAAAAATGATATCCCGGAAGAATTCAACGGCCCGCTCTGAAGTGAGCGTGGCCACCGGCTTGGCTTCAATCCATTTGGTGAACTTGTTGACGGCGACAAAGAGATGCGTATAGCCCCCAGGAGCTTTTTTAAGAGGACCAACCATGTCCAGACCCCAGACGGCGAAGGGCCAAGCGATCGAAATAGGCTGGAGTGCCTGAGCTGGCAAGTGTGTCTGTCGGGCAAAGTATTGGCATCCTTCGCAAGTGCGCACAATGTGCTCGGCATCGGAGACGGCGGTTGGCCAATAAAAACCCTGTCAGAAGGCTTTACCGATTAACGATTTTGGCGCCGCGTGATGCCCGCAAACTCCCGAATGAATGTCTGGGAGTAGTTGCTTGCCTTGGTCTTGAGATATGCACTACTGGAGGCTGCCCGAGGCGCTCTTTTTATATAGTTCTCCCTCAACTATGACATATGCTTTGGCCCTCCTAGAAATATGCCGTGCCTCAGTCTGGTCTGGCGGGAGGGTGTCTCGCAAGAGGTAGTCGAGGAAGGGTTACTTCCAGTCGGGAATGATGACCAAGACCGCTGGTGACGTTTGCCGAGTGCAATCAGACTCGTCGGGCTGTGGTTCTTCGGCTTCGAGTGCTGTCTCTGCCTTGATGGAGGGGTATGCAACTCTTGGAGGAATACTCCAGCCGGGATGATGTCCCGACTGGACCCCAGTTTGGCGAGTGCATCTGCTGCCTCGTTGTCTCGGCGGAGAACGTGCGTGATCTCGAGTCCGTCAAATCTGGCTTTGAGCTTGCATACCTCCTGGTAATAGGCATCCATGGTAGGGTCTCTGCATGACCATTCCTTCATGGCCTGCCGAACCACCAGTTTAGAATCTCCCCGAGCGAGGAGTCGGCGAATCCCGAGTGACGTGGCGATGCGTAGACCGTAGGCACTGGACGCGGGGAAGTGAATTTGAAGCACATACTTGAAGCGCTCCCCTTTTGGAGAGATGAGCACGATGCCAGCCCCCGCACCCTGGAGTATCAGAGAACCGTCGAAGTAGAGAGTCCAGTGCTCGAGGTCGATAACAGAGGGCGGGGATTGGACCTTGGTCCACTCGGCCACAAAGTCGGCCAGAGCTTGAGACTTGACGGTCGTGCGGGGGGTATAGATTATGTCGAATGCGAGCAATTCCATTGCCCATTTGGTGATCCGTCCTGTGGCATCCCGATTATTGATGACATCGGCGATCGGGAAAGAGCTAGCCACCGAGATCGGATGCCCTTGGAAGTAGTGAACCAGCTTCTGGGATGTGACGAATATCGCATAGATAATCTTTTGAATCTGCAGGTAACTCGCCTTGGACTCGGAAAGTACTTCACTGATGAAGTAGATTGGTAGCCGAACCTTCTGGACGTGACTCGGCTCAGATCGTTCAACAACCAGGACCGTACTGACCACCTGAGTAGTTGCTGCGATGTAGAGTACCAGCGGCTCATTAGGCATTGGCGGGGCCAGCAGCGGGGCGGTGGTCAGCAGTATTTTCAAACCGTCAAGGGCGTCTTGAGCCTCAGGGGTCCAGGTGAAGTTGTCAGACTTCTTCATGAGCATGTAGAGGGGCAGGGCCCTTTCGCCGAGTCGAGAGATGAACCGGCTAAGAGCTGCCATGCACCCAGTGATTCTCTGGATGTCTTTGAAGCTTTTTGGCGGCCCAATTTTGACGATGGCGTCGATTTTCTCCGGGTTAGCCTCGATTCCTCGTTCGGAAATAATGAATCTGAGTAGCTTTCCCGAAGAGACTCCGAAGACGCATTTCTCTGAGTTAAATTTCATATTGAATCGCCTGAGGCTGGCAAAGGTTTCTGCCAGGTCAGTCAGGAGATCCTCTTTCTTTTCCGACTTAACCACCACGTCGTCAACCTAGGCCTGCACGTTCCTACCGATCTGCCCCTGGAGGCAGCGCTGTATGCACCGTTGGTATGTAGCACCGGTATTTTTTAAGCCGAACAGCATGGAGACGTAGCAGAAGGCCCCGAACGGCGTGATGAACGAAGTCTTGATTTGGTCTCCTCTTTCATCTTGATCTGATGGTAGCCCGAGTAGGCATCGAGGAAGCATAAAATTTCACAGCCGGCCGTAGAGTCAATCACTTGGACGATGCAAGGCAAAGTGAAGAGATCTTTGGGACATGCCTTGTTAAGGCTAGTGTAATCAACGCACATCCTCCACTTTCCATTCTTTTTGCAAACAAGTACTGGGTTCGCTAACTAGTCAGGATGATACACTTCTTTTATAAAGCCAGCTGATAAGAGCTTGGCTATCTCTTCTCCTATTGCTACACGCCTATCCTCAGCAAAGCGGCGTAAGCGTTGTTTGACCATCTTGGCGTCCGGCCGAACGTTCAGAAAGTGCTCGGCAACCTCCCTCGAAACTCCGGGCATGTTGGAAGATGTCCACGCGAGGATGTCCCGGTTGTCACGGAGGAAGCTGACGAGCGTGCTTTCCTATTTGTCGCTGAGCGCAGTCCCGATCTACGTTGTCTTGGAGGAGTCTTCCGGGTCGAGCTGGATCGCCTTGGTGTCCCGCGCTGACTGGAACGACGTCGATGCTAAAGCTTTCTTTGTCGGGGGTGCCTCCTCGACCCCGGCCGACTTGAGGTTGTCAAGCTTGGCTGCAGCGACTTGGGCCGCAGCGAGGTTGCAATTTTCCAGGTCGCACGCGTAGGCGTGCTAAAAACTGTTCTGCACCGTTATAATCCCGTTGAGACGCGGTATCTTAAGCTTCAGGTAGACATAGCTTGGGACGGCCATGAACTTGGCATAGCAGGGGCGTCCCAATATAGCGTGATACGAGCCCGAGAAGTCGACGATCTCAAAGGTGAGGGTCTCGGTCCGAAATTTTTCGGGGTGCCGAAAGTGATGGGTAAGCTGATTTGCCCGAGTGGACTTGCCACCTTGCCGGGAACGACTCCGTGAAAGGGCGCCCCGGTGGGCTTGACGTCCGAGCGAGGAATCTTCATGTCGTCAAGTGTTTTGACGTAGAGGATGTTCAGACCACTCCCTCCATCCATGAGGACCTTAGTGAGGCGGACGCCGCTGACAATTGGGTCCATTACCAAGGGGAACCTGCCCGGGTGGGGTACGTAGTCGGGATGGTCCGAACGGCCAAAAGAAATTATGGACTCGGACCATCGGAGGTATTGAGGTACGGCAGGCTCAACTGCGTTAACCTCTCGGCTCGTGATCTTCTGGCGGCGTTTGGATTCGTAGCCGTCGGGGCCACCGAAGATCATCAAGCAAGCTGTTTCCTTCGGGAACTCATCACCTTCATCCAAAGGAGAATCCTTCTTTTCTTGATTGCGGGTGGAAGGCTTGTTCAAGTTCTTCAGAAGATTGCAATCGAGCGTGACGTGGTTCGACTTCGGCCCATGAAAGTGACATGGCCGACTCATCATTTCCTCAAACGTCGCATTGCCGCGCTGAGGACGCCGTTGCGCGGCGCGCTCAGCCACAGCAACGAGATCTTTGCCCTTGCGCTTGTTGTGCTTCTTCCGGGACGATTTGGGACGGTCCTTCCCCTGGGGGACTCGGCAATTTTACCCTTTCCCTTGTCGCTCTTGCTTGCGCTGCGGATGGCTTCTTCGTTAGTAGCGAAGTTGTTGGCGATGTCGAAGAGCTCGTGTGTAGTTTGAGGATTCTTATGCGTTATTTTGTGTATGAGGTCGATGCTGCGGACACCTTTGGAGAAGACGGTGATGACGTCTCCTTCTCGGACCTCGGACAGAGAGTTCTTCTTCTTGGAGAAGCGCTGAATGTACTCTCTGAGAGTTTCACCCTCCTCTTGGGTACAACTGTGGAGATCCCACGCGTTCTCGGGTCTGTTGTAAGTACCCTGGAAGTTGTTGACAAAGAGGGTCTCAAGGTCGGCCCATGACTGGATGCGAGCTGAGTTGGCTAGAAACAAAGGCAGGTAGTGGATCGCAACGTAAACATCACCACCACTGGTCCTGTATGCTGTGTGGTAATCGGCCAGCCAGATGTCTAGCCGAGTTTTCGCCCGTATGCTTGTCGATTCTGGTAACCCGGAATCGTGACGGAAAAATGGCATTGCGGATGCGAGATCTGAATGCTTTTGGGCCTAGGTTCGAGTCGGTTATGAACCAACCCGGCAGGGTGACGACACTCGAAGTCGGCACGATGACGCGCTGCGGCTTCTGGATTTCCTGGAGGGGAAGCTCGCCGACTCCTAGCACTCACCGATGAACCAGCACGGTTCTCAGAGATCTCGGCTTGCTGGAGGACTGCTTCTTCTACCAGGATCTGGAGTCGCCGAAGTTCGTCGTGGCCCGGGGTGCCCTCAGGAATGTGAATGGCACGTGCCGCCACTGAGGCTGCGATGATGTTGTGACTGGGAAGTAGAAAGATTGGGATGCCATCCCTTTCACGCATGCGGAGCGCATCGTGAACCTGGCGCCCACGACCCCGCATGTCGTCGTAACGTTCTTTCTCTTCGTGATGGCGGGCCAGCGCGGCTTGCTGCTCGGCCAGTTCCACTTCCTGTGCACGGAGACGGAGCCGAGTGGCTGTCAGCTGCTCGGGAGTCTGATCTTCGATGGGAATAGGCTGGTTGTCATCGTTGGGCAATGCGTCTAGGTTCGCCATGAAGTCCTCTCGAGAAGGGTGGTGGCTTCCCGAGCTCCCCAAGTCGTCCGAGTCATACTCGAGAACGTGTAAGAGAGACTCGATCGCCCCAACCAACTGGGACCCCTGCTCGACGAGTGGGAATCTATGTTCGAGTAGTGGACCTGACTTCAGCGTAACCTCGTCCCTGGGGAGAGGAGCCGAAGGTGCGGACTCGACAGCGAGTCCAAGTGGAGATGCCGATGACGCCTCCGACGATCGGCGAGACGTTGAGTCGTAGAGGTGAAGCTTGCCGATCTGATCGGCGATAAAGTCCAACTTTCCAAACCGGAAAAGCTGGCCTGGATCAGGGACAACATTCGTGGAGGCAAATCGCATGATGCTGCTCGGAACGAAAGTGTCGTTGCTGAAGAAACCCATCTGGATCTAGCAGATGAATCTATGCGCACTCTCCTACCTAGCGCGCCAACTGTCAGTTTACTGATCCGGCAATAATGAATATGGGGCGGCGCACGCACAGAAGATCTAGATGGGTGCACACGGGACACAATGTTTAGACAGGTTCAGGCCCTCGAGAGGAGGTAATACCCTACGTTCTGTGTTTGGTGGATTGGTATTGCTTGAATCCCGTATGAGAAGATACTAAAAAGCACACCGATCGGAGGATCCCTACCAGGCCTTATATAGGCGACCGGGTTAGAGCTACGAGGGTCCGGATCGGTTTACAGATTGGTTACCTAATTAGTTACAACAGAATCTGGGTTTGTCGGATTTGTGTTTATCCCTGTCTTGTACTCCAAGTTGATGAGGCGCCCCCGTGTAGAAGTCGGACTCTGAGTAATCGGCCCATCCCACCCTATGTCTATAGGGCTGGTATTGTCCTCCTTGACGATACCGGGTTCCATGTCATCGTCACATAGCTTATTAGCTAAATTCAAAGTCCACAACGAAAATAAAATGATAAGAAGGGTCCATCGGTATGCCAAACCTCGCAAGCAACCTACTGGGATTACGACCTAGTCCTTGTAGTCACTGTCGTCATCTTCAGAGTAATAGTCTTCCTCTTCCGGCCAAATCAACAAGCCAGGGGAGTACATTGAATGTAGTTGCAAACATCCCACAAGGAAAGTATAACTAGTTCTAACATAAAATAGCTATTCATGTTAAAGTACGCATGCATGTTTGCAACCAAGATAAATATATTTGAACTCATGGGGGTTCAAACATGGTCAATGTAGGAGTTTGCCTAGCAAGTGTTGATAATGGTCTTGATCTTGGTACAACAACTGCTTGGGATCCTCCTTACGAGATACTGGGACGTCAAAAATTATACGTTAAACATACTTTGGATAAACAAACAATGCGAGGTAAAACCAAAATCCAAATAATGTAAACATGATATACTAGGCATGCTTTAAGTTTTATAGAATTTTGAAAGGAGTGATTTGAACTAATATTGCATAAGATAATGGATTTAAGTATATTGGAAAGACAAGGTTTATTTCTATTTTTTGCATTAATATTCGAGTATTTTAAGTCTTCAAACTTTAGTTGGAACTAGAGGGTAGGAAGAAATTTTAAATGATTTTAGAAACTTAGATGGAATGATTTGGAACAATATGGAAATATCTAAATATTTTAAATATATATTGAAAATCTAACTAATTCAAAAATTACAAAAGTGGAATTGTTGGAAAGATTATGAAATTGGATGTCTGCAGGTTTGCTAAATAGAGGACATCCACCATTTAACCGGGCTCTGGTTTAGGGCAGATGTCGAAGGCGTAAACGACTAGGGCACTTTTGGTGAGGAAATACGTAACAAAGAGGAATAAAAGAAAGAAAGTGAAGAAATTACACCTTCCAGCATGGAAAGCGTAAAGGTGAAAATGCGCCTCCACTTAACCTGACAATGGGATCACGCGGGGTTTTAAACGATTTAACCATTGGGTGGGTCCCGTCGGCCAGTGGTTGTTCATCCGAACACTCGGCTCTACTGCCACCCGGAGATTCCATAAACGAGCACGAGTGGCATAGAGCTCGTGCCGTATTGCTCGATAGTGCTGATCCAGATAAGGTCGGCCTATAGGCGTACCTCAGGGTCATCCACTGCATCCATATCAGTATATACTGCATAATCCACCTGATACTCCTCAGGTGGTAGAGCAGGATAGGTGCAGTATGTCGTCAACGACATCAGCGATAAATCAGATCGCGACCGAGTAAGAGCACAGCAAGCAACCTCTTGAACTGCCATTTCAATGGTCGTGCTAACACCAAAAAAGGTGTGCATCGATCGAAGATCATGCTCATGATATGGGTAGATATGTATCATGGCAAGATATTGGATCATATTGTAGTCATGATATGTTTCAAAGACGGTATATTCCGGCATCCAACGATAATGGTTGTCGGCCAGAGCCTGAGCATGCAGTGCCGGAAAACCAGGGGTATCGATACACCAAGTAAGGTGAACGATCTGTTGTCGGGACCCAAAATCCATAACAGAGAGCTTTAGATAAAATCACCCGCTAAGTCGAAACGTCAACCCCGACGTTGACCCTTGGGTATCAATTCCAAGAGGAGTGGAGTGATATGGCTTCGAATAGCCTGAGACGTCAACCCCAAACTTGCTCTGGTAAACTAATGCACAGATTAAGTAGGGTGATATGGTCTCCTCACTCTTTTCTCACTGAGCAGAAACATAAATCCCAAACTCGTCTCGACAAATTAATGCTCGGCTGGAGTAGGATGATATAGCTCCCAAGCTCTTAGTAGAAGAGTCACTTCACAGGGGTAATTAAACCTAACAACTCTATGATATAGATTCTGAAACCCTACCCGCACCATGTGCTTCAACAACATACACGCAAGGCACATGATGCGGGTGAGAACAAACCGGTATCACAATAGCAACTCTACGACTGAAGATGCGATACTATAAGTTCTTGAAACTTAATAACATAATATACATACAAGAGTTGCTTACACAGCGGAAGAGTAAAGATGGCTAAGAAGCCAAAAAGGTCAGGCCAAAAGTGACAGCAGAACAAACGAGCTGCCAAACCCTAGGCAGGATCACTGTCTGGGATTACCAGTGACTAGTCGTCGTTGGTGTCGATCTCTAGGTAGAAACCACCCTCGGAGGGGATAGTTTCCTCTGCAAGAAAAATGTCAACGATAGCAGGGTGAGTACAAAAATTGTACTTAGCAAGACTTACAAGGGAAAATTAGTAATAGATGCAATGGGTATCAAGAACATGGTAACAGTGGACTATTTTGCCAAAAGCCGATTTTACCTTTGTCAATATGGTGTAAGTAGATGAAAGCCGACTACTAGAATATTTTTGAAAGGAGAGGAGCCGAACACTTCATGATCATTTTTTACTGCAGATCACCACACCTTAGGTTCCCCGACTCTTCCTCAACCACCCTGGGAGGAAGCAGTCGCTAACACCTCAACCCTAGAGTTGGCAAGTTTTAGGGTATTGTTGTAGTTGTCTAATTCATTGCAGATTTTTACCAAATTGTCCATAACCGCGGACACGGCTGTTCAAACAGTTTAAACCCTGCAGGGGTGTACATCTTTACCTACATGTATCGATTGACTCCTAATGCCATCGCGATTGACACACTTTCACGAGGTGTGCTGGCGGAGGATGATCGAACACGACCTTTACAATGCTTTCAACCTAGGTATGAGCCACCCTTACGGGCCAGTCCATGTACATCAGTCCGGCTGCAACTACGACATGGTCCCATAAGTTGTAGCAGGTGATACATCCCCGGTCCTGGACCGTGTGTAACCCTTACACCTATATTGAGGCACCACACCACATTATTTTTCACTCACCTAGTGAACGGAAACGGCAAACTATACAGCTCATACACTAAGGCTAGGCAAATTATTTAGTCGTGGGTGGTCCATTATCTCACCCGTGTGGAAGTACGCAAATCATGGTTCGAAAGGACACCGGGAACCGGTCCTTGCGGGAAAACGAGACAACCCACCATGCTCCTAGCCATGGCCTCTCGTCTAACCCAATAATTATTAGTCAAGTTCATTAGTTAACCCCTGGTGAATACCTACTATCACGTAACCCATCCAATGGTGTTGATTCGTCTGCCATCCAAGGAATTACAACTTTTACATGTCTAAGCATGTCTAAGCATATACAACATAGTAAGCAAGGTCAAAGCACACACTACACTACTCTAGATAGGTTGGGGTGGTGGTGGAGTCGATTGAGCGGCAAAGTAAGTTTCATGCATAGGGATAGGGTTAACACTTAGCGAAAAGTAGAATTTGAACGCATGCGATAACGAATTTGAAAACAACTAATACTTTGCAAATAGTAGGTATCTGCAAGATGTTCAAAGGGGCTGCTTGCCTTGTTGCTCTGCAACTACACTCTGCTCGTGATCGGGATCGTAAGCTTCTGGATCCTCCGGCTCTAACGGAGAAGAACGAAAACACCGAAAAAGGGCATAACCATAAATATCAAAATGCTGAACATTGGCATGGGATGAAATGCATGCCATGGAATAGAGGATGCAAAATAAAGACTAATACAAGTGGAATCAATTTAATCGGAGTCCGGATGCTCGAGATATCGCGATCCGACGACTTCCGGCTAATCGGGAAACCCTAATTTGAGTTCTTAGTCATTTATGTTTTTCCTAGCATGCAAAAATGCATGAAAATGACATATTTGAATAGCTCTCATTTTTCTGAACATTTTGATATATTATTTGTATTTTTCTGATTAAAAATGAATTTTCTATGAATTTTCTAAGACTTAATTCATTTAAATACCCTTTTTTGTATTTTTCTCAGTAAAAGTAATTAAAAATACTTTTATTACTTATCTGAAATCTAACCTTAGAGGCTGACAGGTGGGCGCCATGGTCAACTTCGACCAAGTTTGATTGAGTCAATGACAAGTGGGGCCCACTTGCCATATAATTATTCTTTTTAATTATTTTCCTAAATTCTGAATTGTGGGACCCAGCTGTTATAGAGACATATTTATTAAGCTCATTTAGTGCACTGTTAGTTATTAATGATGATCATTAGCGTGTCGGTTAGCACTAATTAATCATGATTAGCATTAATGGTGTCGGAATAGTAATGATGGTCATTAAGTACTGTATTAATTACACTTAGTAATGAACGTGCTCTTAATTATGTCTTAACGGTCAATTAATGGGCGTTAACGCCCTAACCGATCGGTCGGGACCCGGCCGTTCGGCTCGGTCCGACTGTGGGCGTGCCCGGCGCCGCATGGCCGGCGGCGAGGCCGGGGAAGGGGAGGGCGATGGCGGCGCGGGAAAAGAATGAGGCGGCGGCGGCGGCCTTACCGGCGAGGAGCAGAGCGGCGAAAGGAAGTGGCGGCGCGGTGAGGCGGGGCTCGGGTCGGGTGGCGGGGTGGCACTGGGGCGGCGGGCTCGGCGATGGGGCGGAGCTCCGAGGGCAGCGGCGAGCTTGGCGTTGAAGACGTCGGCGAGGTGGGGAGCTCGGGCTTCAGCTCCGGCGGTTGGAACGAGGGGAGCTCCGAGGCGAGGCCTGACCGGAGGCGGGGACGGAGGAGCTCGGGAGGCGGTTCCTCGGTGGCGGGGCTGTGCGGCGAGATGGCGAGGAGCTCGACGGCGAGTGGCATCGGGGCGAGAGTGAGAGAAGGAGGCGAGGGAGGAGGAAACCGAGAGAGAGAGAGAGCTTGGGAGGAGGGTTAAATAGGGGAGGAGGGCGGTGCAGCCAAGCAGGAGGTGGCCAGGGAGGGGCTTCAGGCGGTTGCCATGGTAGCGAGGCACGCTGGCCCCGAAAAAGCTGCTGGCGGCGGGGATAAGGACGGCGGCGGTGGGTTGAAGGAGATGAGGGGAGGCCAGGCGGGCCAAGCCGGGAAGAAAATGGGCCGGGGCAAGAGTAGAAGGCCCAGGTGGGAAGAGAGATGGACCGGGAAGTGGCCTGACGATGACATGGCACCCGGGTATCGTCAAGGAGGACAAAGCTGGCCATCCGGGCATAGGGTGGGCTAGGACGACTACTCGGAGTCCGACTTCTACACGGGGGCGCCTCATCGACTTGGAGTACAAGACATGGACTAATACGTGCCCGGCATACCGGGGTATCAGTTGTAACCGATTAGGAAACATATCTGCAAGCCGATCCGGACTCCTGTAACCCTACCCCCGGTCGTCTATATAAGGCCGGTTAGGAATCCTTGGATCGGCACAGGCTTAGAGACGATCAAGAGCAAGCTAGAGCACAAGAACGCTCTGAGCATAGGTATAGACACATACCCTCATACGGGATACGATCAATACAATCCACCAAACACAGGACGTAGGGTATTACCTCTTCTCGAGGGCCTGAACCTGTCTAAACACTGTGTCCCGTGTGCACCCATCTAGATCTTCTGTGCGTACGCTGCCCCATATTCATTATTGCCGGATCAGAACACCGACAAGACCCATCCGGGGGGGTTAGTTTAGGTTTTGAATTTCATTTTCTGATTTTCTGCTTTGAATTTTGTTTCACAAATCCAAACCATTTTCAAAACCCTTTTTCAATAAGCATTCAAATTCAATTCTTTCTCTTTTCTGATTTCAATTTCCTCTTTTTCTCTCAAGATCATTCGATTAGATTACTAAAAATAATTCTCAGATATTTGGTTCAAGGTTAGTTTGGATCAAACTTGAAATTCAATTTTAAATCTTCACATGAATTTTGGAAGTTTGTCTTTCATTCATCGAGACTTTTCTTAGCCCTTTTTCACCTTATTTTCTCATTTCAAAAGTTCAAATTCATACTCCCTCTGACTTAAACCTAAATGTGATGCCATGATGCACAATTACAAGATTATTAGTTTAGGGATGTTACATCTATCCACGAGGCATCTGGATAGATGGAAACAAAAGTTAGAAATCACGATTAACTGGAATAAGATAAGAGGGAAGATAGGAATTCCCAAAACACGTGAATTCTAATTTTTGAGTGAAGTAAGGAAGTAGCAAATCCACTTTTCAACCAAACGACGAGGTAAGGAAAAGAGCTAGGAGTGAAAAGGATAAGAAGGAAACAGAATCACTACTTATGCTTTTCACAAATCCTTTTTAAGTTCAAAATAGTTTTAGTAACTTCTAGACCCAACAACGATCAGAGTCAAAGGTTATCCTACAGATAGTCCTGCTCTGATACCAAGCTTGTCGGGACCCAAAATCCATAACAGAGAGTTTTAACTGAAATCACCCGCTAAGTCGAAACGTTAACCTTGACCTCAACCCTTGGGTATCAATTTCAAGAGGAGTGGAGTGATATGGCTTCGAATAGCCCGAGACGTCAACCCCGAACTTGCTCCGGCAAACCAATGCACAGATTAAGTAGGGTGATATGGTTTCCTCACTCTTTTTCTATTGAGCCAGAACATCAATCCCAAACTCATCCCGGCAAATTAATGCTCGGCTGGAGTAGGATGATATAGCTCCCAAGCTCCCAGTAGAAGAGTCACTTCACAGGGGTGATTAAACCTAACAACTCTGTGGTATAGACTCTGAAACCCTACTCGCATCATGTGCTTCAATAACATACACGCAGGGCACATGAGGCAGGTGAGAACAAACAGATACCACAGCAGTAACTCTACGACTGAAACTGCAATATTATAAGTTCTGGAAACTTAACAACATATTCACACACGGGATCCGAAGATCCAAATTCCACTACACAGCGAAAGAGTAATTACGGCTAAGAAGCCAAACAGGTTAGGCCAAAAGTGGCAGCAGAACAAAACGAGCTGCCAAACCCTGGACAGGACCACTGCCTGGGATCTCCAGCGACTAATCGTCATTGGCGTCGATCTCTACGTAGAAACCACCCTCGGAGGGAATGGTTTCCTCTGCAAGAAAAATGTCAACGATTGCAGAGTGAGTACAAAAATTGTACTCAGCAAGACTTACAAGGGGAAATTAATAATAGATGCAACATGTATCAATAAAATGGTTATCTGGGGACTATTTTGCGGAAAGGCAATTTACTTTTCACAATATTCATTAAGTAGATGAAAATCGATTACTAGAGTACTTTTCAAAGGAGACAAGTCAAACACTTCACGATCATTCCTTACTGCAGATCACCGCACTTTAGGTACCCTGACCCTTCCTCGACCACCCTGAGAGGAAGCAGTCACTAACACCTCAACCTTAGAGTTGGCAAGTTTTAGATTTATTGTTGTAGTTGTCTAATTCGATGCAGGTAATCACCAAGTTGTCCATAACCGTGGACACGGCTATTCGAATAGTTCAAACCCTGCAGGGGTGTACATCTTTACCTACACGTATCGATCGTCTCTTAGTGCTAGACCAAGGACACACTTCACGAGGTGTGCTAGCAGAGGGTGATCGAACATGACCTTTACAATGTTTTCGACTTAAACATGAGCTACCCTGATGGGCCAATCCGTGTACGCCAGTCCGGCCGATACTTCGACACGGCCCCAAAAGTTGTATCAGGTGATACATCCCCGATCCTCGACCGTGTGTAACTCTTACACCTATATTGAGGCACCGCACCACATTATTTTTCACTCACCCAGTGAACGAAAACGGCAAACTATACAGCTCATGACTCAAGTCTTGACAAATTATTCAGTCATAGGTGGCCCATTATACCACCCGTGTAGAAGTACGTAAATCTTGGGTCAATATACATCGGAAACCGGTGCTTGTGGGAAAACGAGACAACCCACCATGCTCCCAGCCATGGCCTCTCGTCTAACCCCAATAATGATTAAGCAAATTATTAGTTGTGTCCCTGCGAACACCTACCTACCACGTAACCCAACCGAATGATGTTGGTTTGTCTGCCATCCAAGGAATTAAGACTTTTACATGTCTAAGCATGTCTAAGCATCATTAATATAGTAAGCAATACCAAGATATCCGCTATATTATTCTAAATAGGTTAGGGAAGGGTTGGTGGTTATAGAACGACAAAGTAAGTTTGTGCAACGGAATAGAGCTAATACTTAGCGAAAAGTAGAATTTGAACGCATGCGATAATGAATTAAAAACAAATAATACTTTGAAAGTAATAGGTGTCTGCAAAATGTTCAAATGGGCTGCTTGCCTTGTTGCTCGGCAACTACACTCTGCTCGTGATCAAGATTGTCCTCTTCGGGACCTTCCGGCTCTAACGAAGAAGAACGAAAACACCGGAAAAAAGGGCATAAACGTAAATATTAAAATGCTGAACATCGGCATGGGATGAAATGCATGCCATGGCATAGAGGATTCAAAATGAAGGCTAATGCAAGTGGAATCAATTTAATCAGAGTCCGGACGCTTGAGAAATCACGATCCGACGACTTTCGGCTAATCGGGAAACCCTAATTTGAGTTTTTAGCCATTTATGTTTTTCCTAGCATGCAAATATGTATGAAAATGACATATTTGAATAGATCTCATTTTTCTAAATATTTTGATATATTATTTGTATTTTTCTGATTAAAAATAATTTTTCTATGCATTTTCTAAGATTTAATCAATTAAAAAACCCTTTTTGTATTTTTCTCAATAAATAAAAATAAAAACTGAAATAGAAATACTTTTATTACTTAACTCATTTTAACCACAGAGGCTGACAGGTGGGCCCCATGGTCAACTTTGACCAAAGTTGACTTGGGTCAATGACAAGTGGGGCCCACTTGTCATAATTTCCTATTTTTTTCATCTTTATTTTAATTTCTGTCGGGTGGGGTCCACTGGTCAAAGAGACATAAATTAAGAGTGCATTAATTACACTGCTAAACACGGTTTAGCAATTAATGTGGGCATTAATTATGTCCGAACAATGATTATTGTTATTAATTACGCTATTAATCACAGATCAAGCATTTAATGTGTCGGGTCATTAATTATTAGCATTAAATAGAGTATTAATTATAGTTAATAATTAATAAACCATCATTACTACTAAATGTGTCCTAATGACACATTTAAAGGGCATTAACGCCCTAATTGCGCCCGGGGTGCGGTCGGGGCTCGGCCCAGCGGGCGCAAGGCCACCCGGCGTGGCGTTGCCAGCGGCGAGCCCCCGGGAGGGAAGGGCGGCGGCGGCGGGGCTTACCGGGCTCGGGCGGGGCGCTAGGCGGCGACGGCGAGGTGGGGGTGGAGCGGCACCGAGGAGGGGAGGCGTAGTCGAGGCGGGCGGCGATGGGAGCGGCGAGCGAGGCCGAGGCCGAGGCGGGCACGGCGTCAGCGAGCTAGGCGACGGAGGTGAAGGCGGCCGGGGCGGCGAGGAGCTCGGCGGGCGGCGGCGGAGAGCGGGGACGAGAGAGGCAGTGCGGCGGGAGAGAAGAGAGAGGGAGCGGAAAGGAAGAGCACTGGAGGGAGGGGAGACTAAAAAGGGGAGGAGGGTGGTGGCTCAGCACGAGGTGGCGGTCGGCCAAGTAGGAGGTGGTGGTGGGGACACCCGGGAGCTCGCCACGCAAGCTGCTCGGTGGTGGCAGCGGATGGATGAGGCAGGCGGGGGAAGGGGATGAGGAGGGGGAGGCAAGCGGGCCAAATGGGCCAAGGAGGGAAAACTGGCCGCGCGAGAGAAAGAAAATGGGCCGAGAGAGGAAGGCCCAGGCGGGAGGAGGATGGGCCGGGGAAGAGGCCCATCCCGAGGCAGTTAGATTAGGTTTTATTTTCATTTTTCTTTTGTTCTTTTGATTTCTTTTGAATTCTGCTCCTTTTCAAACAAATTTTAAAATTCAAATTTGATTCAAATTTTTTTAAAGCATGCTCATATGCTAATGATGCACAATTAGCACATAAATTTTTTAGGGATGTTACAAAAAGATATGATGGGATAATAAATCTTTGATTTCAATCTCATTTCATTTTTCAAGTTTTGAAAAGAAAGGTGATCTAAAAAATAATATATTGTGTAGGGATGATATGTAGGGTTGTGTAAAAGTTGGAATATTCATTCGCACTGAATTTAGAAATATATGATCATTTGTGTGATTTAGGTTTTCACCTTTTTGTTTAGATGAAAAATAAACTAGGGTATATATATGTATATGTGTGTGTGCATATACATCTGTGTAGTATATATGTGCATATATTCCCGATATAATGTAGGGATGATCATGAGATAAAGATATGGCACATGAAATAGGATCACGTCACACACACACATATACACATGTGATTTTATTGATTTCCCGTATGAAAAGGCAAGGTTGAAAGAGATGTAGTGAAATCTAATAAGATGCATATGAAAAATTAATCCACAAATATAGGTTATTATATTTATACATGCTTTACAAAGTCATTAGGAAAAACAGGACGGGACAATCTGGTTATATGGCTGTCTTGTTTTGCTCTTTCGATGAAAATTACCAATATATTAACCACGATTGAAAAGGATTAGGGACGTAGGATCTCCCTAACGGCAGACCTTTACGAATTTGAAAATATTGACCGATTTCATCATTTACTTTAATTGGTACACTTCCTCCTCTCGTGTATTTGTCAATCCAAACTCATCACTTGACTGAAAAGCCTTTTCATACAAAGTTTTTGTCGGAGAAATGTTCAATTCACTTTATCATAAACTTTTTTGAAGTTGATTTTAAAAATCACCCCTTCAAGCTTCTATTTATGCATTTCATGAATGATCTCATGTTGTACAATTACTCGTCCCATGATATAACACGTAGCATAAAGGCTATCTATGTAGGACGAATAATCTTTTGGACCATAGGTGAGATCCGATTTTACCAACTTTGGTAAAAATTTTGAAGCTGACATTCAGCAAGCATATAAATCTATACTGTTGAATTTGATGAGCATCGGATTGTTTCGAGAGCAATGTGATAATACCAAAATTAAGACTAAATAAAGGTGGTGTTTCACTGCAAAAATCAGCAAAGGGCAAAGGGTGTCATGAGACCTATCTTAATAAGGTCCCAGAAGACTTGATAAATTTTGGCTGGGAAACCATCGAGTCCTGATGCTTTATTATGCTACATGGTAATCCTTCTTCATAAAAAATGCAGTAAGCATCGATTTGTTTTAATGAAGGATCGCCATCAGATCATAACTCCAGCATGAACCGAAAGCAGGTTCCATCACCATGTGAGGATCATTTAGGAGCACATCATGTGAGGACCATTGAGAAATCCAGTATTCAGAGATAAATGAGCTCAAACAGAAGGGATGTGAACCCGTAAAGGGTCGGTGGTCATATCATAGATCTATCCGTGTTCACCAGATGCACCCAAATCTTTGTTGAAAATCTAGCATTCACAAGTACACAATCTTATTTGAACTCCAGTATCCTATTATACCATCTCCGGTAATGTACAAAACATTAACAAGTGAGAAGCCAATACATGCGGACGGGAGGAAAAGCTTGACCGTGACGTAAGCACGAAACAGACAAGCGGACCTTCTCTCACCGCACCAACGTCGAAAAATATCTCACAGACACGGTCACGGCCAGGATTCTTGTAGTCAGACAAGCTTATCTGCGGGCCCACCACCAATGGACGGGCGGCCCCCACCCGTCCGTGTCCGCGTCACGCGATGACCACCGTGACTGCGGCAGCGTCGCTCCCCGGCCGCCGTGGACCTCCAGTAGCAGCCGAGGTGGCGGCGGCGCCGCCGTTGAGCACCGAGCCCCGACACGTGGGGCAGGAGTCGTGCGAGATGAGCCAGGTGTCGACGCACCGGACGTGGAACTCGTGGCCGCAGCGCGGCAGCACCCGCACCTTCTCGCCGTCCGCGAACTCGCCGAGGCAGATGGCGCATACGTCCGCTGCTGCGGCGCCGCCGGCTCCGGACCGGACCTCGCACGCGCCGTACACCTCGATGGGGAGGCTCCTGAGCGTGTGCTTCTTGAGCCCGCTACGCGCCGCGGCCTCCTCGTCCCCGCCGGCCTCGGCCGACGTGCGCCGCGCCCACCGGATGAGGAACCGCGCCATCGAGTTGAGCCCGAGCGCGAAGAGCAGCGCGAAGAGCAGAGCCGCCAGGATGATCACCATGTTGGTGTCGAAGCTCGCGTCGCCGCCGCCGCCGCCGCTGCTGCTGCTGAACGCGCGCTGCGCGTCGCCGGTGCTCTCCGGCGCCGGCGAGCTCGGGGGGCCCATGTACCAGCTCATTGACCTGGTCTGCGCACCCATGCAGGCTAGATCGAAGCTTCTCCTCTCTTCCTCTTAACCGTGACAAGTAAACCAGTCTTCCCGGCAATTATGCACCGAAGGTGCAGGTCTGTGCAAGCCTACAACCAGTCAATTGCAAAAGGACGTGGACGTAGTAGCGACTACTACTACTACAATGGTGCGGCGGGCACTTTATACCAGCTCGTATCTGTTTCGGTTTGGAAAAGTTGGAAGCTTATGATGAGTGTGAGTTGTGGTCAGTTGGACGATAGGATAGCTAGCGCCGGCTGAGCAGCGCGAAATTAAAGATGATCCGCCAGCGAAACGGCCAAGGGATTTCATACAAAGATCTCGAGGAGAGGGCTATCCGGTCGGCGGCTGTCGGAACAGTGGGCATAGGGTGTTCGGCTCCAGGTCACTGTATGGTGGCTCCTAGCCCGCTTTGCCAGTGCCACGCACTCGTTTTGGTTGTACGGGTGTGCTGGTTGGTACAAAACTACAAATGAGATGGCCACGCGCGTGTGCAGTTCGTCCAGTCGAAGGTTAGTTTCTTTTCTATCTATAAAATTTGAGTCGATAGCTGTGTGATGGTGGTGTCATACTCTTCTCTAATTAATTTTTCAACTCTCGATACTCTACTAAATAGATTCTAATCTTTACGTAATTTTCAACAAACTCTGCTAAAAATACTTCAATCTTTACATCCTGAGTTAGTTTTTTACTCTGCTGAAATTTATTATCTTACTAAACAATAGAATCCAATCTTTACGTTCTGAGTTAGCTGGCTTGCTGGTGCTGTTCCTTCCCCCACACATGTGTGTAAATTTTATTATATGTGTGTATGTGTGTTGTACGAGCACTCTACTATTACATCGTTATAAAGCAAAGCAATATATTTTATTATGAACTTATAGTTTGATCAGAACATGAGATGTTATTATATTATTTGAGATTCCGTTGTAACGCACGGACACTACTAGTGTTTAATTAGATACTAGTGTGCATGCATCACTGTATCAGCTCCTGACACTAAGCGGAGCTACAACAAATGTTAGGCTAATCTATCTTTGCTCCCATAAGATGCACTCGGAAAAGCCTCCCTTTATATTATATATTCACCTACCAATATGCTGGTGACAGATCATGTGTACATGCAGGATACTTTTAACTACTCTCAAGGTAGAGCACAAATAGCAGCGCAGCCTTTTCTCTTAATTAACTCCAGCTGTCACACTCCTAACACACGTAAAGCGCTAACACGTAATACAGCATCTCATAAAACAAAAGAAAAGCGCTAACACGGAATGAACCGCCCAACTAAAGAGCTGCGCTAGTGCTCGTCTAAACACCAACTAAACAATGCGTTAAATGTTAAAAGCTGCAGATGCGTGTGCATGAACGGTTGTGCAAGCTGCACCCATTGTAGCTATACGGAGTATTATTTAATAAAAGAGTTTGCTTCAGTACATCCTCTTAGACCACTTCGAAAATGATAGTTTCGTACCTCGTAGATAATATAACACTAACTAAAATTACAGGGATAATAAGGCCCACCCGGCTACCCCCGTCGGGACCGGATTGGGATCCTCTAATGTGCGAAAGGCACGTCACAGCTGCCGTGCCTTCTTTCGATAAGTCAGAGACCAGATTTGTTTTGTACTATAGCAATTCACTGTATATCGATACTGTAGCAAGAACCACTATTCACGAATCACTATAGCACTAAATCTATTTCGTTCTTTTTCGATCTGGTGGCTATGATTCACCTCAAAGTTAGGCTACTGTAGTTTCTGTGACTTACCTCCCAATCCATCGGGGCCGTAGTTAGATCGTACAAAAAAGCCCTCCGGGTATACCGGGTGCTCAAGCCATTACGGTTACTGCATGCAGTACCTTTCTCATGGAGATGATCGGATTAGATAGGATCGACAACCATGGTACTTAGTTTGTTTTGCACGATCTTATTTCCATCAAATGCAACTCTCTCTCTCTCCTCTTTATGTATATACTCTGATTTACTACTTCATGAACATACGTGTGGATGAATGAAAAGCAAAGAACAATTGTATGGCTGCAGATAAACACCAGCAGAGAAGAAAATCGCCGTGTGTCGCGTCTATGCTCGGACGACGAGGGAAGCCGGTGGCTGATATGCGAAAAATGGATGAACAGCGAGGAAGAGGTTACAAGAGGGATAGAGTATAGGGAAAATTAAATATATGACACTGCCGAAAGGTCGAAATCGAGATGTGCCATTACTATTTGAGGCCTCGTACAAATGCTATTAAAATTTGTGAAAACTTAGACATATGCCATTACGAGAGTTTTGGGACAATTTCGGTGAAATACAGCCCCCTATCTTACATCATATCTACGCTTAGGACCAAAATACCCTTTTCTTCCTCCTCTAAACACCCAATCCCCTCCCACCCCAATGGCTCTCCTCCCCCAAATCCTCCCTCACCCCCACCGCGCTACCGCCTCCCATCACCCCTTCTCCCCCGCCCCCGCCCGCCGCCGTCACGGAGGCCGCCTCTCCTCGCCGGCGAGCGCAGGGTCCGGGTCATCGTCCTCGCCGTCGTCGAACCAGTACCCATCTGAGCCCGACGACGGGCTCGTGGAGCTCCCTCTGTTCCCGCTCCCGCTCGTGCTCTTCCCGGACACGACCCACGCGCTGCACATCTTCGAGTTCCGCTACCGCACTGGAAGTAGACGACGGTGGCCATGGGGAAGAAGGGCACGACAGAGCGGAGCATGAAGAGGCGGTCGTTGAGGCGCTTGCAGCGGCGGCGCTCGGCCATCAGGTTCTTGGAAGGCATGCCCTCCACCCTCTTCTTCTTCGACCCCGGCCCCGCCACCGCGTTCACAGCGCCGGAGCCAAACGCGCCGCCCTCCATTAGCCCGGGCTCCATCTTGCAGGCTCCGAGGCCGCTGTCCACCATAGCCGCCGGCTTGGGCTCGACCACATCAAGAAACCTCATGTCGCTGCCGTAGTCGCCACCGCCGCTGGCATTGGGGCCCCCGAACAGGACGCCGACGCCGTAGACCTCGCTGAGGCAGTCGAACCCGGCCGCCGCCGATTGCGGCTGCTCGTAGGAGGCCGTGAAGGTCGGGAGGACGCTGACGGTGGCCTGGTGCCGCTCCTAGAAGCAGTCCATGGCCGCGGCGGCACCGGCAGGCCGGGGAGAAGAAATCCCCCATGTCATTGCACTCCCAGGCGTCCCCCCTCAGGGAGAAGAGCTCCTCTAGGAATGCCTGCTCTTCCAGCTCCATTACCTGTCCTCTTCTTCTTGCTTGAGCTTTTGAATCTGGAGCTGCTGCTTCTGCTGTGGTGAGAATTTGAGGAGGAAGAAGAGGAGATTGGTTTGCCAGCGGGGGCATTTTGGTCCAAAACGTACATACGATGTGATATACTGGCCTGTATTTCACCGAAAATGCCCCAAAACGCTCGTAATGGCATATCGCTAAGTATTGGCAAATTTTAATGGCACTTCTAGGAGCCCGAAAATAGTAATGGCACGTCTCGATTTCGACCTTTCGGCAGTGGCATATATCTAATTCTCCCTAGAGTATATAGTGTGCATCATCTTGATGTAGAGACCAGGGATTAAATATAAATCTTTCTTATTTAGAAAAAGAGGGTAAATATATTTTGATGAAGAAACTACTTGGGTAAGACACGTAGAAGAATCCAAACGAAGGACGAATCAGATTTGGGCCTAAAAGATGTGTGTTTTTTGGGATTGGATATGTTTTGAGAGAGCTAAGCAGTCTCAATCACGTAAAATAGACTATATTGTTCTTTACAATTAAAGAGGCAAGCGTTAATCTCAATCACTATCTATATCAGAAAGTTGTAATTTTTCTAAGAGATGTGCCGAAGCAAAATTTTGTGATATTTATAACTCGATGACCCCGGTGACATTGATTAATTCGTCCCTCTGTTTGCTTCCTCGCAGGTACATTGTATAAGATGGCCATGGGAGTTATCAATTTTTCCCCCGTTCAAGACCATAGGAGTTCGTCGTCGTCATTCCGAACTGCAAACAAACCCGATGAGCTAGGCACGCATACTATCCAAATTTTTAACTTGAGATTCAACTCGCTAATGAAGTAAGCATCAATAATATGTCCAGCGCAATCTCCATTAACAATAACTAACCATATCAAGCGTACATCAGTTGTTGGTTTAGGATACAACCCCCGGGGAATGTCCGGAGAGCATCAGGCCAAAAATATACTTATCTCTACAAAATTCATCGAATTCAATTGCCCAAACCTCATCCTAACGCTATCAAGCACCTATATTCACCGGATCCTTCAGAGCATCTCCAGGTGGGACGCCATCCTAGCCGCCATCCCCGGATAGCGTCTCGGAGGTGAAAAAATGACCTCCAGGAGAGCCGCCATCCCGCACGCTACCTTGGAGGGCACGCCATCGAGGCCTCCCCGAACGTCAAATGTGGCGTGCCTCCCCCGACCCTCCATCCATCAACTACCGATGCCCGGACACATTCCACCTGCCAAGTCGAGGAACCGCGCGCCGACCCCACCTCGCTGCCTGCTCTAGATCTCGTCAGTAGCTCTGGGGAGGAGCTCTGGGAAGGAGGCCGTGAGGGGAGCAGCTCGGGGAAGGGTGGCCGCCAGGGGAGGAGCTCGGGGAGGGTGGCCGCTGGGGTGGTCGCCAGATCTGGGCGAGGGGAGGAGCTCGGGGAGGGTAGCCACCGGGGTGGTCACCGGATCTGGGCTAGTTGCTTGGTCGCCGGGTCCAGATCCGCGCGAGGAGGTTGTGAGGGGATCGTCTCCGGCTCGGGGTAGGGGGCTTCAGGGAGGTGCACTGTGGGAGGTACGACTAGGGGTAGGGGTGCTGTGGGAGGGTCTGACGGTGGAGGGGGGTCGTCGGGGTAGGGGGCCGGCGAGGAGGGGAATGTGGGGGGAGGGAGGCATCGGGAAGAGGGGCGCCGGGTGCGGGAATGTGTGGGTGAGGGGCGCCGGTGGAGATATATTGAGTGGGGAATTTTTTTTAAGCAAGAAGGTGAGATTAGGGATTGGAGAATTTCAGCAAAATGAGATATAAGGGTATTTTAAATGTGAATTGAAAAATAGATTTGTTTTGAATGTGAATTGGGGTGGTTTGAAAAACAGAATTGTTGTGAATGTGTAAAAACATAGCTATGTCTATGCTAAATGTGCAATTTTAATTTTCCCTATTGCTCCGTTAATCAATATGGTGTGCACTCTGTATTAATAGCATGCGATTATTTGAACCATAATGCTGTTAGAAAATACCTGTTAAAAAATAGTCGTTACAAAAATAACCGTTCAAAATATAACCGTTACAAATATATCAAACAGAAATTTATTATTAGTTATATGATATTATTATAAAATAGGAGAGAATAATATGGAGGGTGATATATGAGTATGCTATTGCAGTGGGGAGGTTAATATAGAGAGAGAATTTTTTTAAATGAGCATCTATATAAAAATATAGAGGCTTAATTTTAGATACCCACCTGGAGATGCTCTTAAGTTTGGAGCTTCGACCTGTGGAAACTTAAAGTGCGCTTATGCGCTTTTCCAATATCTTTTTCTGACATTGATTGTCGTTTTCTGTCAGCCTAGCAGCTTGCACAACTGATAAGAGATTACAATATGGTGTGTGATCTATTCTTTTCTTAAAAAAGAATAGTGTGCGATGCTGGCCTGCTGGCTAGCGTGAATGTAGCTGATTATGATATTTTAATTTTTAATAAAAATAAATTTGTTATTTCTAAGTTATCTAAAAGTTTGTTATTTTTAACTTGATCGAGTTACACATTAATTTTAAAATTGCATAAAATTAATTCTAAAAAACATGCAACTGTCCACCTCTCTATATCTAAAGTTGTATACAATTTCTAAAATATACAACTATCTAATTAACTGTTAAAAAATTAATATCTAAGCTCATTAATTTAGAAATAATAATTTCTCAACCGATTATACTCAGATAAAATGGAGTATGTGAGATATTTTAGATGTCATAAAAAATATCATAGGATGGGTCTCAGGCCCACCTCAATGGGAATTACTCCGTACATGCTCCATGTCCAACATGTACAGGGTGCATGGGACGCTCCAACTTTTAACGCACCACTTGGATGTCGATGAAGATCTCGGCCTAGTAAAACAAAAATGACAAAATACGTGCATCTACGTGATTCTGATTTTCCTCTCGGTCAGGCGCACCTGTCTTTGAGATGGCGTTTTCTACGTTTTGAAGTTTATGCATAGATCTTTGAGAAGTAGTTCGAAAATATTGGAGTTCCAAATCTAAAACGATGTGTTATGTGCATCGTCTACAAGTAGAGACCGGAGAGTAATAAAGTTACCCCTTTTCAAAAAGTTCTAAGACCATGTCTAAAGTGACTATTCAGATCCACAATTAAATAGGACATTTCAATCGGGTTCCAGATTTGACAGGACCAGTTTAGTGGAGATAACGAGAGACAGAGGTCGGTAGGTTGTCTTGTTTGACAAAGACACGTTGGCATCTCCGACTAACAAAAAAGCAAAAAAGAACGAATCTTCCATGGATGAGTCCATCCGCGACCTGAAGCGAGTTTGTTTTAGGATCACGCTCAACTCGTGTGTGTTCTAGGTAGAATATTTTGCTCAAGAGGGAGTGGAATTCCGATGTATGTAATCTTTGTCGTCTTTTCAGCTCTTGCACCCGTACAGGGGACAAAGAGACTAAACTTGTTGTAATCCGTTTGGATCAGAGATAAATCCACCGGATATGTTGCGTAACTGGAAGATTGCGGCCAATGGATCAATGGCCATCTCAATCTCAGGTGAGCTGAGAAACTTCGCTTCGATCTCATCCCATGCATCGATCTTCTCTTTCTAACCAGTCATGTCAAATCTATATCCTCCCGAATTCTCGATCAAAAGCTAGCAGTCTCTTCAAACCTCATAAAGACGGCCTTTGCCCTAGCACGGCTGATAGCGGAAGGGAAAGCGCTCCTCTTATCCGATCCTCCGTAGTCGGCCAGTATTCTATCGCGGGTCGATGGTAAATTCCTGCTCAGCTCTCACTGTAAAAGACACTAGTTCTTATTAGTATGGAGCTTTCAGCTCTGTCGACGAGTACTATCTCGAACAAATTATGACACCTGTTCGGATACTTGATCAACAGAGGTGTAAGAGAAATAGATTGAATTTATGTCCCTCCTGTGACACAGTCACTTACCATAAAACGAACATGAGACCAAGAGAGTGGGGTTATAAGGTGAGTGTATTACCCTTGTTCTCACCGGATGAGAGGGGGTGCCTCCCTGCTTATAAGAGAGAATGAGAGTGATGTATAGTTACAGTTTTGCTCTATTTCTGCCCCTAGCAGTTTATGGTGTTGCCCCTGGGTTCATAATGCCTCCTGGGGTTCTTTGGTCATTTCCATTCTATCCCTAGCGGAATATCCAATGGCATTTTGGCCGGGTCCCGTTTAGAAGCTCTCCCAGGTGGCTGACTTGCCACTCTGAAATCCTCCCCTAGGTACTTCTCCCGGGTACTCCCCCTCCCTCGATCTTGAAGTTCTCCCGCAGGTGCTTGTCTTTGGGTCTTCCCTCAAATGCTTGTCTTCGGGTTCTTCCATGGGTGCTCATCTTTGCGTCCGCTCTCGGGTGCTCGTCTCATGCGAAGAAAAGGGCTAGATGTGTGCGTTGATTCTCAGGGTGGTGCAAGGACCCTTCCTACAACAAGCTTGATGGTACTAGTCAATATCATTGACGACATTGTTCGCCCATTGTAATGACCTGAAAGATCAAGGTCTATCGACTAGAGGGGGGTGAATAGGAGATTATCAAATTTTACTCAAATTAATTGTTTAGCATGCAAGAGTGAAGCAGATTAGGGATGAAGAAACAAATGGCAAACTAGATCTAGCTCAATTGAAGAATAACAAGCAAGTAGAGAGCTACGGAGAAGACATAAGATTTAACCCGAAGTTCAAGTTGTTGGCAGCAACTCTACGTCTTCGTTTGGAGAGGCTGAGCACTTAGCTCCGAAGACACACAGTCTTCACCTTCTTCTCCTTAAGCCAAGTCCACTTAGTACTTGCTCAATCACTCATGGTGGATCTTGAGTTGATCCCCGAACCTTCATAAACTATTGGAGGCGAATCTACAAATTGGAGCTCTTCAACGACGTCTAACCGGCTAGGAGATGCCAAATCTCCAAGAGTAATAAGTTTGAACTCTAGACTCGAAGAAGCTCTTGCTTGAATGCTCAATCAAGTCTCAAATCTCTCAAGACTTTCCTCTCTCAAAGTAGATCTCAAAGGAGTCAAGAGGAAAGGGGAACACAGATGTGAGAGAATGTCTTTTTGCGCTGAGTGTCCTACCAAGCCCGCAGAGGGTCGGGGGCTATTTATAGCTGCAGCTCACAAAAGAATCGTTGGGCACAAAGATTCTTCTTTGGCACAATCGGAATACAAAACCGGAAGCACCGGGTTTCAAACCAACGGTCTGATCTGAGGAACTCAGATGCACAACGAAAGTCTTCAACTCAAAGTCGGTAGTTCCGAAGACATCAATAATGGGACTTAGTCTGAGACAACATAAGACCTAAGTTCAGAAAGGATTCTCGGTACACCCGGAAACGAAACCGGTGAAACCGAAGACATCGAGAATAGGACTTAGTCTACGACGACATGAGACCCAAGTCCAGAAGAGATTCTCGGTGCAACCGGAAACGAAACCAGCAGAACCGAAGACATCAAGAATGGGACTTAGTCTGAGACAACATAAGACCTAAGTCCAGAAAGGATTCTCGGTACACCCGAAAATGAAACCGGTGAAACCGAAGACAAAACGAACCGGACTTAGTCTAAAACAACAGAAGCATATCCCGAAAGCACCGGTCTTCAAGAACGGAAATACCGATTTCTGAAATATGAAACTAGGGCAAACCCTAAGCGGCAGGGTTCCCTAACTCTCCGACACAGAGGCCATTCTCGACAGCACCAAGTTGAAGACCGGTCATGCCGCGATTGAAGCTCTTCGAGGCTTGAGACGACTAAGTCCTCAACCCTCGCAACAGAGGCCAATCTCGGTACATCCGATTCTTCAAATCGGTAGTACCGAGAATTACTGTCTGTGTCTCAGAAAGAGATTTCAAAGAAGTCTTCTGAGATTTGACTGAGCACACATGAAGATTCTTCCTCTAACTTAGATATCTCACCCCTCTTAATAGGCAGCTTGTCCTATAGACTCAAATGATCTTTTGATCACATCAAAGACTAGAAAAATACCACTAATCTTCTAGGTCCAAGCCTTCCTTCATCTCTAACTTTTTAGGGGTCGATATCCACTGGTTAAACCAACTACTTGGGGACTATGCACCTGAATACACTCAGTAAACAATTAGTCCCTTAATCGTTTGTCATTAATCATCAAAACCCATTAGGGGGCACTAGATGCACTTTCAATCTCTCCCTTTTTGGTGATTGATGACAACCCGATTAAAGCTTCATATTGGATATAAAAAGGTTGTGTTTTGAGTTTCATGATGTAGAGATGGCTCCCCCTAAATATGTGCACTGTTTGAATATAGCTTTGAATACAAGTGCACATTTTGAGAAATTTTGAGGAGCTCCCCCTACATCTTGAAACCCGTGGGAGTGCATTGTATATGAATAAACATTAATAGCACAATGCACAAGAGGTGATCATTAGAGATATAGACATGCATATAATAAACAATTAAACAGAGCATATCTAAGAAAAGTATCAAACACAAAGATCACCAAATAGAGTTTACAAACCAATACAAGAATTATCGAATAAAAGGCAAGGTTTGTAACTCTTCTATTCTAGAAAGATTTTCTTCACTCTCTCCCTTTCTTCCTTCTTCATCTTCACTTTGATTCTCTCCCCCTTTGGCATCAATGGACCAAAAAGGCTTAAGCAGATGGAGGAGCACCAGATGCTGAGGCATGAGGGGAGGCTTGAGGAGCCAGAGCTGAGGCTTGTGCTGGGGCCTGAGATGGTGATGTGGCACTGTCTTCAGGTTGGACAGTGGAAATGGAGGCACTTGGAGTGACTCTATAATGCACTAAAGAGAGTGAGTGAGCACACCAGGGATAAGTCTCTTTGATACCCTGTGCTGCCAATTCTTCTTCAGAATAGTGTTTCTCCAGAAACACCCAAGATCTCCTTAGGGTTTCCCTGTCAGTTGTTTGGGACACCATGGCCATGTTGTATAGAGCATTTAGATCATGCCTGACCAGATTTTGTTCTTTCATCATTTGATGTATTTCCTGAAGAATTTGATTAATCTTGGAGGTTTCTTCAGGCTTTTGCACATCAGGTGATTGAAATTGCACTGGACATGAGCAGGGTAGGAGAGCGAATAGATTGTGCGCAAGGCTAACTCCGGAAAACCTAACTCCTCCCGGATGAGGCGATTTTAGGGCTCCAGTGAGAAAAGGCCACGCTCGATGCATCTCGGGCGAGGCGCATCCATTTCTGGAAGGTGAGTTCAGATCTGAGTTCCTCTTGATCCCGTCTCCACATGAGTCATGTGTTCTCTTTGTTTGGGGAAATTAAGGGGAGGCCCTAGCACCTTTGCCCACCCTTGGCAAGGGTTCGTAGGTTCTCGGTATCAAGAGCGAGGGGTCTTAGGGCTCCGCGATGTTCATGGGCAAGGCGGTCATGACTGAGACACCAACACGGGAGAAGGAGATGGTAACTTCCCTGTTGGGCAAGTTAGAATTGACTGAGGAAGAATCGAGCAAGCTGATGATAGATGATCTTGATAAAGAAGAGCGGCCGCATTGGACAATTACAGGGGAGGTCCTCCCGATGAAACAGTTCCATATCTAAACCATCGCCATTGCCCTATGTCCAACATGGAGTAACCCTAGGGGTTTAACATTCTGAGCTGTCAGGACGAACATGTTCATCATGGATTTGGAGTCAAAACAGGATCGTGATAGGATATGGGAGGGTGCGCCATGGCGTGTCTGGAAACACGCTGTGGTCCTAGAAGAATTTGTGGACTGCATGTGTCCCTAGGAGCTCCAGTTTGACAACCCGGGTAGTCAGTGGCTGCAGGAGGTAGGCGGTCAACCTGAGTTTGAACGCCTAAGGGCACACATGGGGTGGAAAAAATACAAGCAGGGTGGCTTGTTGGGTATCCAAAAGGGGCCAGAACTGAATCAGTGCCACAACTGGTTCCATGAAAATGTTGACTTGATAGGGGGAAAAGAGGGGTCCAAAGCACCCCAGGCAAAAAGCTTGCTTGTAAAATAAATAATGGATGACAAATGGGTAAAAGTGATTGCCGGGCAGATCAAGGATGTTGTGTGTTGCGAAATCACAAGGCACACGCGGAAGCGTAGATCTAAACTGAGACACCGCAGAATTTGGCAACGAGAGACATCGACGTTTTTAACGTGGTTCGGCCATGAGGCCTAGGTCCACGGGGCTTGACTACGGGCGCTCCTCCCCTTTGATTAATTGTCT
The DNA here is from genome assembly GCA_019208055.1 of Stipa capillata. Taxonomy (NCBI): domain Eukaryota; kingdom Viridiplantae; phylum Streptophyta; class Magnoliopsida; order Poales; family Poaceae; genus Stipa; species Stipa capillata. The sequence goes on from JAGXJF010005314.1 coordinate 78,313, forward strand.
TTCAAGTTACCATATCACGGCTACAACAGGTACCTCTATTTATAGGAGACCCGGGCTACCGGAGTTTGACACAAACTCCGCCCTATCCCTACTACAACTCCAAGTCCTACCTGTAATCTACCTCGAACACATATTCGACACAAACTCAACAAACTCCACCTTGGCGAATATGCCCTTCGCCACCTTGAAGTTGTCTTTGCGTGAATTTCTGTGCTCCCGTAGGACTTGGGTGTCCTCCTTTGTAGCTCACCGACCGGAGCCACACGACATGTCTGAATTGACCTCAGACTTGTCGTCCTCCACTGCAAAAGTCGCCATGCCTGGTTCTTTAGTGACTCCACCTGCAATAATGTATCCTTGCAACTCATAAAGATTCTTTGTAGTCCTCCTTCCCTCCATCACAGTCTCCTTGCCCTTCTTGATCCTCATGGTTTTCTTGTCCTTGTCCACCTCATAGACAAATCCATCATCATGTACGGGCCCTAGCGAAATCAGATTTCTCTTGTACCTTGGCACATGTCTCACACCCCTGAGTAGTTGCTCTCCGCCGTTACTAGTCTTGATCTTGATGTCACCAACCTCGACAACACTATGGCCTGTGTCATCACCTTGGTAGACTTTCCCAAAATCACTAGACTTGTAAGTGCTGAACCACTCCCTGTTTGGTGTCACATGAAAGGAACTTGCTGAATTCAATATCCACGCTGCTGTAGACTGATCACCAGAGAGCATGAGAACCTCACAAGTATCTTCTCCACAGTCATCACCTTTCACAACCATATTGGCACTTGCTTTGGCCTTGTATTCTGGACAATCTCTCTTCATATGTCCCCACTCCTTGCAATTGTAGCATTGCAGCCCCTTCTGTTTCCTGTTCTTTGATGACCTACCCGCTTCATGTCCTTTCCCGCTTTGATCACCTTTGACCAGCAAACCTTCAGCATGAGCATGAGACTCCACTGCATTGTTTTCCCTTATCAAATCTTAAGCCAATAACGTTGCAGTAATCTCAGCAATCTTGATGGTTTTCTTGCCGTACGTCAAAGTCGTGACCAAATGCTCATAGGACGGGGGTAGAGAACACAGAAGAATCATGGCCTTGTCCTCATCATCAAGTTTTACCTCTAGTCGCGCTAGATCCGTCACCACTTGATTGAAGATATTCACGTGCTCCGCAAGATCTGACCCTTCCTGCATCTTTAGCCCGTATAACTTTTTCTTCAGATATAGCATGTTGGTTAGAGACTTGGACATATATTGAGTCTTCAGCTTTTCCCATATTCGCTTTGGCGAAACCTCGTCCATCACGTCATACATCACCGTATCCAATAGACTCAGCCGTATGATCTCGGCTACCTGACTTTTAGCTCCTCCCACGTATCATCCTTCATCTTCGTTGGCTAGACATCCTGCAAGACTTTGGAGCAACCTTGTTGCGCCAACAGATCTTTGACCCTTGTCTGCCACAAGACGAAATTGTTGGAGCCGTCAAACTTCGCCACCTCGAACCTTGTTGACGACGACATGTCGCCCCTCTCGAACAGATCCGCGAATCCGACATGTTCGCCCGCTCCTTGCTCAATCGATGTCACACCGATCTCCTCCTCCAAGCACTCCTCTTCTAAACCCGAGCTCTTTTCCTCTTTAGAACTTGTGCTCTCCAGGTTGCTTCTAGGCTTCAACTCTTGAAATCTCGTGTTTTGAAGCCTCCCCCAACCCCTGCTTTTATAGCAGTCATTGGACCCTCAAATCCAAACCGGATTCCTATTCCGAGTCCCTTTCCTTCTAAAATTCGGAATCCACTTTGAATTGGAGCAAAAAAGGGATTTAATCCTGAAATTTGGCTGAAAAAAACCTTCCAAAACGCATCTTGGGCCTTCCCGACGTGTTCTAGGCCCCTCCTGGGCCTCCTGAGCCCCACCTGGGCCACTCTCGGACTCCACCGGGCCCGCCTCGGGCCGCCCGCGCCTCCCCGGGCCGCCTCTGCCTCCCCCCTCGGGCCGCTCCGTGGCCAGCCGAGCGCCTCTGGGCCGGCTGCCCGCACCTGGGCCAGCATCCGACCCCCGCCTGGGCCGCGGCTCCCGCGGCTGGGCCGGCCTCGGCTGCTTAGGCCGACGCCCTGCCCCCCGCCATGCCTCCTGGGCCGCCGCTTGCACGGGCCGCCTTTGGCCTCCTCCGCCAGGCCAGGCCGCTGGGCCGACCGCGCGCACCAGGCCGGCGTGCCTGGGCTGTGTCCGCCTGGCCGGCCTGCCTGGCCGGCGCGTTTGGCCGCCGAGCCGAGCGCGGCCGTTGCCGCCGCCTCGCGCCGCCGCGCGCCGTCGCCTCGCCGCTTTTTTTTCTTCTTCCTCGCTCCACCTCACACCAAATTTTCTACGATTTTCAGTGGAAAAATACCGGCACCCTTTTGAAGCGATTTTTCCACGACATGCTCCAGGCTCCACCTCGCCTTGTGCGCATGCCGCCGTCCTCCGTCTCGTACCGCCTGATTCTTCTGCACCACCTCAAGATCTACTTGAACCTCGCGCTCTGATACGACTTGTTGCAAAATCACGAGGCACACGCGGAAGCGTAGATCTAAACCGAGACACCGCAGAATTTGGCAACGAGAGATAACGATGTTTTTAACGTGGTTCGGCCACGAGGCCTACGTCCACGGGGCTTGAGTACGGGCGCTCCTCCCCTTTGATTATAGGAGGCCTGGACTACCGGAGTTTGACACGAATTTCACCCTATCCCTACTACAACTCCAAGTCCTATCTGTAACCTACCTCGAACACATATTCGACACAAACTCAACATCGTGCGTGTGTGTCCAGGCTGATGAACATGGTGTTGCGCATGGTCAGTTTCTCCATGTCAAGGTGTGTTGGATGTGAAAAAACAACTAAGAAGGGGAATTTTTATTAATTTGGCAAGAAGAGATCATGAGGATTTGGTACGACTTCCAGTATGAAGATATCCTTTATTTTTGGTTCTCGTGTTGCCGTCTGGGGCACTTTGAACAAACATTGGGGATGCGCAATGCCGAGGGAAAACTCATGTATGGTGATGGACTCTGTGCACCTGATGATCACAAACGCAGCTCAACGGAGGGTTCTAGAAGCTTAACAAGGATCCTGTCGATCATCTGCATGACTCAAGGTTCTCCCCGGGCTAAGGTGAGGATGGCGTGGAGATCATCTCTCCGCTGAAACCTCAGAACTCAAATGTCAAAGAAGGTAACGGGAACAAGGAAAAACAATTGCGACAGAAGAAAACAGGTCCGCTGTCGCACGTATATCGCAAGATAAATGTTGATATGGAGATGCAGCCGGTGAATGAGGAGAGTGCACCGCTGAAGGATGCAATTCTTTGTGATGTCGAGCAACAAGAGAAGAAGCGATGTACACTGGTTGATATCTTGGTTGGCACAACGGATGAATTGAGATTGGCAAAGAAGACGAGGAGCACCCCTTCAAACTGTAATTTGGCAGAGGTCGCAATGCGACCCTGCCAGGATCAAGGAGGTGTATAAGCTGGAACTGCTGGGGGTTTGGGATCCCACCGGCAGTTTGTGAGCTTCGCGATATTGTGAAGCAGGAAGGGCCCATAATTTTCTTTGTTACGGAGACGAAGATTCGGCGAAAGTGTATAGAAAATCTGAAAGATGCACTAGGATTCTTGGGGAGCTTTGGTGTTGATAGTAATGGTCTCAGTGGAGGCATTGACGTGCAAGTGGCAATAAAGAGTTTCAATACGAATTTGTTAGCTATTGCCCAAAGATCAACACACACGAATACACATACTTGATATAAGAACGCGCAGAGGTTTGTGGCACCGCACGACTTTGTGCCTTTTCTCTTGTTCATCCTTTTCCTCCTCCTTCTTTGACTTGCGGCACGTCTTCACAAATTGGCCGTACTCTTGACAGTTGTAGCAGCGCACCTTTGCAATATCGAATGTGCTCTTCTTCTTGCTGGCGCCATTGCGGTTCTTCTGGCGTGCTAGCCACTCCTCCTCCGTGAGGAGCAAGCGGCCGGCACCCTCATGATCTGAGTCACCGATGGCCTCATCCGCATTGTACCTGTCCTCTGCAGCTTTGAGCCGTCCAACAAGCTCTTCTATGGACATGGTCTTTAGATCAAGTAGCTGCTCAATTGCAATTGCTACCTGTGTGTACTTGGACGGTACAACACGGAGCAGCTTCTTGACTACCTTCACTTCAGCGAGGGGTTCGCCAAGGGCGCAGATGTTGCTGGCGAGCCCACTCATGCGCATGCCAAGCTTGTCAATCGTCTCGTCGCTCTTCATGTGGATGCCATCAAACTCTTTCAGCGGAGCCTGCGCCTTGGCCTCGTGGACACGCCCGTCTCCCATTCGCATGGACCTGACAGCATCCCACGCCTTCTTTGCCGTCTCCTTCTCCACCAAGGTCGCCAGCATGTCCGGCAGCACAGCTCGAAGGATGGCGGCGAGTGCCATCCTGTCTCCACGGTAGTCGGCGTTCCCAGGCTCGATCGCTTGCCATACTCCTTGTGCTTGCAGGTTGACTCTCATTAAGAGAGCCCAGTCGCCATAGTTCGTCCGCGTGAGCACGGGGTAGACCAATGAGCCACTGGACTCCCTCACGACATGCTCCTAGGCGACCACCTCACGGCTGCCGCGCCACGTCGGGCTCTGGCCGCGGCGTATTGGCGAGGACGAAAGCTCGCGCCGCTGTGGCGAGCGTCGTGGAGTGCGTGATCCTTCACCAGCCATCTTCGCGAGATCAACTCAACACAAAGCTCTGATACCAAATGTTAGCTATTGCCCAAAGATCAACGCACACGAACACACACTTGATATAAGAATGCGCAGAGGTTTGTGGCACCGCACGACTTTGTGCCTTTTCTCTTGTTCACTGTATGACTCAACTGACTACAAGTGCTTTTTAATGAGAAACGTGCACACACACTCACAGCAAAGCCACACACCGGCTTGATCCGAATTTCACTCACCACTAGCTACACACACGCACACGTTCGGCACTTGCGCAACCTCCACTCAACGGCCACACGACTCGGCCAAACCAGCATGCATGCAGCCAGCTGACACTAACAAACTCCATGCAAGTTAGACTAATAACACAGGCACACAAGCACTTGCACGTCCAGGCCACATCTCCACTGCGTGCACGGAGCTAGCTAGTTGCTGGTTGGCTAATGCACACGCGCAAACGAACTAACTCCAACAGCACATGCATACTTGCACTCGACTACTGGCTTGCAGATCCGCTCAGGCCGCCGCCGCCGCCGTACACTCTATCTCTGTGCTTCTCCAGCTGCCGATCCGCCCGCGCCATGACGCAACACACGCGATTTACCTTAAATTTAGCTGAATACTAACGAAACTCTACGGCAACAATGCCATGCAGCAAAATAAAACATGAGACTAGACCTATACAACAATGTTAACACCAACAGAATCACATCGATGCAATGGTAACAATGCATAATGGAGAGGCTAGTCTGTGTGGTTTACTGGCTTCTACGGTGAGCCGCGCCGGAAGAATAGACACCTCAGCTGGACGTTGCTTCGTCGGTTGCAACCTTTGCAGCCGGGACCGTGGCTGTGTGTGGGGGATTTCAATGAGACGTTGTATGGCTCTGAGCACTTCAGTGTTAAGGCTAGGGCGAAATGGTAGATGTGGGCCTTTAGGAAGCCTGCGGATAACTGTTCGTTTCAGGATTTGGGTTATTCGGGTGTTCCATTTACATGGGATAATCGTGAACCTGGAAGGGACAATGTCAAGGCATGAATTGATCGTGCTTTTGGGGATCCACTTTTCGTTTATAGGTACCCAGCTAGCATGGTGCGTCATGAAAGCTCGCGGAATCCGATCATTGTTTTGTGGTGCTGGATATTCGAACTGACCAACAGAGTGTAAATGGAAGGAGAGCCAAGGCATTTTGCTACAAGAATGTTTGGCAAACCCATGTGGATTATGGAAATGTAGTGAAGAATTTGTGGACATCAAGCTCAGGGGGCCGCGATCTGAACACTGTTGTTGAGAAGCTTAGTTTGATCCAAGGTGGGCCTGACATCCTGTGGGCGTGCTTCCGAAATTTTAAGAGGCGGATCGATAAACTTCACAAATCTTTGGAACGCCGTCGGCGCAACTCAGTTGGCTCGGGTCCGAGTCATTTTGAGGAGCAAAAGATAATGCAGAAAACAAACGACGTGCCTAACTAGGAGGAAATTTGGATGAAGCAAAGATCTAGAGTGCCACGGCTCAAGGCCGGGGATCGCAAGACATCATATTTTCATGCTCAAGCAAGCCAGTGGAAGAGGATTAATCGCATCTCCCGGCTCTCAAGTCCGGATGGCTTAGTATGAGGATATGTAAGCTATTCATGCTGAAGTACAAACTCTCTATCAAAATCTCTATACTTCTCAGGGAGTTAATGATATGAATGCTTTGATGGACTTGGTGGAGTCCAAAATTAGTCCAGATCAGGAGGAGGCGTTGAATCAAGCATTTTGCGAGACAGAAGTTAAGGATGCGTTGTTTCAAATGGCTCCTTCGAAGGCACCCGGTGTGGATGGTTTCAGTGGTTTTTTTTTCCAGAAAGATTGGGAGCTGACCAGGGGGATTTAGGGAATTAGGCCTGGAACGTGGCAAAACAAATGTTTCTGAGCCGAGTAGATCGAAACGGGCCGGAGCTCAGTTGGGACTATGTGGACCATAAAAATCAGAGGAAAGCTTTTCGGCCGATCATTATCCCTGGTTTTTGCAGGAACAGGAGGTACACACGCATTAATGGAACGCCAACGACTTCCTGGGAAATCCTCTAAAAGAAGACTCACCGTTGTAAATGACTAGCGTCAGAAAGCGTTTTTTGCCCAAATTCTAACAATCAATGGAAGCGCGCTAACCAGATTGTGGTCAAGGTTGATAAAACCACAGCACAACATGACAGGAATAGATAGTTTAATGAGGAAATCATTTGGATCAGAGCACGCACATTGCATAGCCACGCACGTCACGAAGCACACAAATCGGTTCATCACTCTGCTCGCGGAACCTACCGGCGCCCGAGCTACAACACGAGGAATTGCAGACAAACCCTAAACCACAGACGACGACAAGAACGATCGATATGGATATCTTGCCAAGCCTAGCTAAGCTTTAATACTAGTAGCATTTTATTCTCCAGCATGGATTCCTCGCTCGGGAGATACGCGTCGATGGCACCTCAGTTTATCCTGCACAAAGAAAAAGGTTGTAGCATGTCAAAAAATGGAGTGCAACGCATGCAGAACGAACACTGCAAAAATTCTATTTGCATGCATTTCTAGAGCAAACAAAGCGAGTTTGCGATCTAGTAATGTATATTACTAGTATGTGTGTATGGAGACGTACGAGTTGCAGTTGACGCTGGGGCTGATCTTGTAGGGCAGGGCGACGTTGCACTTGGACGGCAGCGCGGCGGCGCGGCCGATGTAGGGCCCGCCGGAGGCGCCGTTGGCGACGTTCTTGAGGCAGCCGCAGATGGTGCGGCGGTCCGGGGTGTTGTTGGCCTCGGCCAGCAGGTTCTGGATGCCACTGCAGCAGCCCCGGGACACCACCCCGCCCGATTGCACGTACGACAGGCACGGCATCAGTGTGCTGTACACCGTCGAGCACGATATGGCCGCGCGCACCGTCGCTGGCGGCGCCACCACGGCCGCCAGGAGCACCATGGCCAGCACCAGCGTCGCACTCCTTGGAGCCATGTCTCGGTCGATGTCGCACCGCACCGCTTTCACAGCTGGTCTCTGTGTGTGTTACGTTGAGTGATGTGCGTAGCGCTAGCTTGATTGTGTGTGAGACTATGATGGTTCTAAGAGGGTCTATATATAGGGGCGCAGGGAAGGTTAATACTACTTCTACCGGGGTAGTTGTAAGTTGAGTGCATTTAGGAGGTGAGTTAAGAGCGCGGCCTTGGTAGATCGCTGTGTTGTTAGGGTACTCCTAATACATTGTATTTTAAGTTGTATCATATTACATTAAATAACTATTTAGATACAATCTTCTTAATGAGTTATATCTTAGTGATGCCTCTAAAAAACTTTCGTTTATTATATTTTACGATCAATACTACCATTCTAACCTTCTAACTTGTTTGTGGTATAACTCTAGTACATAGTAGTATGTGTGTGAACCACATAACATCACGCAAGAATTAATTTGCATCGATTACACCGCTAAGAGCCATCTTTAGATTAAGATATAGTTTTCCTCTCTCTCCTTCATAATTACCCTGCCACATAAGCTAAGAAACAGCTGAAGTGGAGCATTGGGACTGTCCTTACCGGTTAGGACTTTGGACTGAAGCAGAAAGTGTTTTCTTGACAAACTGACAGGAACATTGCCATTCATTTATAGCTAAAGAGAAAGTGTTAATTACAAAATGAGCTCTAGTTAAGACTCAGTGATTAATTACAATAACAGCGGACTACTCACTACTGGTATCACTACATGGTATAACGTAGGTGGTGGCCAATAAGCATCAACTGAAGCTGAAATTATAGGAGTAAGATTTTGTGTTTTTACCGGACGTTTTTACTCGTTCTGAATCTGAACTTGTGCTGCACTTGATGTTTTTCACTTTTTCTTTGAAACGTCTAGGCTTATATCATCTTTGATTTGTTAATTTTTGGTATTTGAGAAATTATTATTTCTCAGTTGATCAAGTTGTATATTATTAAATGTATAGTTATATAAATTTTTTTTATTTAACTTCAGATCTAGAAATACACAACTGCTTAGTTGTATATTTCTAAATCTAAAATTACACATATTTTCTAAAATATACAACTATCTCATAATCCGTTAAATGAAAAATCTTAAGATTGTTGGTTTAGAAATAATAATTTTTTAATTATAGACGTTTCTGTGTTATTTCGGGGTAAGCTAGCTAAATCGATGATTTTGTGCTGGAAGAGATCCTGAGTTAATTAGCACTGGCGGACAGCGAGCCCGGGCGGCCGTCCGGACTCGACTGACGAATCTTCGTTAAAAAATAGTGTCAATATAAGAGTTTGAAGTAATATTTCATCGGGTAAACACTTACAAACATTGTCACAGTTAAACCTCGCCCAGGCTCCGCAAACGGGCTGGCTCCACCACTGTTGGTTAGCCACTTCAGGTCTTGTTAGTGGTTAGTGGCAAAGCGGTCCAGCCATCCGGTTCGGGTGACCAGCTCAGCGCATGCAGGCCATCAGTCTCCGAGAGGAACAGGATCAACCTGCACGTGACGTACGTACCGGTGCCATGTTCACTAGGCCATGGGATGACTAGTACTGCAGTAAAGCTGTCCAGTCCTTTTATTAGTTAATAGCTTCGCAGAAATCCATGTTTTAATTAGTTAAACCAAGCGGGGTGAAAATTTTATGAGTAAGGTCATATCGTGATGAACAAAGTAACTCGTCGCAGAAAAAAAAAGGAACCGCACTGGCTATACGATAGAAGAGTGGGAAGGCACAAATTCACCAAACGAGATTCTCAGCCCCTTTTTCCGACTGATTGATGCTACCTAGCTAAAGCGAGTCCGTGAGTGAACATGGCAGCACGTACGCTTGTTTTAATAGCTGTTGGGCCGTGGCCTCGTTTACGCATTTGCACCTCTGCGATCGAGTGTAATGGAGATGACGTGACTGCTGGGTGCTGGCCTGCTCCAGTCTCCAGATGCTGCCTCATTTTTCCTTCAGATTTAGATCTGCAGTGCTTAGCCCTGTGTGCGTAGTTACCAGTAGGTGGCCAAGAATTTATGAAGCTACGGGCAGCAGCCATGTGAGAGCCACTTGATAACATTTACAGCGGCTGCTGCTCGGTCTGCAAGGCGCGCGGCAGGTGGTGTAAATGACTCCGGAACCTACTCGCCAATCTCTGTAGCTGCTCTGATCAAATAGCTCTGACCGGGCGGCTTTGATATTTACTACATTTCGTGCTCACTCGCGACTTTGGCCGCAACTGGTAGAACTAGTCTTGTAAGTGTATCGAGTAAACATTTGTTACTTAGTATGAACTGGGTACAGGTAGTGCCGTAGTTGATCGAAATTTGTTGGCAGGTGAAAAGAAAAGAGCGTCTATTGCATTTTTTTTGGGTATGTTCTTCACCATACTTAGATCTCATAGTATTGTCCTTCCTCTCTAATCTCAAAGTAAATATAAAATCTGAGATGGTTGACTAAAACTTAAGAAATTTTCATGTGATTGTGTATTAGCAATCTATTATATATCTACAGTATGGATTAATGAAAAAAGATAAACATATTAGAAATTCTTACAAAAAAGCAAAATATTCGGCCATTAATCTGATGAACTCTTTTTTTATTAGTGTACCACAATCGATAGATCTTCGTAACTATATCTTAGCAGATCACAACCGATAGATCATCATAATTATACTTGAATAGATCACAACCATTATATCTTTATAACTATACATGAACATATCATAGCCGATACATCTCCATAATTATATTGAAATATATCACAACCGATATATCTTCATAATTGTCCCAAAAGATCACAATCAATAGATTTTCATGACTACACCTACACATCATTCGGTCATTTATCTGGTGAACCTTTATTATTAAAAGACCACAACGATAGATCCTCATAACTGTATCAAAATATTATCTATTATTGATACAAATACAAACTATCGACAAGCTGGCACATGATGCAAACTTTAATTATGTGTATTGATCTAATACTATGTACAATCGGTAGAAACCGGATGTACTTTAGTGTTCTTGTAAATAGCAACATAATATACACTTATGTTAATTTTAAAAAATTAAAAATGATTAAAGATGTTTTCCCGTACAATAGTACGGGACACTCTACTAGTTCTATAAAAAATAGACATACGGGTTGACATCTCTGCGTCATCATCCGTTTCAAGAGAAACTAATCGTGGACATGAGTAAAATTTACCTGCCCTTTTCTGCCCAAGAGCCTCGCGATGTTGTCCTCTAAGGTGAGCCCTAAACCAGACTAGGATCCAGAATGCACGATGCATGACATAAGGTAACTCGTTACATGGAACTTCTGTTGCAACGGATGAGAGGAGAGGATTGAAGCTCCATAGACGACATCAACATATGTGCGTCTCTTCGTTATCTAAAAAAGATGTATGTCTCGTTGTGCTGACTTTTAGTGTAGAGACAATCTGAAAGACAATATATTGAAAGTATTGACTTTATGTGACATAGTTAGAGCGACAGAGGAGTAGAGGGTGGATCACCGTTTTCGGTTTTATATTCCCCGTATTGGGCCGGTTTGGGCCAATTACACCCGAAAAAGAAAATAGACCACTCGCGGCCCGAAACAAAAAACAACCGAAGTCGGGCTCGCAGCGCTCGCCTCCTCCTCCTCCCGCTGCCACCGCCATCCTTCGACGCAGCTCCCTGCCGCTAGATCCGAGCTTCCCGACGAATTCTGGATGACGACGACATCGACGAAGTGGTGAGGGCTTCGTCCGTTCCGCCGATGAGGGCAAGAGCCGCTTCGACGATCTCCACGCCAGGGGATTCAGCCTCCCAATTCCAACCACACTCTGCAGCACGGTCCATTGGTGCACAGTCCGGCCATGGATGCGGGATCTGCTCATCGGCATGGCAAGGAGTAGGGATTCGTCGAGCTGACCCCGACAACGATTTCACACTCGCGCGCCGCGCGTGACTGCGCGGCGGGAAGACGCGGCTAGGGCTCAGCACCGAGGTGAGGGCCATCTACAACATCGACCAGAAGTACGTCGAGCTCGACCAGGGCTGGTTCACGGGGAAGGAGCTGCGCACGCTGCAGCTGGGGCAGTGGAGGGAGGTCGACCCACCCGTCCCAGCAGATCGCCAACCCCATGGACAGCCATATTGAGGTCAGCGGCGTGGAGCGCCTCGCCGACATGGGGAGCTGCAAGAGCTTGAGGTACGCCAACTTTTGTGGCATCTCGAGGATCGAGTCACTCCCTGACTCGATCAGCAAGCTGCGCGAGCTCATGGTGCTAGATCTTCGGGCATGCCATAATCTGCAAGAGTTGGGGCAAGGGATCACCAAGCTCGATCGGTTGGAGTACCTCAACTTGTCCGAGTGTCACCTGCTCGGCGGAATGCCCAAAGGGCTAGGCGGGCTCATGCAGCTCGATGTCCTCAAGAGGTTCGTCATTGCAAGCTCAAGCAGCAAAGATCCCTGCCATCTAAGTGAGCTTGCGAAGCTGAAGAAGCTCAGGAAGCTCGGCATCGTCATCAGTAAAATGGCTGCCCCGACGGAGGATGAGTTCCTGAAATTGGGCGACTTCAGGGCACTCAAATCACTGAAGATCAGATGGGGTGTCTTGACTTCCAAGAACAGTGGAGGTAGACAAGCATTGGCGCATCATCCATTTGCACTTCCTCCTAGCCTCAAGAAGCTAGACCTTCACTGCTTCCTACTTATGGACTTCGAGTGCGGTGCACCCATGGGTGTTAAGAAGTTGTACATCAGGGGAGGGAAGCTAATAAGTCTCAGAGACGAAGAGGGGTGGGAAGCAATGGTGTTGCGCCTCAGGTTCCTCAATGATCTTCAGTATGGTACTATCCGGTGAATGCAACTTCATCTGTTCAGATCTGGGGCTATCACTATGAAAGGTATGTCCAACATGTTCTCCCTTTGCATCTGCATAGAGGTACTTGTGTAATTTTTTGCTGTTGTTTCTACTGAAACAGTAGGATTCTAGGAATATAAATTGATATATGGTTCCTAAACTCAGTCATTCTTTATTGAATGGAATAATGTTTGCACCATATTTTGTGAGACGTCATTCTGTATTGAATGGAAGAATGCCTGGAATGGTGAAGGCACCAACCTTTTTAGCTATTCCATTTGTAAAATATTCATGGCTCTAATTATTTTGTGATATTGGACAGGAGATCTGGTGCAAATACTACTGGTCAGAAGACTCGATTGTTTAAGTAGCGTCTGCACTTAGATCCACCTGCAGAGCTAGAAGAAACATTTATCTCACACTGTTACTGATACTATTACTAGTTTTGCCATTCTTTTTCATTGTTTGAGAGTCTTAATTTGTTTTCTTGAGTGTAAGGAACTTCATAGCAGTGCAACTAAGCCTCTCAATTTTTCCAGATTTTTGCCCCGTCTTCTACTTGCAGACATATGCACTTGTTTGGTTGGTGGTATATTTATTACTACGGCATTATGTTGCCCTACAGAATCAGAACTGCATAACAGTTTACACTGTTTATAAGGGTATAAATTTACAAGTCTCCCAAATAGGGTTTACAAGGTATTTAAATTACACTTGTATACAAGGGTAATTGTGGTGTCAAGTATTTTACAAGGGTAAGCTGTTTACAAGTGTAAAAGTTTACAAGTCTCCAAAACATGCCCTAAGTATTGTCAGAGAACCTGATGACTTTTGCCGGGCATGGTTGAAGAATGTTGTTTGGTTGGTGACCCTGTGCCTGGGACAAATATATACGACACAAAAATCATTTTACGGCTAAGTAAGCGCAAAGATACTGTTGGGGAGTCCGGCCACGTCGTCTCGAACGAGGTACCCCCAGTTTTATCTTTCCATCTTTACACTTGTTGATCGTCCCGTACCTTTTGTAGATCCTCAGGAACGTTCAGCGAGGTGCCCCAGCGAGGTCAAGACGCGTCGCCCTCCTCCGGCCAGGTGACCAGGCGAGGACGAGGTACATCGCCTACCCCGTGCAAGGCCAAGGTCGACTCCTCTTCAGGACAAGGTAGGAGACAACGTCTCCCCTGGGTGCCGGAACTCGAAGAAATCTGCTCTCAGCCAGGTTCAACGGAGAGGGGGCAAGCACGGTGGCGATCCGTACCGGCGAGGCGCATCAGGGATATGCCGGCACATATAGTAGGTAGCGGCAAGGAGGAGAATACTGTTTCACCCAATGTACGGAGCTATAGGTCAGGGTAAAACCGTAATCTGTCTAGGGGCAGCAATGTATATTTACTTGTAAGTCGCATTTGCCTATATAAGGGAGAGACAGCGCCCCATATCCGGGCAGTTGAATCTAAGTACACTTCATTGAGTCCCCGTTCTTATTTTCATTATAATTTCTGCATTAATCTTCGACGGTAATTCGGGGCAGCTCGGGTGATTGCTAGGCATCGTTCCCCAAGTCGTCCTCTTAGCACCTTGGTCCTCTGACCCGGGGTGCCCAAGTTTACTGTCTGAGGAAGACTTCATCGACAGTTGGCGCCGATCGTGGGGATCGAAGGGGCGATGTACTTCTGACCCAGAGCTGCACCATGCCACCTCGACCGAAGAAGGGAGCGACGGGAGCCAGGCGAAAGGCGACGGCGAGCGGAAGACCTGAAGTTTAGCTCCCTCCCCCTCTAGCGGAAGGCGAGATGAACGTGGGCGGATTGGAGGCGACAAGGGCCGCACCGGGGGGACCCGGCCACCCGGGCGAGCTTGACCCCGGCGTCGCATGGACGGAGGGTCCCAGGCTGTAGCCCCAGCCTCGGGGTTGCAGGTGCCACCGCGGGCCGAGACCATGGTGAGTACACGAAGCCTGGCGGACAAGGTGGAAGATCTTCGACGACAGGCCAAGGAGGTGGCGAAGAGGTCAGAGGAGCTGCAGGCACGTCTTCAGGCGGCAGAATTGGAGGCGCTCAAGGCAAACGCCCAATCTCAACAGGTGGCCGACCTGTATCGGGCACAGCTCGAGGTGACGCGGGTGCTGGCAACCCCGTCGCCCCACTGGAGGCTCACGCTGCGGAGGAACTACGTCGCCAGCTGGCCGAGGGGCGTTCCACCACGCGCGCGGAGACCCATGTCCCCGCCCCGGCCGCTGAGGCACTTCTTTGAGACTTAAATGAGGCGTAGGCGCGGGCGGCGGTGTATATGGGCGAGGCAGACCTCGAGTCGGCACGCCTCAGGTCAAGTATACTGCAGAATCAACAAGCCGCCCGAGAGGCAATCTGCAACTGCGAAGGTGGACCGATTCATCAGGGAGACCAGCTACTGAGCAGCGTCCGGGCAAAGCACACATCGGCCAGCAACAGGCGTACATCGCCCGCACCCCGGAGGTCATCGACCTCACCAGCATGGCGAGCCCGCTAAGCCCAGGGCTCATGGCTGTTCCGTTCCCGCCCAAGTTTCATCCTGCCGATCTACCAAAGTATGCGGGTACGACGGACCCGATCCTGTACACAAGGGTATAGAAGGCGGCCGTGATGGCGTCAGACGGTGGTGAGGCTATCATGGCGAAGAGCTTGCTCCTCGTCCTCACGGGCATCGCCCAGGCGTGGTACCTCGGCCTCGAGCCCCGCACGATATACTCCTGTGAGCAGCTACGGGACAAACTGCACAGGCACTTACAGGGGTGTCGAAACAAAGAGATGATCTCGACAGACCTTAGCAACCTCCGACAGCGTCCGGGCGAGGCCATCCGAGCTTTTCAACGTTGCTTCTTCGAAGTCCAGTGCCAAGTGAAGGGTGTCGCTGAGCAGACCATATGTGAGGCTGCGCGGCGATGCATCAGCAATGAAGCCTTGGCCGACAAGCTGGAGAGGAAACGGCCGAGCCGTGTCGAGCAGCTATATGACATCATGGAGGTCTATGCTCGTGGAAGAAGGACAAAACCTGCGAAGGGAGGAAGCCAGGGCGGCTCAAGTATACGTGGGGATTGAGAAGGCAGAAAGGCGACATCCGAGGCGCCATGACATGCACCACGTATCCGAGGAGGAGCAGGCCGAGTACGAGGAGGAATGCGGGCGACCTCGAAGATCTCGTCAGACACAAGGGCAACAAACCACCCGGGATCTACCGCGTCAGGGTCCATCACCCGGCAAGCCTCCTCGGCAGCATGGGAGGGAGCCCTACGACCGGCCGGCCCAGAATCGAGGCGGGGCGGGTCCTCGCCAGCGGGAGGCTCCTCGGTCAAGAGGTCCCCAGCGAAAATACTGTGAACTACACAAGTCTTACTCGCACTCAACTGTCAAGTGTGAAGTCGTCGCCCGAACTCGGGGTCCCTACCCCCCTCGATGGGCCAAGGACAGCACGCGCAGGAGCCGCGGACCAAGGCTCCCCTGGGGCTCCCCCTCCGCCCCGCGACGTAATCCACCAGCCGGTGGGCAGGAGCCACATCGCGTCATCCACGCCATCACAGGGGGAAGCGCCCACACCTTCTCGTTGAAGTGCCAGTGCAAGGAGTACGTCCGTCGAGTTCAGCACATTGGGGCATACCCCCCAACTGAGCTTCCCACCTAGATGAACACCCCGGTCACCTTCGGCCCAGAAGATGCCACGGGTATCGTCCTCCCACACCATGACGCCCTGGTCATCTCGGCAGTCATTTCGGATGTGGAGGTGCGACGTGTGTTCGTAGATGGCGGAAGCTCGGCCGATATCCTATTCGCCTCCACCATGGACGAGATGGGTATCCCGCGCTCATGCCTCCAGAGTCCGAGCATCCCACTTCTCAGGTTTGGCGGCGAGCCGATCAGGGCCATCGGCCGAATCGGGCTCCCAGTCAAGTTCTAGAACGAAGCTGGTGAGCACGCTGAGAGCGTGCTATTTGATGTCGTCGACATGCCCTACCAGTACAATATGATCCTCGAAAGAATGGCACTCAACAAGTTTGGGGCGGTTCCTCATCACGCCTACCTGTGCATGAAGGTCCCTGCCCCACTAGAGTCATAACAGTGCATGGTGACCAGGGCCTCTCTCGCCACATCGAAGAGACCACAACCTCGGCCATAAGATACGTCCATGACGTCGTCCCAACAAACAAAACATCTCGTCCTGCTTCTCCCGACAGCACTGGGGTCTCGTCCGGGAGGGCGAGGTGCTCGGCATCGACACTTCCGGCGACCAGTTTATGTTGGCCACAACAAGATGGTGGATACCCAAGCCCAGACCGGACGGAGAGACCCGATCAGTCGTATTATCAGAGGACGAGCCACACAAGGCCGTGCTGATCGGGGCGGATCTTCCCTTCGAGGTGGAGCAGGCACTTCTGCTGACCTTGCGGGCCAACAGCGACATCTTCACGTGGGAGCCCAAAGACCTGCCAGGTGTGCCTCGAAGCATAATCGAGCACAAGTTGATGGTCGCACCAGGGGCTCGTCCTGTCAAGCAGCGCCTAAGGAAGATGTCGGCCAATCGACAAGTCGCGGCCCGCGAGCAAGTCGCCAAGATGCTCAAGGCCGGGGTCATTCGTGAGATCTTGCACTTGGAGTGGCTGGCGAACCCGGTCCTCATCAAAAAAGCAAACGGACAGTGGCGAATGTGCATGGACTACACCGATCTGAACAAGGCATGCCCGAAGGACAACTTCCCCCTCCCTTGCATTGACCAGCTGGTCGACACCACCTCCAGTTGCAACCTCATGAGCTTCTTGGACACATACTCGGGATACCACCAGGTGTGGATGGCCGAGGAGGACGAGGAGAAGACCAGCTTCATCACCCCGTGCGGGACGTTTTGCTACGTCCGTATGCAGTTCGGCCTCAAGAACGCGGGGGCGACGTTCACCCGACTGATCAGTAAAACTCTCAGCGATCAGGTCGGCAGGAATGTGGAGGCGTACGTGGACGACATCGTCATCAAAAGTGTCCTCTCCCAAACCCACGCAGCCGACATACAAGAAACCTTCTCCAACCTCAGGCAGTCCGATATGAGGTTGAACCTAGAGAAGTGTGTCTTCGGCGTGCGCGCTGGAAAGCTCCTGGGCTTCCTTATCTCAAAGAGAGGGATCAAGGCCAACCCGAAGAAGATCGACGTGATCCTCAGCATGCAGTCACCCGCCACAACCAAGCAAGTACAGAGGCTAGCTGGTCGCCTCGCGTCCCTGGGACGATTCGTGTCCCGCTCGGCGGAGAAGGGGCTCCCATTCTTCAAGGTCTTGCGAGGTTCTGGAAAGTTCGAATGGACTAAGGAATGCCAGTCGGCCTTCGAGGCCCTGAAGAAATATCTCACCTCGCCCCCGCTCCTTCAGAGTCCGTCGCCCGGTGACATCCTCCTGCTGTACCTCGCCGCCACAACCTCGGCAGTCAGCGCCGTTCTCGTCAAAGAGCAAGGCCGGATCCAGAACCCGGTTTATTACGTCTCCGAATCGTTGCAAGGAGCGAAGATACGGTACACAGAGCTGGAGAAGCTGGCGTACGCTCTTGTCATGGCATCTAGAAAGCTCCGCCATTACTTCTTGGCTCACTTGATACGAGTACCAACCTCTTTCCCAATAGGCGAGATGTTCCGCAACCGAGAGGCCACGGGTCGAGTTAGCAAATGGGCGGCCGAGATCGCTCTGTTCACGGTCGAATTCCTCCCCAGAACAGCCATCAAGTCGCAGGTACTGGCCGACTTCGTCGCGGAATCGGTACCATAGCCTGGCCTCGCACAAAACCTGGAAGACCCGACCTGGACCCTCTACGTCGACAGTTCCTGGTGCGCACAAGGGGCTGGGGCCGGCGCGGTACTGGTATCCCCGGAGGGGCCAAGGCGTCATTCTCAATCCGACTGGACTTCAAAACAACCAACAACATCACCGAGTACGAGGCGCTCCTGCTCAGACTTCGCAAGGCATGTGCG
Source organism: Stipa capillata (assembly GCA_019208055.1). Lineage (NCBI taxonomy): Eukaryota > Viridiplantae > Streptophyta > Magnoliopsida > Poales > Poaceae > Stipa > Stipa capillata. The sequence continues at coordinate 96,885 of JAGXJF010005314.1, forward strand.
GCCGGAGCACGCAGGCTCCTCGTCAGGAGCGACTCGCAGCTGGTCATCGGGCAAGTCGGCAAAGATTACCAAGCAAAGGATCCGGAGATGGCTAAGTATCTAATGACGGTGAGGGCCATGGAGAAGCATTTCAAGGGGATTACCGTCCAGAGTATACCACGCGGGGATAACACTGAGGCCGACCTCCTGGCCCGAGCGGCGAGTGGTGGAACCACCCCTCCCCCCGGAGCGTTTAGCGAGGTCTTGTCCACCGCTTCGACTAAGGGGCTAGCCGACGTCTGTACCATCTCGCCGGAAGATTGGAGGATCCGGATTGAGGAATACCTCTCCACCGAGACAGAACCCGAGGACCCTGTCGAAGTGCATCATCTGTCATCGCGCGCCCGGAGCTTCATCATGCATAAAGGGTCCCTCTACAAGCGAGGTGTGTGCGCCCCGTTCCTGTGGCGTACCCGGTTTTAAGGCCGGATACTCCCTTGTGATTACTGTACCGGTCCCTGGATCAGTAGCCGGTACACACAAGTTAACCTGTGTATTATGGTCATACATACGAATATCATGATACAATAAGGAAATAGACTGTCAAGGTCGATTGTTTGATACCTATAGCCCAACGGCTATAAATTGCAACGAAAATCAAGCAGGGAAGAAGCCCATCAATATGCCATACCCAACAGGCAACTGACTGGGGTTACGCCCTAGCTTTCGCATTTGTAATCATATCCTCAGATTTGATGTCTCCTTCGTCTGGCCAAATCAACAAGCCAGGTGAGTACATTGATTGTACTCGCAAGTTATTCCCACAGGAGAAATATACGGCAATATAGCATGCAGGGTATATGTCAAAGGAACAGCTCTATCCTAAGTTGCTTGTTGTGCAAAAATGTAATTTTTCAATTTAAATACGAGAATAGTAGATTCCAAAGCAGTTTTGTAAACCAGAGCAATTCAAAGCAACAAAACTTCTCTTGAGGTAGACCCGGCTACCTCCTTTTTATCACTTGTGATGGCTCAGTTCATACAACCCCAGGTAGTATGACTAGCCTCCTCATTTCATTGCCCAGCTCATACTATCCCGGATAGTACAGCTAGCCTCCTCAATGCAGTGCTCAGCCCGTGCTATCCCGGATAGCACGGCTGGCCTCCTTCTCCTGCAATTCCTTGCTACCAACCGTGTACCGTAAATTGCACTCTGTGGACACGTCATGCCCACGTCCTTAATCCCTTTCTCTAGCTTTCACAAACAAAACTCAGTCTAACCAATGTGTGGCCTTGCCAGTTCATGTCCATGACCGAGGACGCGACTATTCGAATAGTTTTTAACACTCTACAGAGGTTGTACGGCTTTACCCACAAGATGTAAGTCCCCCTTGTTGCCGAGTACTAACGGATACACTTCACGAGGTGTATCGGCAGGGTTGTTACAATGAGACCTTCGCCCGCTTCCATACTAGAGCTGGACCCGCTAGGTGGTTGACCCAACTTTTGCGTCCTGGACCAAAAATAGGACTCCCCACCATTGTGTAGAGTCAACACCCAAATGCCCGGCGCCGGTGGATCTCTAGGACTTTAACCACCTAGTCACATACTTCCTACTTCTCACGGGTTCATACCCTAATACTTGCCGGGGTACCAAGCCAAGTGAAAGGGATCTCAGGAGTCGACTAGAGGGGGGGTGAATAGGTCGGCTCTAGAAATTAAAATGCCTAGTGGGTTTCTCTTCTGGAGATAGGTCAATCCTAGAGAAAATATATGCAACTGATGCAGGTAACTGAGACTCAGCAAGATATATCAGATAAACACCAGACACTCAGATAGCAAACTCAGCTGATGTAGAGCAAGTTATATTCAGAGCTAACTGAGTCTCAGGTGTGAGAGTCAGGTGAGTGCATCAGATGACGTGAACACGAAAGGTACTAGCTTTAGCAGGAGCTAACTGAGTCTCAGGTGAGGAAACTCAGTTAGTGTGCAACAAATAAAGGTGCCCTAGTGATCTAAGCATGCATAGATATCAGAATAAGTAAGAGCAGATCACAAGACAGAAAGTAAAGCACACAATGATTTGTTTTACCGAAGTTCCTACTTCTTGCGAAGCAGTACGTCTCCGTTGAGGAAGCTGTTCTCACAGCCGGCACCAAAACGTGCTCTTTCCTCGAGTACCTTTCTTGTGTGGAATCCTTTTATCTTGCTGCTGCAAGACAGGCAGACCCGAATCGCCTTCACAGACTCTTGGTGGCAGCCACACAAGACTTGGCTTGCTCACCAACTCCAAGAGCACTCCCACTCTTGGAGGAACCAGTACCTCGAATGCTGCACCTGAAGGACTAAGTAACTCACTCTCACGATGGATGCACGCAGGCAACACTCACTTGGAGACCTAGAGCTCTTTCTTTCTCAACAGGTTGCTTTCGGGTTAGAGGCAAAGGTTGGGTAAAGGTTCGAGGTTGAAAACCTCCCCAGGTTCCCTATTTATAGGGTCCCTGGCAGCTAGCCGTTACCCTCATGCCACGTCAGACAAAGAGCCACCAGACCTAACCTATCTGAGACTCAGCTAACATGCACCTCTGGTAACCTACTAGCCGCGGCTGAGCTACCCACCTGAGTCTCAGATGCCAAACTCAGGTGGACTCAGTTGCCTCAGGCAGCACCTGAGCACAACTCTGGCCGGCTCACTACAAGCCTAAAACTGATCAGAGAGCAATGGCCTCGCCACAGTCCCTGTCCAGCTCGCTCAGACCCTTGGCACTGGTTCCAAGCTTCTTCACCGAAGACGACTGCCCTTGTAGACGCACAGCGAACCCTTGGTCCTGATCCACCAGCTTCCTAGCTCCTCCAGGACTTATCAAGCTTGCATTCACGGCCCTTGAACTCCATCAAGCAACCATCACCTCGCTTGCCCTCGAGCACAGCCTCGGCTTCCTCGCAACTGTGCCTCAGGAACCTAGCTCAGCTGGTCCTTCTGACCTTCCTAGTTCCTTGCTCTTTTTAGGGCTCATCATCAACAGTTGTCTCACTTCAGCTTTCACCTGTCCATCTAATCCCTGTTCACACTCATTGCAAAACATTAGACACAGGTGAGGATTGCCAATAACCATCAAAACCAAACTCTGGGGAAAGATAGTCATCCTTCCAAGCTCCATGGGAGTGGATGCACTTTCACCAAGTGCTTCCCATAAAGGACATGTGGACGTACGATGAGGAACTAGTTTAGCGGCACTTAGGTTCGGTCCTTAACTGATTCGAGCAAGACTCCATTTCTCGACCCATGTTCGTCCCGGACGACCACACCTCCATCAGGTACTCTACACCCTCGAGCTACCCTTAGCATTCTCACCCGAATCAAAATCATCTCTAAATTTTCTTTGGGGTTTTGACAAACATTTCTTTCAAATGCCACCTCGGATAACACATGCTATCCGAGGGTTTTATTTCCCATGTCTCAAAGGGGTTCGTGATGTCCGAACAAAATTTACTTTTTACTACGGCAGGTTTAAGCATGGCTAATGCCTATAGTCTTAATACTTTTGTTGGTCACAGATCAATCAACTAATATACCTGGGGTTACAAAAATCAGATATTCAGACCTAGGACTTATGCATCTATAGGGTATAACTAGGTTTACATAAAATACCGTTGATATCCACATAGCATGCATGTTTCGCAAACAAAATAATTAAATTTCACACATATGGGATTCAACATGATCAAGGTGGGAATGCTTGCCTGGCTATACTGGCCGGGTCTCGAGCTCGATATTGATACGGCAACTGCCCGGAATCCCTCGTGCAAGGCCTCACAACGCCAGAACTACACATCGGAAAAGTACTGAATAAGAAACGGTGCGAGGAAGAACCAAATAAGAATCAAACATACACTCATGAATTCTTAGAATGGGTGATCTGGATTCAAATGTTTATTAGGATTTTTAAAGGGGCGAGGATAGCTCTATTTCACATGCAATAAAGGTTTCTCTTAAAACCGGAAATCCTAGTTCATTTGGTCGATTAGCTTAATGGCACTTAGATGTTCTCGGCTCCTGTATTCTCTTCGGGTTCAGGGGAAAGAGGCCATGTTAGTAATATCCTAAAATTTTGTTAACGAGGCTTTTGGATTGATTCACTAGGATATAGCCATGTGAGGAATATGGGATACTTAGGGCTTTTTATCCATTTATGGAATTTATGTGCAAAGTACCCAAAGTTCAAGGTTCTATTGGATTCAAAGGTTTTACATGATTTTAGACATGGCTAGGAAAAACTCCCATATTATTTGGAGCTATTATGAGAAACTAGATGGATTAAAGCTATATTCGTTTTGAGTCCAATTTTAAATTTTTAGATAATTCAAAAATTTGTGAAACTGATGCTAGCACGTAGATTTTGAAATTTAGAACGTTAGGATAAAGAACGAAGTGGTTTGGATGAGCGACGAGGAAGATATAACTGACCGAAGTTTTGTCAGAGGGGAAGAATCGGAGAGAGAGGGGAAAGGGGAATGATGTCATAGGCGTACCTAGAAGAATACGCCTTCAGAACACGAGGGTGTACAGGGGAGGTTACACGTTCCAGTTGATGAAACGTATTTCTGCGAGAGCAAGGGAACAATACGTACTCCAAAGGGGAAACGCATTCTGGAGAGTACGCTTTCTAGTGCGGTAAGCGTAAACCGGAGGAAGCCAAAAGAGAGTACGTCTTTGGGATAGAAGAGGTGCACAAGGTGATTCCGCCTTTACTCTAATGAGTTACCAGTGAGCCGGTGGTTAACAGTGGCACTTAGGGCTGTGCTGTTAGGGCTAATCTATTGGAGGGAGCGATTAGAGGCGGGTTAGACTGGAATTAGACGAGAGAGAGAGCTTAGGGGAGCCAGTGGTGGTGGACTCGGCTCGGTGGCCAGCTATAGCATCCGACGGAAGCGGCGAGGGGAGTGAAGACAGTAGCGGCGGCTCGTGCGGCCGGTGCGGGGGCAGAGCCGCAGCGGAGAGAAGCGGCACGTGGTCTGGTACGGTGGCGCTATTGGTGAAGGCGACGGAGCGCTGGCGTCGGGGAGGAGCAGAGCCAGCAGCGCGCGTGGAGAAGAGCCGAGCCAGCGGAGGGAAAGAAGGAAGGTGCGGCGGCGACGGCGTGAGGATGGGAGCGAGCTCGGGGAGGCAGTAGGAGCTTGGTGTGCTCGGTGCAGCTCAACATTGGAAGATTGGGAAGAATTAGAAGGGGCTGGCTAGAGTTCGGGTTGAAGACCTGAACGGCTGCAGATGAGCCCATGGCTGGAGCTGAGGAAGAACGGCGCTTAAGGAAAAAAATTCAGTATTTGGGAAAAGCTTCAAAGGGGCTAAAGAGAAACAACCGGTGGCGGCGCTGGTTGGATCCGGCCTGGGAGCGCCCTCGGCAAGGCGGTGGCGGCGACTGCGCTCACCGGTGGTAGGCGGCCGCTCGTCTGGCTACGGCAGCTCGCGATGAGGTCAGAGCACGGCTTGGCCTTGCCGCTGTTCTCGCCTGTGCTTGACAGTGGGACGGTGCGGAGGATGATGTTACGGGGATGACTGTGAGAAGAAGAGAAGCCGCACGGTGCTAGTGCGTTGGTGCCGTGCCTGGTGGTGGATGGAAACGAGCTGGGGGGTAGCCGGCCGAGTTGAAGTCGGTGCTTGGTTGCTTGGGGCAGAGAAGCAATGGGGAAAAAGGAAGCTCTAGAGGAGAAAGGGGCTCGGGACTGCAGTAGCTCGGCTGGGGGAAAATTAACTAGAGGAGGAGCTCGAGAGTGCATTAATGGCACATGGCACATGGTGCAACAGCAGCGGGAACAGGTCCTGGCAGCGCTGGAGGTCGACAGTGAAGATTAGGCACCGTTCTCCCGTCTCAGCTGATGGCGTGGCGACGGAAATCGTGGAAACATTGGTTGGCCATGAGGGAGAGGGAAAAGGCTAGTTTGAGGAAGAAGGAGGCAGGGGATAGAGAGAATCTGGCCGGTGGGGTCCGGACCCACCTGGAAGAGTGGAGCTGGCTGTTCGGTTGGTACGCGATGGGTGGGTTTAGTAGGAGGGAGGGCAACAATTGCAGGAAGCAATGGTGCAAGGTTATTTGGTGTTTGACCACTATTCCACAGTAAATGTCAGGTATTGGCACAGGTCGAGAAGGAAGGAAGCGCTACAAAATTATAATTTCCTTTCCAGATCCTAAGGCTCAGGACTTTAATTAAACTTCAAGAATAGCTCAACTGAGATTTAAGTATTCTTGAAAGCTTTGAATTCACGTGCCCCAGGTTATTGCCTATTCGGGTTCCTATGTGTAAGAGCACCCTCAAAGACGTGTTGGAAATTAAGTGTTACTCGTCGTGGCTGCAATATATCTCCACCTTTAGATTTAGCTTGAAATTGTGATATCTTGTTTGATATTTTTATTTTAGTAAGAGGCAGATGGTAAGCGAGAGACACCCTCATGTTTTATTGGGGTTGCTGAGAATGGTTGGTCGTGGGTATGAAGTTTAGGATTTAGCTACTCTCGTCTAGCGGGAATCAGGTTAAGCTTTGAGCAATTGATCAATGGTGCGAGGGGTAACAAAGTGGGTTTGATATATCTTTGGCAAGGATAGTCCCAAGGTTCAAAGCTGAGTCATTTAGTGATGTATATATGTATACATACAGAATGGTTTGGATAGGTGACAAGGACTATACAAGTATAGAGGGGTGTAGATGGAAGCGCATGCAATGATCCCTATAATCACAGTGGCATCGCTACAAAGAAAGGAGAGATAGGACTTCAGAGTGTATGTGCCCACATACACTCGGGAATCCGAGCGTATATATGGTGGCAATGGAAATATAATAACGATAGGAAGTCATGGTGGGCTAGGATTTGGAGAAGTATTACCGGTATACTCAAATAGGTACACAGAATTGTGGCGAAGTCGATTGAAGAGTTAGGGTTTTGCGTATATGTGCCTGTATAAAAGCAGTATGTATGCGCACACGGGCATGATGAGACATGGCAAGGTAGATGGCAGAAGATCACATTATTCTGAAAAAGTTCGGGACATATATATGTTTCAAATTTTCACTAGGGTACCGTGTGGGTACTTAGCTATAGATGTTGGTCTAGGTTACAACGGCTAGGAAAAGGAGAAAGGATGTCGGGGGTGCGCTTGCGGCGGAAATGCGAGGGCGAGCGGCCACATATGGAGACAAGGTATTGAACAGGGTCATTCGTATCGTCGGGCGTGGTACGGGGAATTAGGGTTTTGACAAAATGGAGGTCGAGACAAATAAGAGCAAGGGTTTTCGTGTTTTGGTATCATGTTTTGAATTAAAGTTTTAGTTTGGTATATTTTGACTGATGTTATTAGCAAAAAAGTTTTTGTTAGCCCTAATTTTCAGGTTTCAGAAAACCAGGATGTGACAGTTCCTAAAGTGCATCTCAACAGAGGAGGGCAGGGATTTGCTCAAGGAAATCCACCAGGGGCTCTGCGGCTCGCATCTCGCCCCCAGGTCCCTGGTCGCCAAGGCGTACCGCGCCGGGTCCTACTGGCCAATGGCGTTAAGAGATGCTCAAGATCTGGTGAAGCGCTGCTCGGGCCATTCGATGCGGTGAATTTCAGAAACTTCTGCTCCGGCCTAGGCATCAAGCTGTGCTTCGCCTCAGTCGCCAACCCAAAGGCTAACGGGTTGGTAGAAAGGGCTAATGGTATCATCCTTTCGGGCTTACGTACATGTATGTTTGAGCTTCCTGCAGAGAAATGGGCGGACGAGCTCCAGAGCGTGCTGTGGTCATCCCGCACCTCAGTCAGTCAGGCGACGGGGCACACCCCATTCAAGCTGCTGTTCGGTGAGGAGGCTATCACTCTGGCTGAAGTGGAGTTCGAATCCCTGCGCATCGCCGAGCACCCGGACGACGATAACCACCTAACGTCGCTCGAGGGGCTCTACAAGGTGCGACAAGACGCATCTCTCCACATCGACCGGTACCAGGCGGCGACCGCAAAGTACTACAACAAAACAGTGAAGACGCGACCCATAGCGGTGGGTGACTTGGTGCTCAAAAAGAAGCTCAACCCCGAGGCCGACGACAAGCTCAGCTCCAAGTGGGAAGGCCTGTACGAGGTCATCAGTTCGTCTCGACCGTCGTCATTTTGTCTCTGAGATCTCGATGGCATCGTCCTCAAGCATAGCTGGAACGGCGATAACCTCAGGAAGTACCACCTATGATCATGCCGAAGGCCACTTGGCAACACGTCACCGACAGCTGCTGCGCCAGCTAGGCGGGACTTCGTCCTTGTAATGGTCGTTACTTTTATTAGAAAACATTGTTGTCTATCTAAATGCAGTATCGGTTCGCTCATCGCGCCAAGCAATCTACTGGAGACCCGTGCGACAATCCCGTCTTAGGAGGCAGCTCAGCCCAACGCCGCTCTCGTAAGGACGACGAACACGACGATCCCATCTTAGGTGGCAGCTCGGCTCGATGTCGCTCTCCTAAGGACGACGAACACGATGATCCCGTCTTAGGAGACAGCTCGGCCCGACGCCGCTCCCTTAAGGACGATGATACGACGATCCCGTCTTAGGTGGCAGCTCGGCCCGACGCCGCTCCCCTAAGGACGACAAACACGACGATCCCATCTTAGGAGGCAGCTCGGCCCGTCACCGCTCCCCTAAGGACAACGAGTACGACGATCCCATCTTAGGTGGCAGCTCGGCCCGACGCCGCTCCCTAAGGACGATGAGCAAGTCCTAGCCACGATATGACCCATCAACCAGGGCGACGTGCGCTACTATCCTGTCTTAGGTGGTAGCTTGGCCCAACACCGCTCCCCTAAGGATGATGAGCAAGTCTTAGCCACGATATGACCCATCAACCAGGGCGACGTGCGCTACTATCCCTTCTTAGGTGGCAGCTCGGCCTGACGCCGCTCCCCTAAGGATGACGGATAACACTTGGCGCCCAAGGCAGGCGGTGCGCATCCCAATCCTGTCTTAAGCGGCGTCTCAGACGTGCCAGAATTCCTACGCCGTACCCTATGTGGCCTCGGCCGCAAATGGGAACAGACGACATGCCGCTCATCAGACCAAAGAAAGAGCAACTAAAAAGACTAGATTACGCCAAGTTTGCGACCCAAATGGATTCAAATGCACAAGTTTACAAACAAACCAGGGCGACTACGAACCCTCGCGCTAAGTTACAACAATCGCAATAGACGCGACGATAAAATTAGCTAAGTCCCAGCTCCTGGGACATGCGAGCTACATCGGATGACAGGGGAAAGCCAGTCGACTAAAGCTCCTATGTCTCGGTGTCTTCGGCCAGGTCGGCGGCGAGGGCTAGGAGAAATAAGTCACTCCCACTGCCCTGGGCCGTCGCCGGGACGACGCCTTCCACAATCCCCTCGCCAACCGCGAGAGACAGGTCATCCCCGTGAGCTTCGACCATCGCTGGGGCGACGTCTTCCGCGGTCTCTTTCCTGATTATACAAGTCTGCCTTTCCACGATTGACAGGCCAGACGAGCAATGCTTGTGCAACATGGCCACAAGGGGACGAGTTCCACGTCGCCCGGCAGGCAACTTATATTGCGAAGACAGCCTCTGCAAACAAGCACGATAGAGAATGAACATTGTGACTTTAACATAAATCAAAGTGTAATATTGCACCACAAGGCGAGTTCACAAAATAGCCACATGCGGCGAGGTCACGTCGACGCAGCGATGATGGGGCAAAGTCCCAAAAAATAAGACTAACGGCCGAAGCAGGCTTGAAACCTTTGTTTGCTGGGACGACGCGGCGGGGACCTCGCTTGAGGCACCTTCGGCACTCTTCGAACTTCCCCGGCTGCTGGCCTCTTCTGGAACTTTTGAATGCCTTCGACATACTTGAGTCCCTTCTTGCGGGAACTCTAGACCAAGGTCATGAAGGCGTCAGCCTCGCCTTTGAACTTGTCTCTGGCCACGACCACCTCAGAGGTCTTCGGTGCGACGTAGCCCGGGGCTGAGAAGACTGACGGCTCAGAGCGAGTCGCCAGGTAGTTGTAGCCAAGCAAAAGTTCCGCGGAGGCCCGGGCTTTGTACTGGGCAAAGGTGAAGCTGGCGAGGTGGGTATCACTGCAGGTTCGGGTCGCCCACTTGATGCCTTCCACGATAAACATCTCCGGATCAGAAGAGTTGAAGGCACCAACATCAAGTTTGACCCCGCCGGCCACCAAGCTCGCCTCATGGCACAGAGGCCCGATGAGTTTGTAGGCCTTGCTGTCTCGCTCAGCGAAGCGCTCTAGTCTCTCGTGCACCAGCGAGAGATCGTCTTGGAGCTTGGCGACCTCTTTCCGGGCCGAGGCAGACTTACCTTCCTCCGCGACGAGTAGCACCGCAGCAACCTTAACCTTCCCTCGCTCAGAGGTGAGCGCCTCCTCTGCCTCGGTGGCATGCTTCCCCTCTGCCTCGGCCTTCTTCCTCTCGGTAGCGAGCCCCTCTTCGGCGCGAGTGGCGCGTCCCCGTTCCGCCTCAAGCTTGGCCTTACGGACTTCCACCTCAGAAGTCTTGTCCTTGAGGCGCTCGGAGAGCTTGGCCGACTTCCTTGTCTCGGTGCCAAGAACCTCCAAGACGTCGACAGTACGAGCCCGCTCCTCGGCCAACAGTCCGTCGAGACAAAAGGGAATTGGCACGGCGATAGGGTGCCAGAGTACCGATAGGGTTTTATATAGCTGCTCAATGGTTGAGGATCGACCGAAATTCAACAGAAGCCATCTCAGATGAGACGAGGCTTACGTCTTATCGGATCGGTGACTTATTGACAAAGAAAAGCCAAAGTCGTCAAAAGGACTGACATAAGGCTGACAAGCGGGAGTGTCATCGGTGATGATCAGTGGAAGAGGCCAAATGGAGGGGATAGCAAGACTTTGCTAGGTCCTGAAGATAAGGTAAGGCCTATTAACTAGTCAACAGTGGAGGTGACAGCTACATACATCAAAAGACATATGTGCAAGTCACCTTAAGCAAGCAAGGAAAATACGAAACAGCGAATGCATTGCAAAGAATACCGCAGGGTATATTGCATACCACAAAGGACGCCTAAAACTCGAACTAAGGAGAGGGTGCATACATCGCTGCTCACGACAAGCGAGGTCTAGTGACCTAACCTATGGGTTTAGCCTGCACGGTCGATGTCTAGGGTTGCCGCCCATGGCGGGGCATTCTTCCATATCAGTGGCATCTTGTCTCCGGCGAAGGTGTCTCGTGCTGATGGGTCTTCCTCCCTTATTGAAGTGTTTCCATTGTGAATTTCCATACTCTTGACGTCATGGACTTGAAGGGTTGAAGTGTTGGTATTGACCCATCGGTGGTGAGTCACGACGAGCTTCTTGGATCACGTGACGACACAATTCTTCTTGACCTTCGGTAGGGTTGGCAAACTCTTGCTTCATCGGTATGGGTCTCGCTACTCACTTTACCGAGACTATCTAAGAGCTTTGAAGTAGATGAGAACGTAGAGAAAACTTTGTCTTCCTCTTGAAGCAACATGGATAAGAAGGGAAGCTAAGAAGGGTAAGAAGAGTAGAACCCACTCTTATAGTAAGTTTTGGGTATATTTTCGAAAATACTGCTCATACATAGGGTTTACATCTAACGGCCATGCTAACTAGGGTTAACCTACAGTCAGTATGGCTCTGATACCAAGCTTGTGGCGTACCCGGTTTTAAGACCGGATAAACCCTTGTGTTTACTGTACCGGTCCCATGATCAGTAGCTGGTACACACAAGTTAACCTATATATCAAGGTCATACACGCACTTATTAAAATATGATATAAAAACCGATCTTTGAGATCGAATAATTATACCTATAGCCCAACGGCTAAAAACTTGCAGCGAAAATCAAGCGGCGATGTGGCCCACCAGTATGCCATACCCGACAAGCAACTGACTGGGGCTACGCCCTAGCTCTCGGGATTACCTTTGTCATCTTCTGATGCGGTGCCTCCTTCGTCTGGCCAAATCAACAAGCCAGGTGAGTACATTGAATGTACTCGCAAACTTTCCACCGGGGAGTTGGATACGGATAAAATGCATGCAAGGGTATTTCAAGCAATGGCTCTAACCTATGTTTCATATTGTGCGAGAAAGTAAGTTTGCATGAAATAAGTAAATAGATATTAAAAGCAGTTTTTATAAATTACCATGATGTTCCGAGACAAACATCTGTTCGTCTTTTCCTTCCCGCTACAACGGGATTTATTTCCGTGCTTTCCATTACAATGGAAAGTCTGGTAATCACCCGCTTCAGCGGGGAGTCTCAGCTCACCCGTTACAATGGGGATACTAGAGTTTGCCCGAGTCCACGGGGAAATCCCTTCTTCACTCCTCCCGACACAACGGGAACTTTTCAGGTCACCCTGCAATCACGGCGGGTCGCGTCCTTAAACCCATAACCCATTTTGACTTTGAAAGACAGTCTATTTTAGTGTGGCCTAACCAAGTTTGTCCTTGACCGTGGACACGGCTATTCGAATAGTTTTAACCCTCTGTAGAGGTGGTACGGCTTTACCCACACGATGTAGGTCCCCTGGGTATACTTCGCGACGTATACTGACAGGGCTAGAACAACGAGACTCTTCACCGGAGTAAACCTAGCCATGAATCCGCCAGAAGGACATGTCCCAAACCTAGCTTGAGTCAGTATCATCGCTACAAGGAGGTTGGTGTTCCAACTTTGTGGCGAACAAGCCATCGCTTTCCCGCGAAAACTTTTCTCTACAGAGGCTACAACCTCATCTGCACACTTCTCCCTGCCTACGGGTAGTCTCAGACCGGGTACTAAATCAAGTCCTTCCCATAAAGGACATGTGGACGTACGGTAATACTTGGCCAAACGGCACTTAAGATCGGTCCTTATGTGGTCCGAGAGGGACTTCACACCTCACCCGTAAACGGGCTGCGAGAACCACGCCAGGCATTACCTCGCATTTAACAAGCTTCCTACTTTCCCCCTTCATTCCGACCCGAATCAAAATCTTCTCAATTTTCGTGTTGGTTTCACAAAACCTTTTTACGGTAAAATATCCTAACCCATGGATATACTACCTTCATACACCTTCGGATACGACGGTCCGTTCTCAAACTTTCACCACATGAAATGTGGGAGCTTTCTTTTGTTTTTGAAAACCTACTTTCACTACCGCAGGGCTAAGCATACATACACACACTACCCTAGGTTTCCGGTAACCTTTCCAGAATACGTAGTCCTTAGGGTGACAAGGTGTTCAGGGTCGGACTAGGGTTTTCTATGCATTCGTTATAACTATTCTACATAAAATAATAAGTCATAGGATATAGCATGCATGTTTCGTAAACAAAATACATTTCGTAAACTTGGGGTTCAACATGATCAAAGGTGGAAAGCTTGCCTGGTAAATGTTGGCCCTTGCTCGAGACTCGCTCTTGGTACGACAACGCCTTAGTTCCTTCCGTCGAGGTATCGCTACGTCGCATCTACACATGGAAAGCATCGAGTAATCAACGAGGCGAGGAAGAACCAGATAAGGACTGACCATGCACTTAGGGGCTCTGGACTTAAAGGTTTATTAGGGTTACTAGAGAGGTGAGAAGGGATCCTCCTCGCATGGGATAAGGCTTTTTGTAGTAACGGAAATCCTAGTTTGATTAGTCAACTTCTCATTTAGCTTCCTGGGTGATTTTGATTCCTACTTTTAGGAGAATTCATCCCAAACACTTGGGTGAACGATTTAGGGTTTCAGTGGTTTCGTCAACAGATACCAACCTATGACAAATACTGGATAAAATGGGCTTTACCTTATTTTTTTTGTTTTAAACATTTAGATCCTTAATTTTATACTGATTTCAAAGTGTTATGTATATTTACATATATATATATATATATTTATATATATATTATTATTATTTTTTATATCAGGAAAGAACCAATTAGTTTAGGTTTAAATTGAAGAGGTTTCACATGATGTTTATGTTGGGGTTGTATTCAAATTTGACTTTCGGATGGTCTCAATTGTTGGGGTAGTGGTATAGCTAAATGGTTTGAAAGTTTGAGGATTACAGGAAGGAGAACCATTTTCTTTGGAACCTAATCATGAGAGATATTCATATACCTTGCATACTTAGATCTTGATGAAAATCGAAGCTTAGATAGTTTCAGGAGCTTTAACCTTTGCACTATAGGAAAGGAAGAAAACCAAAAAGGAGTTGGGAAGAGAAAGATGCCTTGGGTTGTTCGGTTGGTCAAAAGGTCGCACGGTAGCTCAGCGGTGGGGAAAAGAATATTGCAGGGACTGAGGGAGGGATGCGGGCAGCTCGGGCGAGCTCGTCGCCGGCGGGTGGCGACGCGAGGATAGGGTCGAGCTCAAGGGATTGAAGATGGGCGCATTGCCAGGAAGCTCGGGCAGGTGGCTCCGGCCCAAGGTGAGGCGGCGATGGCTCTGCTCCTTGCCGCGGCCGTCGGGGGCTTGCCGCGGCAGAAGCAAAGTGGCAGGGGCAACAGCCACGAGCTGCCGTGGCAGCGATTGGGAGGCGCGGTAGGGGCAATAGCCGCAGCAGCAGCAAGGTGACAGCAGCAGCGGCAGTAGCCTTGGGCTGCCGCGGTAGCGCGCGGGGCAAAAGGGGATGGCCGCGGCAGAGTGAAACGACAGCGGCAGCAGTCTGAGCGCGGCAGCGGGTCTCATCAAGCGCTCCCGGTAGTGACGGATTGGGCTTCGTTGGCGTCGTTGTGGTGGCGGTGCGGCGCGGCGCAAAGAGGAGATGGCGGCGACCAGTGGTGCTTCCAAGCTTGGTGATGGGGCTCTAGGGTAGACGGCGGCTACTTGAAGCAAGCTTGGCGGTTAAATGGAGCGGCAGAGGGGTTCGGTGGAGTAGCTTGGTGCTTGGGTGTGGTAACTCAGAACGGGAGCAGCTCTTGGTGGAGTAACTTGGGGCAGCTCGTGTGAGAAGAAATGGCAGGGGCAGAAGACTCGACCATAGATGGGAAGGAAGAGAGCTTGGGAGGAGGAGGAGGAGCATCGGTGGAGCAGCTCAAGGAGAATGAAAGGGAAGGGGGTGGCTCGGGAATAAGAGCAATGGGAGGAGCTCGGGTAGCAGGAGCTTAGAAGCTTGAAAGATTTGGCTTGGTATTCGAGTAAGGGAAGGTGGCGAAGTTTCGCTGCTCGACCCTGATGCTTGTGGCCAAATCCAAGGCACGGTGGAGAGCAGAGGAGGTCTGGGCGCTCGGGAAGGCGAGGCCTGAGCAGAGACGGGGAGGAGAGCTAAAGGAACTCGTGGGGAGAGGGAGGAGCTAGAGGGGAGTAAGTGGAGTGAGCTCGGCGCTTGAAGAGGGGATGGGGTTGAGCTTAGGTAGACGCAACCTGGTGAAGAAGCGTGAGCTCGGGTGCAGCTTGACATTTAGAGAACCAGAGGAAGCTTGACACTACTCACATGAGGAAGAAGTTGGTGGGGGTTAGAGAAAGGAGAGTACTGCTCGGGGATCAGCTGAAGGATAGGACGGGAGGTAAATAGACAGGGGAGGAGTTAAGGGAAGCAAGTAGGGTAGCTCACTGGTACTATTTGCTGCAGGGAGGCTGGTCGCTGCTTGCTGTGGAGAAAAAGTGGCGTGAAGCACATAGGGTTGCTTGCTAGAGTGGTGCAGAGGAGTAAAGAATAGAGTAGTTCAGCTGTAGTGGCAAAGGTGGCGTGAGGAGTTTGGTTGAGGAGAAGCAGAGAAGTGCTCGGGTGATGGCAGGAACCAGAGAGAAGCAAGGGAGTGAGGATGGGGAAAAGATGTTGCTGCACGGCAGGTTTGCTTTGGGGCAATTTGACACGGTTCAAGGAGTGGCAGGGGTGGCAGAGAAGAAGTACAGGAAGAGAGGTGGAGCATTGCAACCAAGTGGAGGGTGGCATGGCCTGTTGCTATAGGAAATGAGCAGAGGTAGGAATTGGAGGAGATAGAGCTACCATGTGGTGTTGGGGTCCACGCGTAAGGAGTGTCTTGGCTGGTCCATTGGTGCAGATGGAATGGGTTAATACTACACGTAAGTTCATGAATAGATACACATGCGATTCTTGTTGAATCTTCGCATAGCGGAGATTGCCAAAACATTTAGGGAGTATACTAGAGGTATATTTAGGAGAGAGAAAAGGTGGTAGGGTGTACGTGCATGCACACGCTGGGGATTTTAGCACATATGTGGTTGTGCGGGAGACGGGGGACATGTGGAAATTCACAGTAGGTTAAGGTTTGCGAGATGACACCACTATACCTGTGTATATGTATATGCACATGGTTGGTGGCCGAGACAATCGGAGCGTGCCGGGGGTTAGGGTTTGCACACATGCGTATACTTGGAAGCAGTATATATGTGCACATGCTCATGATAGGTCACGGCGAAGTAGATGGTAGAAGATCATGGCATTCAGAAGAGGTTCACGGTGTATATACGTTTCTGTTTCGCAATAGTGCCATGTGGGCACTTAGCGGCAGGTGCCGGTTTAGGTTGCACTAGCTAGATAGAAGGGGAAGGAATGTCGAAGGTATGTTCGTGGTGGAATGCAAGGACGAATGGCTTCATATGGAGACGAGGTATAACGCAGGGTTTAGAGTGTATGTGTCCACATACACTTGAATATTTTAGCATATGTGTGGTTTGTACATGGACGGAATGGACATGTGAGGTCACCGTGAGTTGGAGTTTGAATGCTGCCACTAGCATATGCATACATATGCATGTAATAGGGGGAGAAAGGGAGTGCCGGGGCATTAGGGTTTTGGCACACTAGGTCTGAAAAAAAAGGCAGACAGAGGGAAGGGATTGGAGTGCAGGACTTCACCTCAATGGTTCCATATGGAAGGAGAACAAATTGCTCGATAGATTTGGAGCAGAAAGATTAGGGTTTCCCCCGAGAGGATAGAAACTAGCAGTTCCAACGGAAGAGGAGTTGAGAGAAGATATGAAAAAAAGGTTCACCACGCACTGATGGTGAGGATATCAAGATTGACCGAGATGAGGTTATGAATGTGCATCACTTTCATGATTTTGAAATCAAGGTTTAATTTAGGTTCACCAAATATCACATTATTAGCAGAAAATTTTTTGTTAGCCCTAATTTTTAGGTTTCAGAAAATCAGGGTGTGACAATGAACTCCTCGACGAGGTCTCGCGACGAGAGCTGATGGCTCATCTCACCTAAGGCGTCGCGTCTCGCCATATCGCTGGAGGTGACGACGAGCTGGCGAGTCAATTAGCCGGGGGCAGTCTTGTCGCCAGTGAAACCAAGCTCGCCCACCCGGTAGTAGAACCACTCGATACGCCAGTTCTTCCACTTGTTTTTCAGCGCCATCACCAGGTAGGGGGAGTCGGTTCGGTGATTGCCATGAAAACTGATCGTCCCGAAGAGAGAATGGGCGCCGTTGTGAATGGGAGACGTGGTCATAACGGGTTCGTGGAACATGGCGAAGCAGGTCGCCGTACTCTCCATCATCATCGACTTCATCTCCCACTCAAAGATGACCAGGCGCGTGATTGCTGTTGGATTGAGATCCGAGATCTCCAGGCCGAAGTGGTCTAGGACGAGCTGGACGATGGGAGCGGCCGGGAAGGTCAGGCTGGCCCTGAATTGGTCGGCGAAGATGACGATGTGCCCCTTGGGCGGGACGGCCCGCGTGCTCCCTTCCTTCGGGAGGACGGGTCTGTGTTCATCCGAATTAAGGGGGAAGCACCCCGCGCAGCGAAGGTGGGACAAGGTAGTCTCGGACGCCTGGGTCACGCCGAGCCATCGCGTCACGCCGAGCCATCGCGTATAAGTGACCTTCTCCGCTGCCTTCTTTCCCTTCTGTTTCGTAGCCGCGGCAGCCTTGCTAGTCGACATCGCCTTTCTCCTCTCTTCCTCAAACGCTAGGTCATCCTGAAGGCGTTTGAGGGCAACCCAGGACGAGCGGCGAATTTTGCTAGAAAGGGAAGCCGGGCGCGAGGAGCGGCGAGATGCAAGAGATGGAGGCAAGAGCGTAAGCGGGAAATCACGGAGGGAGACCCGGGGGTATTTATAGGCCCCGGGGAAGTCCGGGAATCAAGGGGGTGTAACGGGGGGAAGCAGATGAGGTGGGGCCGATGGTTACGAGCCGAAAATGGAGGCGAGGTTTCCGGGGGGGATATGGGCGGAAAGAGAAGTCCAGAACACAGGGGCACCTCGTCCTGAACTCCCCGTCCTCCCGCTTCTAACTAAGACTTGATGCAGTCTCGAGCGACGTCGCTCCCCTTGTCGATCGCACCTGCAAAGTGCTACTATTGGGGGAGTCCGGCCACGTCGTCCCGGACGAGGTACCCCCGGTTTTATCTTTCCATCTTTACACTTGTTGATCGTCCCGTACCTTTTGTAGATCCTCAGGAACGTTCGGCGAGGTGCCCCAATGAGGTCGAGACGCGTCGCCCTCCTCCGGCGAGGTGACCAGGCGAGAACGAGGTATGTCGCCTGCCCCGTGCAAGGCCGAGGTCGACTCCTCTTCAGGACGAGGTCGAGGTAGCTCGTGCCCCGGCCGAGGTAGGAGACAACGTCTCGCTTGGGTGCCGGAACTCAAAGAAATCTGCCCTCAGCCGGGTTCAACGGAGAGGGGGCGAGCACGGTGGCGATCCGTACCGGCGAGGCGCATCAGGGATATGTCGGCGCATATAGTAGGTAGCGGCAAGGAGGAGAATACTGTTTTGCCCGATATACGAAGCTATAGGTCAAGGTAAAACCGTAATCTGCCTAGGGACAGCAATATATATTCACTTGTAAGTCGCATTTGCCTATATAAGGGCGAGAGCGCCCCATATCCGGGCAGTTGAATCCAAATACACTTTATTGAGTCCTCGTTCTATTTTTCATTACAATTTCTGTATTAATCTTCAGCGGTAATTCGGGCAGCTCGGGTGGTTGCTAGGCGTCGTTCTCCAAGTCGTCCTCTTAGCACCTTGGTCCTCTGACCTAGGATGCCCAAGTTTACTGTCCGAGGGAGACTTCGTCGATAGATACGAAGTATGTTTCCATTACTAGATGTAAATTGCCCAGTAACCTTCCTAGATGTGTAAGACATGCATATGAATAGCTATATTGTTCGATTTTCGTCCTTATGGCAAAAGATGACGTCGTCCAAATCCCTCCGACGTGTATCAGTCTCGTGGAGGATAACACTGTAGTTGCACCGGCTCCCCTCCAATATATTATCGATAACACCCACGTAGTCTGAGGAGATCTTCAGCCTTCTCACATGAAAGGTCCACCGTAGCGCCAACCCCTCGTGAACACGTCATAGCTTTCAAAGTTGTCCGCCATCCACGAATAGAGCCGAGGACCCTAGATAATGACCATGCTTGTCTCGACAGACCGCTGATACTGAGCCCCCATTCCTTTTTCTCGAAACTCAGAGGATTTTATAGATTAGAATCAGAGTACAGAATGCAGCGGGTATGAGTCCACGCTGAGATTATGCAGCGCTGCCTTGACATGGCAGGCTGCGCTAGTGTGTCTGAAGCTAGTACAAGAGAAGAGGCAACCAGGGTGAGAAAGTTGCTTCATTGCACCCTTCGCTAAACCGTGCGCCACCTTGTTGAGGTCCCTGCTTATTCTATGAATTGCGTGAGGGAGGTGCGGAGAATCCTTGAAGAAAACAGCAAGCTGTGGTCTAGTGGACTAATGACCAGGAGAGTGAATGATGTCCTTCCCTGTAGGATGCAGCTTGAGCTAGAGTCTGGTTGTCAATGAGAAAGTTGTGATAAGAGTTGCACAATCTTAATCGCCAAAACCAGAGCTTGAGCTTCCACTTGAAGTGCTGAAGTGGCATTATGAGATGATGCCTCGACGAAGACCGCGGTTTGAGGACAAACATTTGGGTTATGGATGAAGATGCCTAGCCCCGCCGGTGAGGCGGTAGATTGGTGGTGCAGGTTGTTCGCAGCCATATTCCACGCCGCGTCAATATATATGCAAGGTCCTGCAAGGAGATGAATAGAGGGGGTATTTGGAGTCTGCATCTATGGAGGTTGCTGAGGTGTCGTACAGGCTGTTGGTTCATTGTTGTGGAGGGGTGCCCATTGTTGTAGACAGGGTCTGCCATGGAAGTGTCAGTGTGCAACAACGCTTGAGCTGCATGGTTGACCTGCATAGAAGTCCCATGTTTTTTGTTAAACAATGTCATTTCGAGCTTTCCATAGCATCCACAAGGCTTTATCAGGACTTCTATCGTGAAGTCCATCTGTTCTAACAGAAAGAATAGAAGAAAACCAAACAGCTTTTGCAAATGAGCAATAAAATAATAGGTGCTTATCGTTTTCAAGTTGTCCACATCTATGACATTCTTTAGCAATGTGTTTAGAAATACTTCCTGCTCGTAGTCCAGTTGCTATAGCTTGTTGAAGTAGCCTCCATGCAAAGGTCTGAACTCGTGGGCTAGCTGTTTTTCTTTCCATATGGCAGACATTAGTGTGTTTTCCTGATCTGTGAGAGAGTAATTACTCTGCTGCAAAGACAGAAAGGAGTTATATGCACTTTTGGAGGTGCACTGACCTGTTGGAGTATGCGTCGAGACCAGCGAGTACCACGTTGCAATCGGGGGTGCCGTGAGGAGGAGGAGGAGGAGGAGCTAAGGCGCCGGCTGCCTGATCGAGTCTGCGGCGGGGGCGGCGGGGTCCTGGCCAAGGCAATGGAGTTGGCGCGGTCAACGCACGCGTTCCAGAGGCGGGTGGCGAGCTTCCATGTATGGATCCTGAAGGCACTGGGGAGAGAAGGAGGTGGAGGCGAGGTTGGTGAGGATGCGGCGGAAATCAGCGACGAGCTTCTCCCGAGAGGATGCGGAGGTATCGGGACGCAGCTTGCCCGCGATGCTGCCGTGCCAATAGACGGCTCGCTACCATGCTTGTCCACGTTAAGCTATACATGCTGAACAACCAGTTTTTTTTTCCGACACGGAGGCAAAAGCTTTGCCTTATTCTATTAATAGATTGCAAGAGAAGTTATGGACTTATGTTTTGCTCATTCCAAATTTACCAAGATACCAACATTGCAAGAGAAGTTATGGACTTACCTTTTGATTAGTCGTGCTTTCGGTGACATTGATCCACCATTGCTTGACCGAGTCTTGTGCGGTCTATTGGTTGGTGTCAAGGTTGATCATCCCAAACCAATTCTTTATCATCCCCTAGAGGCGTAGATTGTAGCAACATTTGGAAAAAAGATGGACAACTGTTTCGTGTTCACGTTTGTATAAGGGGCAGAGGTCACAATTTGGCCAACCTCATCGATGAAGTCGATTCGCTGTCCACACACTATTGTGGATGATAAGCCACGCAAAAAATTCTCAGGAGGTGTCTAGACTTTCCAAACAGCCCGCCGCATGAGTGTGGGTGTATGCGTGGCTCCTAAGAATCGGGCCTTATACGCCGAGGCCGCAGAGTATTCGTCGAGGTCAAAAACTTCCATTGAACTGCGTCCGCGATATTATTGACAAGGTTGATCTAGCTCAGCTGCGTCCAAAACTCAATAAATTCGTGTACGTGCATGACCGTGAGTCTGTTTGTGCAATTAATCTGGGTGACCTAAGCGTCATGATGTATGGCCCTTTTGACACTCCAATTTTTTGTTTTGATGCCTGAAAGATTAACGAGGCAATGTCTTTGAGTCTGCGATCATTTCGCCAGGCACATTCCCAGAAAAGAGCCCTTTCTTCGTTGCATGTCGTGATTGTTGTACATACATAGAAAAGATATCACATGGTTTCTCCATCCACTTGAACCCGCACAGGTCCTGCCCCAAGATCCAGTTCTGACCCGACTTGAATCAGTACGAATAAACATGTTGCGGCTGTGACGGCGTGTTCAGGAAGATTACGACAGCCATAGCAAGCCGGCACCGGAGGAAAGACGTCGACCACCGACGAGAGAAAGAAGTCGTATCAAGTGTAAAATGTTTGCATGGCTTTTTATAAATCTGAGAATCAAAGTAAGAGTTGAGTTAGGAAAGAGATATTTCCATAGAAATAAATTGCCTCTTTGGATGCAATGTACCGGAGACGGTAGAGCACTTCGCTACTAGATGTTGGCACACACGAAATGTTTGAAATACCTTCCACATGAACCCTCTAAATATTGAGCATGTAGACAAGCTTTTTTCTATAGGTGTCATGCTTCTTCCTCCTCAACTGTGTAAAGCCTAGGGCTTAATAGCTATATGCTTGATATGGAACATTTGGCTGTCTCGGAACAAGAAAGTGTTCGATAACATCAAAGTCCCTCCTCAACCTACATCATCAGACTTCAAAGACATGCTGCACCTATGAGTTAAAAGAACTAGAAAAGAGGGGCAAAGAACCAGCATATCAGCATGGTTGGAGGTCATCGACTCTAATACCAATGTTTTCTAACATAACTAGCCAAATACCCGTGTATTGCTACAGATAAATAAATTAAATTACTGAGCGTGTCAAATTATTGTTGTCGCGCTCCATGCCACGTTCTCCACTTCGTCTCAACTCTTGGTTGAGTTTTGGTTCAGGTAGAATTGGGAGTTGTTTGTGGGGAATATTACCTTGGGTGAATTTGAATTTTTGAATTTAGAGTCTGTGGAAGAGGAGAACATCTATTAAGGTTTCTATTTAAAATAATTCTATAGCAAGAGAAGAAAGAAAAAATGTACGAAACCCACCACCGATTGAAATCTTTATAGAAGTAAAGATAGTGACCCTTTGTTTTCGTTTCTTTTACCTCTTCCTTCTCTCATGCATGAATATGCATACCCCCTCTCTCTCTATCCCCTTTTTCATGTAACACTATTTTGATATCAATAAATAAAATTTAGGTAGGGGTCTTTCCACCCGTCCCGTTCCCCTTTAAAAAAAAATGCGAACGACGCATAGAGAGGCCGTGCCGGCATCGGCGTCCAGGTATTCGGCCCATCAATGTCTTCTCGTGGCGGCCGCGCGCGACAACACTAGTATACTTAGGCACTGTATTTCCATGGCACTTACCTTTTCTCTGTCTAGAATAGCAGGGGCCAACACAAGGACCAGATAACAGGGTAGAGAGGTAGAGTGACATACGGGCCTTGTTAACCAGGACGCCATGTAAGTGTGGTCAACGTGCCATATAGACGGTAAGAACAAGCATAACCGGGTTTGGACCTTGGATGAACTACTTTAATAATTTTAGAGAGCTGAATATCTGATTTTGAAGTTCACGGAGCTAAATGAATGAAAGTTGCGAGTTCTCCGGTACAAAATCGCCCGTGCGATATCATGCATTCATGCCGACGGCCCAACCAGTCGAGAGCGTACCACACTCTCTTTTTGCCGGTCGGTCGGGTCGTGTTGAAAACCCGTCCACAGCTGCGCGCGGTACAAGTTGGAACACTTCAACAGCATCCTGCCTAACATGCTAGTACAACGAAGCCTGTTTCTTCAGCGGCACACCAGCAAACAATCGAAGCTCCTCGTTGCACGGTACGACCGGCGCCTAGGCGGGCCACGCCTCCAACCTTAGCCCGGAGCTAGTGACTCCTGACCCGACGACGGTGTGTCGCTTTGGCACGCCGCGCGGGCACATGGCAGCAACAGGGGAGGGGATAGCACGCCGCGCGAGCACATGGCTGCAACAGGGAACGGCGACGGCGACCTCCCCGCCCCTGTGCGCGGCGCGGCGGTCGGTGGACAGGCCCGAAAAGGCGCGCTCGTGCAGCGTAACGCGGGCACTGGCGCCCGACGGGACGCCACGCGCCGGGCAGGATTTCGCACTGGAGAGCGACGCCGGAGCCGGCGAGCACGCAGCGCCATCGGACCATTGATGAACGGAAGCCACGGGTCGTTAGCCCCAAGGCCCACCACCCACATGCGTGGCCGCGCCATCGATTTCTCTTCGGCTTTGCTACTTTCCTCGCCATCAGTCCTCGCTTTTGGACGTTTCATCTAAATTTAGGTTATAACTAATTAACTACTACTGGCTCCTTTTCCTTTCTCTCTTCAGAAATTTGAGCATGACGCCTACAGTTCGATCTGTCATATGATTGATTCCTGGCATTTCACGACACGTTTAAGCAATCATAATTCTGTCAGGGAATCATGGACAACCACCAATTTGGGCCTGATACATTTCAAGTAGTATTACTGCATAGTATTAGCTAGTGTAAGTTTGCAACAACCCATGATGGTGTCGTGGCTGTTGGAAAAGAAGATATGCGCGGTACTACGTACTACGAGATCCTATCTAGAGTAGGCATGATGTTTCGTTCTTTCGAGATTTACAGAAATCTCTTTTTGTTTGCGCTGATGAGTTCCCGAGCTCACGTCACCGTCACGGCAAGATTTTGTGATCCGGTTTGGTGTGTGCTCCCCACATGGCTTCTCTCCCCCTCCTTCCAGCAGTTATCACATCGATCTCTTCGGTGCAGGCCATGAATAGCTCCAAACCATTTTGTTCTCGTCCGCAAAAGAAGAGAAGCTATTCAAGTACAAAATTTACTCCATAAAAATCAGAAAATAAGGTCGGGAAAGTACAAAGGTTTTGATATAGAACAGATTATGCCACAGTAAAACAAATTGGTCAGTGCAATATTTAGCTTACCAGGAATGCGAATATGGGTGCGTACGCAATGGGTTGCGAATTCTCTTTTCTGACTTAGTGCATCCTATATATATACGTCCTGCATAGCGAACATGCGTGACAATATGTAGCTGAATAATGATTTTTTGAAACTTGGTGAAGGTTTCAGACATTTTAAGCTCATAAGAACTGAACACAGAGCACCGTGCAAACCCGACTGTTTGTTTCTGCGAAGAGACGGAGCTTGCTCTACCCTGTCTCGGATCCGCCACTACCCAGCATCACAAAAGACATCTGAGCATGGGCTTACGGGACCCATATGATTATGGAAACCACTTTATTAAGGATTGAATTATGAATTTGCTATTTCTAAATTGTATAGAGACTTGTTATTTCTTAGTCAATCGGATTACATCAATTTTAGTTTCAGAAAAATGTAATTGACTGGTTGCACATATTTAAATATAAAATTGTACACAATTTTTAACATGTATGACTACTCAATTAAATATAAAATTATATATAATTTTTAACATATGTAACTATGATCAATTAACCGCTAGATAAAAAATCAATGTCTAAAACTATTTACGTAGAAATAAATATTTCTCTATTGACTTAGAAATAGACTCTCAAGTTATGATGCTGGGAATTATAGAATACACCCAAGATAAGCCGAATCAGCTAATGACAGGAGATTGGCCGTAATGCCCGGGTGGCCATGTGCAACTAACATGGCGTCGTGGGGTCACGAAATGGATGGTTAATTTAGTCCCGGCCGGGGAGACTATTGCTTTTTCGAAAGCGTGAAGCTTGGCACCCATGTTATCTTTGAAAGGCACACAGATTATGACAGGAAAGCTAACCGCAATTTTGTTATCCTGTACTAATATGTGATGATGAGACACCGACGCTTCTGGATTGTTTACCTGTTTCTGCTTTTTTGCTCGGCATAGAAGCGATCTGCAGTTACTTGGCTGTCTAGGTATGCACGATTTAATTACTTGCGATCTTATTGTGAAAGTGAAACAATCGAGCACGAGAAAATATTTGATGTTCTAACGACCTGGGCTGTTTATAAAGAAGGAAGGGAAGCATGAAGCAAAACACGGTGTGCTTGCGTGCTTGCTGCCCAAAGACGAGAGAGATGCTAAAACTAAAATCAGCTAAAAAAATGTATAACAACGTGCACCATGAGCAGCATGTGAACCGGTGCAGGGCACTAAAAGTCTCGCTCCGGCCCATTTGGCGAGTCACTAACCGACATTTCCTGCACTTCCATCCTTTACATGAAGGTCGAGTAGTTTAATTCATCACATTGGCATATCACTCACTCTATCAGTATCACAGTAGGTTTCGAGCAAGAGATGGTGCGTTATTGCAGCCACCTGTCGCTTCGCCACATGGCGCCGGACAGGAGATGCCCCTGATGAGGTCTGTCAGATCAAACGAGATCTTGTACATACATGCCTGCATGCGCACGCAGTATGCTGCAGCTTTGTCTGAAGAGTTCGGTTTTTATACAACTTTGTTCGCCTACCAACGTGCCCATGTTGATGCGTGCGAAGTTGAGAACCCTATCAACTACTACCTTATAAACTCTGAACTAATCATTGGGGGTTGGACTAGTAATGTTGGGCATGTAGGGCAGTATTTACGTAGCTAATCTGCTTAAGAATTTCTTGGTTTGTGTGCCTAATCTGATGTTTCTTCCATATATATAGTGTTTTCACGCCGTTGTGTGGGTCTGCACGCTACCCTGAATCGACACAATTGCTAAACAACATTTTCACCATTTGTTTGATGTAAACTCACACTTGTCTTCTCTCTACTCATCAATAGGGGTGAGGGGGGTTCTGACGAAGCGCAATGACGGTGCCTACGCGGGTTATCGTGCACCCATGCGCCATGACGAAGATCACCCTAGGCAAATGCCCCGAGCAAGTAACCCAGGGCAATGATGACGACGCCCGTGCGGGTGAGTATGCACCCGCACGCCACGACGAAGGCCTAATAAGAAAGCGACCTGAGCAAGTGCCCCGAGAGAGTGACCCGGGGCAATGACGGTGAAGCCTACACGGGTGAGCTAGCGCCCGCGAGCCATGACGAAGTCATCACCAAGCAACTGACCTCAGCGAGTGCTTCGAGTGAGTGACCCCGAGTGACAACAAAATGCATCGTGCAACCCTGGTGCCGTACAACGCTCCATGCGAGATGCCGTTTGGATGCTTACGAATATGCTCATAGAGGTATGGTAGAAGTAACTAAATTTCTCTTAATCACGTTGTGTGTTTGGGGTATAACTGTAAACTATTTAGGGACAGACATGTAAATGTATATCACCCCATCCTTCCCTATAAGTAGGGGAGTATTCCCTCTATTTTGAGGGATGAATTCAACTAGCATAGCATTTTTCACCTGTTACAAAATTTTCCTAGTGTCCCAGATGATCCAGTAGTCGATTGGGGGCACCTCACATTTATTGTCCAACCGAGTAATCGACGACAGCCGACGGACAGATCTCGAGTTTACTTTAGGGTACACTTTTAGTGGAAACGGTTAGGCGACCGGCTCCGAGTACTCGGAGATTAACCAGCGAAAAGTTAACTGAACTGAAGAATGCAAGTTTCGAATCTCTCGATGATCTCTCACCACCGTTGGAAAGGGAAGGCATCCAGGAACATGCTTCAAACTTTAGCACGATAGGTTGTCATTGCCCCACTTTTCGTTTCTCACATCAATCTACGTGCAACTTGGTCGACAATCACTAAACAAGTGGTTTACTTTAGCATGCTGTTGCACTGAATTGACTGTTACGCGCACCTTTGACATCCTGTCTCTGGCACGTAAAAATTTCGCATAGCATGCATGCATGTATCATGTACATATGCAATACTACATGGATTCACCAGACAGTCCATGGCGTAATCCATGACATATCCACGAGAACATGCATGCGTGCTTCTGGTTGTGCAATAGTTCATGAACTAGAAGTATATCCTGATCGATTCGTGATGCACATGTCCATCCGGTTCACACAATCACATGGCTATTAAGATGCTCCATTTCTCGCCCGCAGAAAAAAAAGAAGGATGCTCCATTTCTTTTCTCCCCACTCGCAAATTTCATGGCCTATAGCTTGTCAGAGCCATGTGGGCATGCGAGGTTAATCTGGCGATCAATTGGACCCAGTCCTGCATGCGCACACACGATCTGTTGCTGTCTCCGTGTGTGCAGCGTCCGACGAGCACCTGCATGTGCGCCTGATTTCAGCGATTCGTATGTGCTAACCGCCGTCGTGGACTCATGCATGGTCGGCGGTGGTTCGGGGGCCAGGGTCTGGATACGCAGACCCCACTTGCTTCTCTCACTTTTGTCTCCTTTTTCTCTCTGCCGTTCCACAAAGTTATTAACGATTCCAACCGTCAGGAGCACTGAGGCTTCGCCTATAAATGGCTGCGCTGGGCGCACGCTCCCTTCACAGCCAAGCAACCATCGGTTCCTGAGTTGGTCGGTCGCTTTAGCTAGCTTGAAAGGCAGTGTGAGACGCATCGCCAGATAGCTAGCTTCCCTCTTTGCAATGGCCTCCGCCAATGCTCTGCTCCTGCTCTTCTCTGCCTTCTGCTTC
This sequence comes from Stipa capillata, assembly GCA_019208055.1. Taxonomy (NCBI): domain Eukaryota; kingdom Viridiplantae; phylum Streptophyta; class Magnoliopsida; order Poales; family Poaceae; genus Stipa; species Stipa capillata. The sequence continues at coordinate 125,044 of JAGXJF010005314.1, forward strand.
CTTGCCCGGCGAGCCGCCGGCGACTACGGCTCCTGGCAGAGCGCCCACGCCACGTTCTACGGCGGCGGCGATGCGTCCGGCACAATGGGTGAGTTCGTAACACTTTTCAAAGCAGAAGCGCGCAGGTCACGGTTGTCCTATACATGTGGACATTGCTGCACTCACCACCTGCGACTATCTAATCAAATGCCCCGGTATGGGGTCGTGCTGCGTTTGCATGCAGGCGGTGCGTGCGGCTACGGGAACCTGTACAGCACGGGGTACGGCACCAACACGGCGGCGCTGAGCACGGCGCTGTTCAACGATGGCGCGGCGTGCGGGTCATGCTACGAGCTGCGGTGCGACAACGACGGGCAGTCGTGCCTGCCGGGCACTATCACAATCACCGCCACCAACCTGTGCCCGCCCAACTACGCGCTGCCCAACGATGACGGCGGCTGGTGCAACCCGCCGCGCGCGCACTTCGACATGGCCGAGCCGGCCTTCCTTCAGATCGGCCAGTACCGCGCCGGCATCGTGCCCGTCGCATACAGAAGGTGAGCCGGTTATTTGTCACGATTCTCAACGGCTTGCGTGTACAAACTTTTTGGTCCGGTGTCGGCGTCGGTGTTGGTACGGGCTAAAATCGGACCACGTGGTCTATCGATCGGTTCTGGCCATGTTAGGTGTGGGTCAGCCTGTAGATTTGGTTGTCTCTGTTTGCATATGCTGTTAGGATAAGCCATGCCGCATGATTATGACTGATAGCAACTCGCGTTGCTGTTTGGGAATAGTTTAGGCGTCACGTTGACTTCGATTTTAGCTCGATCACTAATGTAGTATGAAACTTTGGCTGTGATATGCCTGAACTGTTACGGTTTTTACTGAACCTTGTTGTTTTACTGACGATGTTGTAGGGTTCCCTGCGTGAAGAAGGGCGGGATCAGGTTCACCATCAACGGCCACTCCTACTTCAACCTGGTGCTAGTCACCAACGTTGCCGGCGCCGGCGACGTGCAGTCCGTCTCGATCAAGGGATCTAGCACAGGCTGGCAGCCCATGTCGCGCAACTGGGGCCAGAACTGGCAGAGCAACTCGGACCTCGACGGCCAGAGCCTCTCCTTCCGGGTCACCCTCAGCGACGGCCGCACCATCACCAGCAACAACGTCGCGCCGGCCGGCTGGCAGTTTGGCCAGACCTTCGAAGGGGGCCAGTTCTAGGTTGATTCAGGGGTGACGAGTTCTTCTCTCCTTCACAGGAGAAGCGTTCGTGGATTGCGTTTGGAGCTTGAGCAAGAGAAGGAAACCTCTTCGTTATAGTAAAGAAGAGGCCTTTGGCTATGCCGAGGCTGCTGGTTAGCACCCGCTTAGGCCTTCCCTTTCTCTCATAGGACAGCAGGGATAAATAAGTTATGGAGTTGAGCATTTTCTGCATTGTTAGTGTTAGCCTTGCGTTAAACAAAACTGCAAGGCAATTTATTTAAGGATATTCTAGTCTTAGAACCACAGGGAGTGGTGTCTTGTAACTTTTGTTGCTACATTGCAACCCCCGATCTGGCCACATGGGTGGGAGATGTTTGTGGGGGGTACACTTGTGCATTTTGGGATCATGAACAATGCTAGTTTATGGTGCATGTATATGATATGTTTGTTGTTTGATAATCAGTTGTCGTTTTCCCTCTGTCGCTTTATCAAACCGTGATTACTGTGCCTGAGTGGTCAGCTTTTTTAGTAGAGTGGTCAAAGCTTTCAGAGCTGATAGCACAAATTATGGCAATCACCTCTCCAATCTGCTCAAGGCTCTGAGAGGGCAGCCTATGGGCTATACAGGATGTAACATGGGCCAATCGTTATTAACTTCAGCCTATCACTTCTTTGCAGAACTCGAGGCAGCCCATCGCTGAACGAGTAATATAAAACTGGCCCAAATATATTCAGGAGAAGAGTCACCGGGGTGACTTTTTCACCCGTTAGTAATCCAGCCCGCTACAACATGTGTCCAGAAATGCAATTCCGATGCTGCCTAGGGAAATACTAATTTCTTTTTTCCTAAAAAATATACTGATTTTTCTTTTGGAAATTAGAATGACTAATTTCGTCGTCGAACGTAGCGGATGTGATCTTGTCCCTGCTTACAGGGAACATTGTATTGATCTTGTCGCAGAGGCATCTCGAAGATGTTGGCATCTATCTGCTGACTTCTTTTGTCCGCTGAAATATTTCCATACAAAACCATGTACAAAATCACAAGTTCTTTTGCATACTGTTATACCAAGGGTCCTTTTGCCGTTGATGATGTGAGTGAAAGTGGTGCCACGGGAAATGTACTCTATGATCACAGGGGACATGTTGTGGTTGTGGTAAACTGGATGATTCAAGACGTTCTCAGTGCTCCAACTGCCGAAGCATGCTGCTCCTAAACGGTTTAGAGCTGGCCAATCATGTGGAGCGTAACACAATCACTACTACAGAATTCATTTAACGGGACGCCCCTGTAAATACGGTTTTTTGAAGCCGTCTGTACAAATAGTATCACAGACGGTTCTAAACGAAAACCGTCTGAGAAAATGAGTACAAACGGTTCCCAACAAGCGGGACGCTACAGTACAGACGGTTCCAATTGGAACCGTCTGTACAAATAGCACAGACGGGTCCAAACTAGAACCGTCTGTACAAATCAAACAGTACAGACGGTTCTAAGTTTGGAACCGTCTGTACAAATCTGTAAACAATACAGACGGTTCTAAACTGGAACCGTCTGTACAAATCTAACAGTACAGACGGTTTTAAGTTTGGAACAGTCTGTACAAATCTGTAAACAGTACAGACGGTTCTAAACTTGGAACAGTCTGTACAAATCGAACAGTAACTGGAACCGTCTGTACAAATAGATGAAGCAAGGCTAGTTGATCTCTGTTGTCGCGGCAACAAAAACTGCAGATTTTCTTGCCGCGGCAGGAAAGTGGCAGCGTCGGGAAGAGAGTTTGACAGCTCCGATTGTCAAACGGTTTTCACGGCTGTGAGCGGGAGGCCAAACTCTACGTCTCCAGAAATTTTGAGCCAATTTCGAGAAAGTCGACGAAACGACTAGTGAAAATCCCGGCCCGAAAGCAGAAGCTGGATCAAGGTGGAAAGCAAGTCCTCGACTCAAGCTAACTAGGAAAATAAGAATCACCCAATTCGGAGTCCGGGTGAAGGAGATATGCCCTCCGCAAGATCAAAAAAAGTAATGGAAAAACTTCTGGAGCCAAAAAGTCCAACTTAGAAGCTAAATTTTGAGGGTCTAGATGCGTATAGGTGTATACACATGTATTTTTTCAGATGCGTGTCGTCGTTAGCTTCGATTTGAGTGGTCGTGGACCCAAAATGGACTTCGTATGAGAAATTTATAACTGTTTTACTAAAACCTCTCAAATTAGAGTTAAATTTTGACTCAAAGTGCTAAGCACTTGGAGCTACAGCACAGACGGCTCCAATTTGAAACCGTCTGTACAAATAGCACAGTTGGCTCCAAATTGAAGCCGTCTATACAAATCGAACAGTATGTGCTATTTGTACAGACGGTTTCAAATTTAGAACCGTCTGTACTAAAAGCGTCCCGCTTAGTCGTAGGCATGAGTTAAGAAGAAAGCCGTCCCATATGTATTGCATACTCAGACTAGATCAGCTGGCAACTCCCCTTGCTGGACAACACGAGGTTGCGGGATCGAAACCCGCTGGAAGCATATTGTGCGATTTAATTCAAGCGGTTGGATGGGACTGCGCGGACGGCGGGATGAGACGCGGCTGAAGGATTGGGCACATGGCGCGAGGGGTTATATTAAATCATAGCGAAATCCGATTGTTTATAGGTTGTTGAAATCATGAACGAAGACAATGTTTTGGATGGTATAACAGCTAGGATATTGGGCAACTGCAAGACTTCGACGATATATCTGTCAAGGCAATTTTTACCCATTATCTACGGGAGGCGAACGGCGAACGGTGTAGCTCGTGAATTAGTTAGAATGGCGAGATCTGAACCAGTATCTGGTTGGCTGGATGACTATCCTAATTTTATCATTTCGTTGTTAGTGAACGACGTAACGTTGATTTAATTTAATAAAGGTTGCTGAGTTAAAAAAATGGCCCATTGCCTTCTGAAATAAGGTGCTATGCAATTACGTGAACAAGCATTTTGCAGTGTTTGGCTATTTCTCCTCGTTTTTTCTTGTTGGGCTTCTCTTTGAATACGCCTGTTCGTTCCTTTCACCGATGGATAGCGTTTGACGTGCTGCAAAGCGGGAAAATAGTAAAGCGGTTTCGGCTCTCCGGCACCGAAGTAAACTCTTTCGAATACGCCTTCGCTTACTCATAACCCTACAGGCAACTTGGACCGTCCAACAAACAAACGAACAGCCAGGATGCTACAGGGTTTCTGGCACCAAATATATAAAGGCCATGAGTGGGGCACAAACCCGACAGAAGGAGGACTCGGAGACTTCAGAGCTCGAAGCCGCCGCCGTCGCCGCCATGGTAAGAGCCAATCTCTTGTACTCGCACCTCAAACTGCTTTACGCGATCGAACGCTGGTCTGACCCCCGTTCTGTCGCTGCGTGGCACAGACCTTCAAGCGCCGCAATGGCGGCCGCAACAAGCACGGCCGCGGCCACGTTAAGTACATCCGTTGCTCCAACTGCGCCAAGTGTTGCCCCAAGGTAAGGCGTATCATGGAGCAGTAGCCCTCTCTCCTGTCCTTTGTGCGCGAATCGCCGGATCACTGTGTTGATTTGTGTGGGGTTTCTTTGGTGGCTCAGGACAAGGCGATCAAGAGGTTTCAGGTGAGGAACATCGTGGAGCAGGCTGCCATCAGGGATGTCCAGGAGGCGTGCGTCCATGATGGTGCGATTTCCTGCTCTCCTTCGGTTTCTTCTTTAGGGTTTTAAACTGTTGGATCTTTGTTCGCTGATCACATTGTAGTCTTACAATACTACAATTTGGGAACTTTAATTGCTCCCCTGTGTTTTGATCCTCGTATGAATTAGCTGTGTCGAGCTCTTGAAGTCTTCACGTGCTTGTGGCATCATTGACATGTATTTCGGTGCAGGGTACGTTCTGCCCAAGCTCTACGCTAAGGTGCATCACTGTGTGTCCTGCGCCATCCATGCTCACATCGTCCGTGTCCGCTCCCGTGAGGCCCGGAGGAACCGCCAGCCGCCGGAACGCTTCCGCCGCAGGGTATTTGCTCTTTCCATTGTTTCATACCAAGCTTTCTTTTCTTTTTTTTAGGCTCTTTTTGTAGTGCTTACTTGGTAGCATGTAATTTTAGTTTAGCTGCCACACTTGTTAGTCAGCTTCCTCAACACTCATTTGCCGATCAGAATGATTTATCCTGTATCACCCTAGATAGTTGCATCTTCCTCACAAACATTGTAGGGATATCTGCTTATGGTCTAACCTTTTATGAGCGATGACCCATCTATTTTTTACTAATGTAAAAATGCTGAATACTGTATTTGATTAGCTGATTGTTCGATAAGTATCAATTTTCATTTAATCAAGAATAGCTGACATGCCTTGTAGGATATACATAGTACCTGCAGGATGAATTGGTCCCTAAAATTTGCGCTGTCCATTCACAATTGGCTGACAACCAATATGTTTAGTTGATCACTGCGGATGGGAAATGTTTGATGTGAAGATAGTTCGTTTCTTCTTTCGTACTCAAATGTTCTGCATATTACAATAATGCAATGTTGAGTTCATGCAATCATACTTGACAGTGGCATCCCCTAGAAAGAGGTTAGGGGGTCAGCCATGGCGGAAGCACTTGCTAACGCCAGTGCTACCGCGAGTTACCCCTAGAGCATCTGCTACCAAGGACATGTTTGGTTTACCCATGCGATGTTATCCCTGTCCCACTAGTGCTGGCTTACATTGTGGTACTGCATTTGCCCCTGATGCTTAATAGACCATGCAGGCTACACCAAAAGCAAACAAACATGATGCAATTTAGTATGTTGATAGTTCCCTCGATTATTGTTTATCAGTACTGTACTTGAGTGCTACAACACAAATTGTTTCCAGACAGCGCTTAGACTACCTAGTTATTCCTGTTATTGGCATTAATACCCTCCATGTTGCATTGGAACACACCTGGATATTCGATCTAGGTAGTTGAGATATATATGCAATCTTAATCACTGTAGGAATGCTCAAAATTGCCCACCGCCCACCTACATTGTTGTCATAGGCACAATCCTAGAATCGATGCTTGGAGAAACCGAGAAAGTCATTGTTGTGTTGGAAGCCTGATTTTGATCCATTATTAGTGCAATCCATTTATTACTGTATTTGCTGTTGGAGCCTATTTTTTAGGTGATACTGATTGTCCCATATGATGCTGTTCTGGCCTTATGGCTGATACTATTCGCCTCATGTTTGGCAGGAGGAAAGACCTGGAGGCCAAGGTCCTCGTCCGGGTGTTGTCGGTGGTGTTGGCGGCGGCGGTATCGGTGGTGGAGCACCGGGTGCTCCGGCTCCGAACGTTGCTCGCGCCTGACTTAAATCTGTCCTGATGCAAATATGTTGGTCTTTATCCAGGATCTACCTATTTATGAGTATTGACTTGGAAGTTGGAACATCACCCGTCACATTTTCACCGCCTAGGGTGCGCTGTTTTGATCAGTCTATTACGTAGAAAGTCTGTCATGATGCCAATATGTTGGTCTTTATCTAGGATCTACCTTTTTTTTAGTATCGACTTGGAACATGACATCTGATTTCTTAGTCACATATTCACCGCCTTGAGTGAACCATGTATTGTTCTTGCGGCGTTCTCCTGGTCATCTCCATCAGGCATTCAGGTTTAATGGTTCCCTGATCACCCAACCTGAAGGATTGCGTTCCTTTGGTTGTTAAATGCCTGGTTCAACTTTGATTATAAGATCATTTGCATAGTTGCATTGCCAATTTTCTCCCGATTCTAGTTTGAACTATCCAGCCCAGGGTGCCTCCATAACCAGGCTGATCATGTTCATGTTCTTTTCTTGGAGCAAGTTCTGGTGTTTTGTTCGGTGAATTGCAACGAACGATTTATGCAATCCAAATTGTTGTGCGATTGTGCGAGGGAGCGTGTCTGTTTTTCAGCCGGTGCACTTGTGTCTGGGTGGATTTCATTGGAATGACGTGATTTAGAATCACTTCGTATCAACTATCAAAACTGCAATTTTAAATGACTCGAGGATCATACCGATGCACAGAAGTGAAAGGGTTTCTATTTGCTAATTTTGTCTTCTCGAGAATCCTGAGAGGCGACTGCTTTACAAATGTCTTGGTCGCTTTGCCTTCTCTAATTTTCTGTCGTTTACATTTTATCATCCCGTGTTGATAATCCAGCCGTCCATCTCAAATCAGACGGCTCCGTATCCTCCTCGCCACCGACCTCGCGACCCCACCGCCACCTTCCTCCCGCTCGCTTGTCCAGGTCGTCGGTCATCGTGCTGCCTCCACTTTCCCCCCACTTCTTCGCGCACGATTCCAAACCGCGGCCTCCATCGGACCGTCGATCCTAAGCATCTGACGGCTACAGTTTCCCCACGACCCTTTCCCGTCCCCACTACTACTTTAGACCCACGCAACCCCCACCAACCTGGAAGATCAAGCACCTTCCACGGCTCGCACCCCCTCACCGGCCGGCGGCATGACGGCCACGTCCAGGGCCCCGCGGCGCCCCCGCATCCGATCCCGCGCGCCACCTCCAACACCGATCCGGACGGCACGCGGCGCGCGCTCCGCCGCGGCCGACGAGCTCGTCCTCGCCCAGTTCCTCGAGGCCTCCCAGCGCGTCCCCGACCTCACCCTGCCCCCAAAGAAGCGCTTCCACTTCCCGGCTCCTCCGCCGGCACCGGATATCCCCGCGCAGGCCCTGATATCGGGCGAGGCGGCCGCCGCGCGGACGGCGGTGAGCGCCGCCGCGGAGGCCGGCGCGTTCCGTGTGGGCGGGGCGATCGAGGCCGACGAGGCGGGCGCGGCCGTGAAGGCGGTGGAGGCGGTGTTCGGGGCGCCGGAGGAGGTGAAGCGGGAGCTTGGGAGGTGCTTCCGGAGGAGGGATCGGGTGGTCGGGGAGGAGTTCTACTTGTCCTGGCCGGTGAGCTCGGACGTGGATCGGGTACTGGCGGCGGCCCTGCCCAGCTCCACGTACCGTGCGTTCAGGTAAGTACTTGTAGTAAGTTTTGTCTTTTTCTCGCCTCGTCACCTTTGCAGCTACCGGTAGTACATGTCGGTGCGTATTGGCAGATAGACTAGCTAGCTGCAAATAAAAAGCAGAGTTTTAGAGCCTATTTTTGCAAGCGGAATTTGATTTTTAAAAAATCCAACTATATATGGTGGATCACAGTATCAAATTGTGTTCACAAGGTCTGCGTGTAAGTTGTCATTTATCATGATAGTATTATCTAGCTTTACCAGCAGCGAGTTGGATTTTTAGTGTGATGGCAGGTCTATATTCATCTTGATAATGCTGGATGGCGTGAGATCAGAGTGATAAAATGATTGACAAGGAGGTCAACTAACGGAAATCTGCTGCTAACCTGTTATGGCCGAACGGTTTGGTGCATTGGTGGCCTGCTCCATCACACTGAACTGTTTAGATCAGCCTAGTAAACGTTGGATAATACATGTATTAAGTCCTTAATTTTGCTAAGTGAACACTCAGAGCTGATCGCCATGAATTGCTCTGGTGAAGTCAACGGGGATGAAAGAAAATGTTGCCAGAAGACTGGAGTTCACTAGTGGAACGAACTTGTGTGGATTGCCCCAAGACACCAAACACGCAGGAGTGGAAGGCCCATAAAAATAAAAATAAAGTAACACTACAGACAACAAAATGAAACTCAATACACCTTTCTTTGCTTCTACAGAAGTTAACTTTTGTCTGCTGACAGCTGAGCTATCCATGGCACACAAATAAGGAGTGTCAATTTATTCAAGAAGCTTGCTAAACGTAGCGGTGACCACGTATTGTTTTCACAATGCATAAGCCATCAGATCCTATGTTTAGGATGCATGACTATATTTTTGCACTACTCAGCCATGACAAGAACATCAAATGAATACACTGATAAGCGTGTTATGATATGGTTTCAAAATTGATTTCATATTTCCTGACGTGAGATTTCCCACTCTGCCTAGGGAGAAGATGGAGATTGTTGCATCCAAAATGGAGGATCTTGCAAAATGTGTCATCGGGGTTCTATCCGATAACGTCAAGGATCCTAAAGATTCTGCTCTGCCTAGAGAAGCCCCATCGCTTCTGTGTCTGACATTCTATAACTGTAACAAGTTGAAAACATGTTGGGGCGAGTTTGGAGGCACTGATCGTCCAAACTCGTACGCTTTGAGCGTCCACCTCTCTGGATGCGATCAGGAAATTTGTCTCCGGCATCAGGGCGGGTCAACCTTTTTCAATTTGCCGGCTGGCTCCGTGCTTGTTACAGTTGGCAAGCAGATTCAGGTATCATGCTAAATTATGAAAAACTTATCATAATGCCTTGCTGTCTAAACTAAATATGTTAAGAGGCTAATTTTTTTCTAAATGAAATACCTATCCATAATGCAAAGTCTGGCCCATTTATGTCCTAATCTTCTATACGAAGTGTGAAGCATGGGCAGTGCTTGCTCTGAACAGTTTGGCCCATGTATGCGCTCGCGTTATGTTCTGTTCCAACTACCGAGCGTGGAATATGACAATGTTTGCTCTGAACTCAGGAATGGTCCAATGGGGAATTCAAGGGTGCTGTTGGTGAGATACTATTTGAGCTGACTGATGAACCAAACCCGTTCATTTCTCTGGAACTCTTGTACTCTCCAGGAGACCTGCATCTTTCTGAGGTTGGTCGGCACGCTAGGTGCATTGACCGTCCCAAGACTCTTTCTTTCAGGGACCAGATTTTGATTGCGCTGGTTGCGCTGGTTTTGTTCTACCTCTTCTGGAGGTAAGCATATCCAGCATGCCCACTTAGGGCCTCTTTGATTTGCGTGATCCAAAAAACCCGGGAATCGAATTCCCGAAAAAAACACATGATGCCCAAGAAGGCTTATTTTTACAGCCTTTTGGACCTAGCTGCCTGCTTGTACTTCTCCATTAATTGATCATGGAGAAACACTGCCGTGGATGGCGGTGATGACTGGTAGTTTGAGTCTTTGTTTTGGTTGAGATTGATCTGTTTTTAGGATTAAAAAATACAGAAGAAACTGAGGTACATACTACTGCTGTTTATTCATCCCAATTGAGGGAAGTGGAATGGAGTGGATTTTGATTGATGTTTGAAAAGGGATTTTGGTTCATTTGTTTGTAAAATGAGGCTATGTCTTTTGAGATTAAGGTGTTTGTTTTGAAGCTGAGAATTATTCTTTTGTACATTACTGGTACTATGTATGTAGCAGTCTTGCATACGAGTTTTGTTCACGTCGCTTGAGTTGAGGAAACTGTTTCCGTGGCAGTGTAAAACTATTGGTTGTACTATACCTGAAAGGAAGATTTTATTTAAACTACAGGTTTTCTTATACCTGTTGCTTCTTGTTGTTTTGGCACTTATTACCACCTGAAATGATAACGCGATAGATGGTGTAGTCTAATATTCGAGGCTTTATCTAGGATTGCTCAATGTGTCGGTCCAGCAATGCAGCATGTGATGATTTTCCTACTAGCAAATCGCGCAGGTATATTATTGTTACCGTGAACTCATGGCGATAGATCTTGAAAGTACACACCTTCCTAGTCATGTCTTGTGCCATTTGCGTTAGTCAAGAATAAACAAACATGATTACAGTGTACTGCTCTCGTGTAGTGTTGCTCCTTCAATAATAGCCGCTTACTATCAGGGTCATTTTGGCTGTTTTTTCTTCTTATTTGGCGTTTAAAACATCATCGAATCACATCTTGGAAGTGCTTGCATCTACACTCTTTCATCTATCAGACTATTCATCTCCAGTAAGACGGTAATGATATCCGTCGAAAGATACAAAAGGAGGCGTCCGGTGCTACTGTACTGTAACCACCACGCTTCCCCTGAAACGGGATCGCAGGTTTGGCCTCGTGACGAAACGGAGGCCCCAAATGAATTGAACGCCCACCTGCAACGCTCCACCTCGAACTGCAGACAAATAGTCTTCACCAGTTGCCACTTGTTTGTACTCGTCAGTCGTCTCACACCACGGCCACAAGAATCCCAAATGGCAGGTCCTTTTTTCTTGCCAAAAAGCAACATTGTATCGACCGGGGCCCGGCCGTCACGAACTACAGAAATACTGTGTGCCCGGGCCAAAGAAAGATGCGTTCTTCTTCAGAGATTTCGTGCACGTCGTCACAGCATCTCCGCGTCTCTTTGCTGGCTTTTTCACGGGTAATTCTAGCCGGTTCTGGCACTGTGGAACATATGGCACCGGCGCGGTGCTCGCCTGAATGAACGACGTGCGACCGAACACTGTCCTTGCGCAGTCTGCGCTCCTTCGTATCCGTGTCCGGTTACTTATATCATCGAGCGATCTGCTAGGACCAATGGCCTAGAACTAGAAGGAGGCTTCCCCACGATCCCCACCTGATGCTAATATCTCAACCCCCACCCTCCTGTACACGCATGCTGTGTAGTACTAGCGTCTTGCTAATCATTGCAATCATTTGCACCATCTTTGCTCCTTTCAATCCTCTCGTCGTGTACCCTACTCACCTTCCTTTTCTTTCTTTTATTTTGTTTTGTTTTCTTTTGTCAATTGTCACGTCCTTGTGATCCTTGATGGCCTATTTTTTTTAACACCGTGTCATGGCAAGGACCGAAGAAACAATGCTCTGGGCAATGCACATTTTGTTCAGTTCATATCATGGCAGAATGGTAACTAGACCAGTGAAGTGGTAGTAGCACGTCCTGTGATGAATAAGTAAACTCTACTGTCTTTGTCAATCTGGTACAGTGGGCTGCAGCCTGATGCCGTGCTCAGTTTTTGCCGAGAGCACGGCGGCTTACTTTTGCCTGGTAGAGAGTGATGCTCAAAGGGCACCGTCATGTTGATGTGGTGGTCACTCTGGACCCTGGAACTTAGGTGGTACTGTAACATTTTGAGTCGGACACCATTTTTTATTTTTTTGAAATACAAAGATAAGCCATTGAATTGTTTTTGTGACGGGCCGCAGTTACACTGCATATTCAGTAAAAAGATGAAATTAAGGACACTAGTCATTCAGTTGAGACATGAAGCCTGGAGTTTCTGCCATCTCTTGGGTCTTTTATCTGCTGTAACTGTAACTATCTTGTTCCAGTTAATTAAGCTCCGGTATGCTTTGTTACTGCCGTTCCTGCTCTGTGCTCTAGGATGTGATGTCTCAAGAGTTAAAGCCCCTCACTGACTAATCACTGAGCAGCACTGCGCCGTTGAAGACTTCCAAGAGTGTCGTAAATGCCCGATATGTATAGATGCAGCTTGCAGCTGCAGTGCCTTTCGTCAGGTTTGCGTATATCCATGCAGGAAGCTGCTTCTGATCTTGGCGCTGGATGGCACTGCATGCTCTGTTGAATCTCGAACCAGTGAAGTGATACTTCTGGTAGTTGGCAGGCATGAACTTAAATCCATCCACTCGTCTTCGCAAGAACTGTAAAAACAAAACAAAAAATGCAGCTGTTGCAGGGCATACCATACCTGGTTCTGTTGTTCATGGGACAGACGGTCATATGGTAAGTTCAGTATTTCTATCTACAGTGTTTGAAGCTGTAAATCGGGAGATAAATTGCGGTGTGCCCATCACTGTTGATTGGCTCCGAATTCTGTCACCTCTCACGTGGCCCTAGCCGAAGCTTCTTCTAAGAGTAAACATATGGAATTCTTATGCGCGAGATAGGCTGAAGGATGATACAGGGAAGCTTGTACTGTTGACCGACTCTGTGCATGCATGCACATATATGTTGACCCGAGAACGTACCATACCGAATATGTTGACCCGAGAACGTAACATACTGAAGAACGGGAGGCGAGTTGTGCATGTCGTACGCAGATGCTTGTAGATTCAGGTGGTGGAGTAGGACCGAGGACCGGCAAGATGGTTGAACACTGTTCGCAGGCATTCGCCGAACGAAGGCCCTGTTCGGTTCGCAGGAATAGCACGGAATTTTTTTTCATTGGCCTAGCCCTTAACCAACTTTTCTTTGAGCTTATATAATGTTCAGCTGAATTCATCTGGACGTACTGTCCGATTAATTCTTCGAATTAGTGCAGTAATGCTGACAGACGCGACAAACATTCGAGCATTTGATCCTGAACCATCCCTCCCCCGCACCAGATACTGCGAATTCAACGGCTGTTCTCATTGTTTCATGATGTGAAGGCGGTGGTTGATTCCAATCATGCCGTGTTGTTGTTATCCTGCAACATTTGCAAAGGAGCGAGCTAACAAATGACCATGCAAATGGGGCCTCGTGTCGAACCCTACGCTGCATGGGGACAGATGGTGTGGCACTAGCCGCGCTACAGCTCCTAGAACCATTTAAGGAGTATCCCATGTTCTCGTCGAAGGAGGAAGAATACAGAATGATCTGATCCTGTTTGTCCTTGATCCCTGGCGATCCTTGGTATGTGAAGGGGCACCACGTCGCGTGCCAAGTGAGGTCAAGCTCAATCCAATTTTTTTAAGATTCGCCTATATCTGCTTGTGTTTCTTGGATAACTATCGTGCACGCATGCAGGTTTTATTTATGTGGTCCATTGTATAATTTAACGGACTCTGCTCTTTTAGGCATTCAAGCTGAACAATCATTCAGTAAGACTGTCATTGTTGCATTGATATGAATATATAATGAACCATACTTTGGTCATAATCAAAGTTTTCTAGACCATTTGATATTCATCCAACAATTCAGCTTTTCCCAACCATCACCACCGCTTCTTATCCCCTTCTCTCCCTCGACGCCTCCTCGGCCCGTTTCACTTGCTGTCGCTACCTTCTCATCCCAGCACGCTATTCCCACCTCGTTGACGCTAACGAGGCATGCCCTCCAGCATCACCCCTACTGCTTCCTCCTCCTCCCTCTTTTCTCTATGGCTGTTGTCTCTGCCTTCTTCGTGGCACCACTAGCTCCCCCGTGGCCGGATCTGACTTCGTCTCCCCTGCCTGATCTGAATCATAGCCGAGGTGGAGAAGGAGGAAGAAGAAATAACATAGAGGGAGAAGAAGGAGCATAATTTGGCGAGCAAAAATTTCGAATTTGGCAAAATGGAAAACAAGCAGCTACCAAATGGCAAATCCTTATATTTATGCTAAGAGAACACACACATTTTCCTGTAACTGCTTTCGGGAGATAATTGTGACATCCTGGTTAATAGGATTGATAGACTACTCATATCAACAAGGTGCACCTTCTTTTCCGGAAGCTCATCTCCAAAGAACCTCTGGGTTAAGCGTGCTTGGCTTGGAGCAATTTGGAGATGGGTGACTAACCGGGAAGTTCTTCCCGGGTGCGCACGAGTGAGCACAAAGTGCGCAGGAAAGACTAGTGCTGGTTTGTGGGGCCCGTCTGGATCCCAGGTGATAGCCAGACATAACGACCGCCGGTCCGGGTGAGAGGCCGGGGTGTTACAGAATGGTATCAGAGCCGACCCTCGCGGTTACATGGCGCGTGTGGCCCGTCGAGGCGCACGGCATGGCACATGTGCCGGCACTGGACGCATGGACGACGTGTGCCAAGAGGGAACGTTCCTGCTAGGCCGACGAGGACGTCGGATCCTTTAAGGGGGTGTATGTGGCATCCTGGTTAATAGGATTGATAGACTACTCATATCAACAAGGTGCACCTTCTTTTCCGGAAGCTCATCTCCAAAGAACCTCTGGGTTAAGCGTGCTTGGCTTGGAGCAATTTGAGGATGGATGACCGACTGGGAAGTTCTTCCTGGGTGCGCACGAGTGAGCACAAAATGCGCAGGAAAGACTAATGTTGGTTTGTGGGGCCAGTCTGGATCCTAAGTGATAGCTAGGCGTAACGACCGTCGGTCCGGGTGAGAGGCCGGGGTGTTACAATAATCTAGCAAGTCCAAGCTATGTGCTGCAAGTACTTCTAAGAAGTGAATTTTTTCAGAAAAATGTCAAGGTGCACGTGCGGACACGTGCAGCCATTAAAGTTCATCTATTATCAACTACATCTAAAAGTTTTAAAAAATTTAAAACAAATCACATATGTACAATATGGGATTAAGTATAAACCTGCAAATTTTGGTTAAAAATATGATTATTTGTGGCCTATGTGAAAAATAGATGTGCATTCTTTTTTAGATACTACCGTTTACTGCTGTATGGTATCATCTCTCTCTCTTTTTTTTTACAGAGTTTGCAAATAGTCATTTTTTAATTAAAATTTATATGTACATACTTTATTCCATAATGTACATCTAAGAATATTCTCAGATTTTGTTGAACTTTAAATTATGCTTTCATAATATTTTAAAATAATACATGTATATGCTCCAGTGTGCACAAAATCCGCACTTATTTTTCCATGCTTTCTCTGCACGCACGCTTCTCATTGCTTGGTAGTGGAATCTCGGACTGCAATAGCCCTCCGGTATGAGTAGAAACTAGAGACGCAGGAGCAGTAGGATTGCTCAGTTTTTCACTAGCTAGGCTTTTTGTCTGCAACTGTAGTTACTGCTGTCCCCTGGCTAGTTACACAGCCAGCCCACAGCTGGGAGAGGATCAAGAAGGTCCCAAGGCGTAACAAGCATTCAAGAAAAGAACCAAAAAATAGCCTTCCCTAAAAAGCTCTTATCGGAGGAGGAACTGTGCTGTACAAATCTAAGAGAGAAAAGTATCAACTGGAGCCCAGTACGGATCGATACCAGAATTTCGAGAAGAAAGAAAAGGGAAAGGAAGAAATGTGGAACATTCACTTCAGCATACTAACATGTTGACTTGTACGGTGTTTTGGAAGCAACCTTTTCCCATTGCGGTTAAGATCAAGTTGGTAATATCTTTTAGCACAATAGATTCACGCAATATCAAGTGTCTTATTAGCTATGGTCATATTTTACAAGTTATTAGAATATGAACTTAGCTAAGATACACATGATAAGACTAAGACAGATGCTAAATAACGTTGGATTAAGCGGAAACCAAAAGGTGCACTGAGAGCACATGCTCCCGGGTGGAAAAAGCTATATTGCAAGTGTCAAAAAATTCGGAAAAAAATTACGAACATAAATGTTCGAGGATTTTTCTTTTTCATACGGGGTGATCTCCGGGTTCCACTATTAAAATAACGGAACCACATGTCACATATTTTGCCAAGTCTTGGCGCATAAGAAAGCTATTGAAGGACTATCTGTATAATACCCATAAACTAACAGTGTACTAAGTACGGTGTGAATAGTTTAGAATTCTCATACAATATTTATACTTAAAATGGAAAATTTGTAAATTTCACCCTCATCCCACCTCCTCCTCTCTATAAATAGAGCCCCAATGGCAAGGGGGAGGTGATCCATTTTTCTCATTTCTCATTTACAAATCTTAATTTTGCAGAGATACAAACAGGCTCGCGAGGCCTAGTTTCGCTCGCCACCTTTTCTCTCAAGTCCCTACTCGTACCCTCGTAGACCTACATAACCGAACGGGGGCGCCTCTCTCTCATTGTCTAGGCTCATAACTACGACAATTGGCGCCGATCGTGGGAACTTGAGCGAAAAGCCATTGCGCCGAAGAATAGGAAGACTACGAGCGGGGCGCCCGCGGATGGTCCTCGCACCCTGTGGGAGCCTCCGTGTGTACTCTTGCACGTACCCCCATGGATGGTTGTCGCACCTCGATTTTTTAAGTTTTTGCAGAGCATGTCATTGCATGTAGTAAACTAACATAAGTCGTGCATGAATACAACACACACATGACATCAACAACACATGTGCACACAAACCTCTGACCCAACAGATGCACCGTATACGCATATACGTTAACCCTACGTTCTCCCTCCATAATCGAGTGGAAACCCTAAAGTCAATCCATAAAAAAAAACCCTTCTTAATTGAGTGTGCATAAATTCCTCTCACCTCCATATACACCCTATGCCTCATCCCTCAACTTGAAACCCTAGCCCTACCTCAATTCCCCTTTCTTCCTAATATTTTCTTTTAGGGAAAAAAACCTTAATACCATGATCTTATGCATTTCTGCCTCTCCAAAAATTCTGGAAACATTATAAAATCATGCCCCACCCAAATATAAAATAATATTGGGAGATCCAATTAAAAATATTCATATATCAATATATTTAAGTTCAAGGTAGAATTGAGCACTGAACTACAGCCCATAGAAATAAATACCAGAAAATTTCAAGAAAATTATACAACATTCTCTATGTTCCCAGGAGTCCAAATATACAAAAAAAAAGTTCACCTTATGTTCAAAACTTGTGAGAATTTTCAAAAGGCAGATTCTACCTAGAACTTCCACACCATGTTTCCAACCTCAGAGACTTTTGGAAATTTCTCAAATAATTTCTGGAGCTTCCTTAGCACCCATGAGCTCACCCATTTCATTACCTACCCAACTCCTATGCAAATTATCTGAGTCAAACCCAAAGTTCAGTTCTACCCCAATTGTTTTCCACATGAAATAATAGCTCAAAGTACTCAGAAAAATCTGAATTAAATTGAGGAATTTCTTTTCTTCTGCTAGAGCTTATCTCCATCATCATTGAGGAAGGTATCATCCTTCCTCAACCATTATTTTCTTGTAGGATTTTTCTGATCAACCTGAGGGGCGTCGTATACCTCTAATCTGAAACCAAGCACGCTGAAGTTTAACTTTAGCACTAGCAAAGGCCTTGTATTTCTCAACCTTAAGAAAAGCATTGTCCACTGTGCGCATGGGCACCTCCTTGAAATGAGCCCACTCTACAATGGTTCGATCATTAGGAAAACACATCACAAACGGATTGCCCCCAAGAGATCTAGCATTCCAATGCCAATTTGAATCTGCACCCATCCATTTAGCACATTCATTCTCTATCTGATGAGCAGAAACAAACTCCCCTAAGCACAGAAATGAGAGCCGCCCACTTTCATTCTCTAGAGGCCTACGCAGTTTCATCAATCTTAGTGTGATAGGAACGTTGTCCGTCAGTAGCAAAACCCACGAACAATGCAACAAATTCCAACAGCTTCTAGGCGGGCATTGTCTAAAACTACATCTTAGCCCCTTAAGTGGGTTTTGATGATTAATGATAAAAAAATTAAGAGATTAATGTGTACATCAAGCGTAATCATGTGCTAAGTCTCAAAAGTATTGATAAAACCAGCGTTGACAACCCCTGAAATGTTCTAAGAAAGCCGTACTATTAAGGGGGTTAAAATCTTGAAGCTGTTGAGAATGCCCTGCTAATGCTCAACTAGGAATCAATTTCCAATTCCAAAGAGACATCTGAAAACTCTTCATACACACTTTTTCTAGAAATGTTGAAACATCTGACTTTGGTTTCAGAACATCCGAGTTTCACTTTCGTCTAGAGAGTTAGGGAACTCAGAGCTTTCAAGTTGCCCTTCTGTCTATTTTTCTTGATGTCGAAACATCCGAGATTTCTCGAAACCTCCGAGTTTGACTCTGGAATCACCTAAGTCCTGCTTTAAATGTCGGAGCCGCCAAAAAAATTTCGGAGCCTCCGAGTTTCTGTTCTAGACTTACCCTTGAAATCTCGAAGCATCCGCTTCATATAGTCAGAACCTCCAAGTTTGTGTTCTGGTCAAATCATTTGAAATCTCGGAAGCTCCGAGTGCAAAGTAGGAACTTTTGGGAATTGATTCTGTTGACACCTCTCTGAGGCTCTTCAAAAATCCCAAAGGGTCCAAGTTCCAAGTCGGAACCTCTGAATTTCGCTTATGTTCGTTGTGCTCTGAAAGTCAGAACCTCTGAATTTGTGTCAGAAATTCTGAGACTCGTTTCTAAACAGTCAAAATAGACGTTGTTCAATGTCGGAACCTCTGAGTTCCATGTCGAAAGTTCCGAGAATATCAATTTTTTGCATAGCGACTAGTTTTTGAGGGGTTAGCTATATAGACCCCAAGACTCTTTGCACAAGAAACTCTTTGCCATTCCAATTATCTACTCTACTATGTTCCATCTCAGACTTCCTCAAGCCCAAGCTTCCATCCTTGTGAGGAAATCTTTGAAAGAGAGAGAGAGAGAGAGAGACGAGAGAGAGAGAGAGAGAGAGGAGAGAGAGAGAGAGAGAGAGAGAGAGAGATTGATCCAAGTTGAGCACCAAGCAAGAGTTCATTTCCAAGCCAAAACGATTGCAACCTATTACTCTTGGAGACACCAAGAATATTGTGAAACACCTGAAGAGTTTGTGAAGGCCTAGAGCCCGCCTACCGCAAAGTGAAGGAGCTGCCAAGTGAGAGGGAGGTTTCACATTGGCAAACCTATTGAGAAAAGATCATGATTTGATGCCAACTTCAATCATTGGATCAAGATTTATTAATGGAGACATAAAATCTCGCCAAAGATCCAAACTTCGACAACAAATCCTTGCTTGTCCCATGTTTGCCTCTCTTTCCCTATACTTGTTATTACTTGTTGTTTAGGTTGCTAGATTTACTTGTTACAATCTTGCCTTGCCTGTAGTATATTATGTCATATCTTGCATAATTAGGATTAAATTTTGAAGTTAGTCTATTCACCTCCCGTTTAGACTACATCATTGATCCTTCATCGCCTCACAACATGACAACCCCTCGGCAACGATCACAACGAATAGGCATTGTGCACTCAGCAACTTTGTGACCAGGTTTGTTGCAGCGGTAACATGGGCTCAAATCAGGACAACCACCACGCCCCGAAGCTTGAGTATGCTCATAGGTTCCTGCATGGGCTACACCTTGCACTTCCATTGCGATGAAAACGTCGAGGTGCCTAATGCCATCGGTGCTGCTGGCTGCACCCATGCTGGTTCCTGACGGTCCCCCCTACATCTCCGTGTGATGCAACCAACGTCCACAGTCAACACCCGGATCTTGTTGTGCCACCACTGCCGCATCCTAGCACGCAGTTGGATAATGCACACCCAGAGGAGAACGCGCCGTCGTGCGCCCGGCCCCGCGACCGAAACGCCCAGCCCCGCGTCCATCCCGTCCCTAACCATTGCGATCCATCGTTCCCTCCGCCACCACCTCCGCAAACGTACGCCAGTCACCATGCACTCCAACCATTGGAGGATGAGGGAGGGGGGGGGCAGAAGGAGGGAGAGAAACCCTAGAAACCATAGCACCATAGCACCCAGCTGCCGCACTCCTCGCCCAGATGGGAGAAAAACCTAGAACCGTGAACTGCAAAATTGGGGGCAGTAGAAAACTGGTATATCCACACGCATGGGTTGTGGGCTCAAAACCGAACTGGGCTGAACTGGAGGCCTAGACGCCCCTAGAACACCCACCAAATCATGCACCACACCTCCTATCAAACCCCAATGGTGATTCGAATCCCATCACCAGAGATTCGCCGTGCGCCAGTGATCCATCACATGTCGGAGATAACGGAGTAACCCATGCCTTGTGATCCGGTGCCACCCTGCAATGAGTACCTGAGTGAACCAATCGTTGGGCACCCACATGTGACGGAGGCGGCAGACCCAGAGTGGGGCGGACCTGGCGCTCGAACTCGCCCTTGCCATCAAACATCGGTGAATTGCAAGCGATAGAGAAGCAGAGAAGGAGAGAAGAGCGAAACTAGAATAACCATCTCCCTATCCCTAGGATATGAATCTCGTGAAGTACAGTCAGTGAGTTGTTTGAGTATATTATATGCATATTTTCATGAAAAGATTAGTACTTTTAAACGTTGTGCAAAAAAGAATCGACTTATGGGCAAAATGTTGACTTTTTAGACCTCCAGACTCGTCTCGTTTGCACACAGCACCAAAATACTCATTTTTCATGAAAATTGACACGTCTACAAAATACCCGAAGATTTACAAGTCTCATCTTTTCGGAAGTTTGTGACAATTTCGTAAGTATTTTGTCAATTTTTCCCATCCCTGGAGCACAGGCTCCTGAGTGCCAAAACGCCAAAATATCAAAGATGTCTAGAAAGTACTCGAACATTTACAAGGCTCTTTTCGGAAGTTTTTGACAATTTCGTAAGTATTTTTGTCTGTTTTTCCCGTCCCAAGAGCACAGGCTCCGAGAGCCAAATCGCCAAAATATCAAATATGGAATGTAAGACTCCAGAATATGAAGTGAATACATACACAGGACAACTAAATATTTAGTTCCCTTACGATGTAGAGTTATGAACCGTAAGGAGAAACCAAGGAAGGTACTACGCAAGTACGCATTCAAGAAACAACAAGCAAAGTCTCAAGATTAGTTGCTCGTCAAATGGGATTAAGTCAGTTAGCACGTCAGTCTCCGATACTCAACTAGCTACACACATCATCCATGGGTTTGCGACGTATAAATGTAAACAGTAGTCACCGGTCACTACTACCTCTTGCGGACAGCGTGCCACAGAAGAGTAGGATATATAACAAAGTACCAGTAAACTATAGTAACAGCTAGGAGAATTTTTACTGTTCAAGTCTAGAGTAGTAATTTATATTCTCAACAATAGTCTTTATCACAGTTTATTTCCAGTTTACTTCTACACCCATACCTCATCAGTTACTGTTGTACACCAATACCTCGTCACACGTGTTAGGCTCGAGCGAGTACTACGCTACCAGCAAGGTAAAAAGAAAAGAACAGCATGGCTTCACAGGCTTGAGGAATATTTATCATACCCAATTTAGGATCATTAACATGAGCTAATTAGGACTGTAAAGAAGCTAGACAGCTCTTGGCACGATGGGACTAGTTGGATTCACCATGCAAGAGCGCATTGCATGGCATGAGCTAGCTCTGCTACATCTCGATGTCCGCGAGGCTGGCCCAGATATGCTCGAACACCTCGACGATGAGGTCGTGGTACTCGGCGGCGTTGAGGGAGAGGTAGCACGCGAGGAGGTCCTCGAGGTCGGCGGCGGTGCAGATGTCGTTCTCGGCGATCATCTCCTCCATCGACTCCCGGAAGTCCCTCCTGGGGTCCCGCGACGACTTCACCACCGCGAAGCTCTTCGCCAGAGGCGGCGGCTTCCTCCGCACAGGCGAGCGTGCGGCCGCGGCTGGTTTGGGCTTCGTCTTGGACGATACTACTACACGGGGCGTGTTCGCGCGCGTCTTGAGCCGGCGCGCTGATGACACGGACCGCCTCGGTTTGACCTTGCTCTGCTCGGAGGCAGGAGTGGTTCGTCGCATCGCGTGTATGAGGATGTCGATGTGCTTGTCCTCCAGACAGCAGCCGTCGGTCTCTCTCCTCGCCGGCTTGGTCACGATCGGCGGGAGCAGCACCTTGTCGGGCCTCTTCTTGGTCCGCAGGTCGATGATGATGTCGGTGGCGGAGGTGACCACCTTGCCGTCGAGCTCGTCGTCTGCAGGGATGGTAACCGTCGGCTTCTTGAGTACCTCCCACGAGTCGGAGTCGTCATTGTAGCCGACGAACTTGTCGCGGCGGGAAGGCGGGGTGTCGGGCGCCTCGACCTCCACGAGCTCAGGCTTGCGCCGGCAGCGGCAGTCGGCGGAGACCGGCGACGATACGACGCTGCTGCCGCTGACCGACGGCGCCAGCTTGACAAACCGCCTCCTGTGCCGCCGCTTGGACCGCCTCGGCGGCGACAGCGGCAGCGGCGGGAACTCCGTGTCTGAGGCCTTGGGCTGCAGCGGGGATCCCACGAGGTCGCCCGCCCGCGGCGTGTAGTAATAGGACTCCCTGTGCGGGAGCCAGGCGCCGTGCCTCGGGGTGCTCGGCGGCCGGCAAGCCCTGCCAGCCCGCAACACCCCGCCGGGGCTGGCGGCGCCCGCGCCCGCGCCCTCCCCGCCCCGGGAAGCGCGCATGTCACGGAGCTTGAAGAACCACGCGTTTGGGATCATGTCGGACAGTCTGAACTTGTGCCTCCCCATGGCCGGCCTCCCTCTGCTGCCGCTACAAAGGAATGTATGTGTATATAGGAAGTAAGAACAAGAACAATAAGAGCGAGAATGAGAAGGCTTGTTGTGTATGCTATGTTTGTGCTGGTTTTTGGTGGCTTGCTGCTGTTTTTGCGCAGCTTGCTCTGTACGAGGAGGAGCAGAGCCAGAGCCAGAGGTGCAGGGGAAGGAGGAGATGGCGATGAGCAGAGCAGAGCAGAGTAGGAGGGCAGAAAAGGGCGGGTAATAGAGTGGGGGAAGGGGGAGGAGGAGAGGCGGGGACGCGAGGCGTCTTTTGTCCTCGCTCCTCTCTATGCGTCGTGGACCCCCACCTCGTATGGCCGAAACGGCTCAGAGAATCAGAGGAATCATTTCATTTCTTGGTGTTGCCTGAAGCATAGATGTCAATTGCGATGTGGATTGCAATTTTTATCTGAAGAAATGGGCTCTTTCTTGTGGTGATTTGTCGACGTGAGTGTGTTTAAAATTGCGAGGGGGCCAGGGATAGAGGAATGGGAGGTGCAGCGCAGGGAGTGTTGGTCGGAGACGGACCTGCACGCAGGAATAGGATAGACGGGAATGCCTTGTTTTGTTTTCCCTGACCTTCTTTCTCGTCAGGCCTTTAATTATGTGCGTCGAAAGCGTTTTGTCCGGGAGCTGTTGTTTAATCCTTTTATTTCCATCACCTGCAAGATAACGAGCAGTAGTAGTAGCTCGGCACTCGCGCAGCACAGCAACCATTTGGCAATGATCGGCCGGTCTGAGCCTTTATTGCTTGGGGTGGCACACGCGTTCAGAACAGAGCCATTCATGCAAGGGTCATGGTGATGTGCCTAAAAGCGATTCACGTTGATCATGTAAATCTAGGTTTGCCGTGCGCGGCTTTTGGGGCAATGGTCAAATCTTGTGGTGCAATGCAATCTCTGTCGCATGGCGTGTCACGTAAGCTGCCCGTCTGGATGACTGGGCGCGCTTAGCTTCCTCAGGAACGTAGTTCTGGCAGGCTGTTGAACCAAGAGTGTGCATGTGTTTAACAAAGGTAATAAGTATATGTGGTTTTGTGGCGTTTACTTTTGTACTCAACCGAGTGAACAAACAAACTAAAAAGCTTCGGTACCGGTTGGTGTCTCTCTATGACTGAATTTCGGAGTGACGACAATGCAGATGAGAGTAAGACACCGGGAACGAGTTTCAGAGAATGACTGTACATATAGCTGTTTTAGAGCTTCAGAGCATATGCGACTCAAAACGACCCAAAACCAAAAGAGAGAGGTAGAACTGGTGTTTGATTGTTAAAACCGAGTCCTCGATCCTATGTTTAAATAGGAGATCTAGTAACGTTCTGAGAGGATCGATGGCTTCTTAGTGCTTAGAGATCAGAAGGTAAAGGTCCATGCCAAGGCGGTCCTGTGACTCCAGTCCTTAGGTAGAGACGTACACGCGTGCAGTCCTTTGACCCATGGTGGACAAACACATAACTGCAGAACATTGATCAACTCCATACCGATAACCTTAATAGGCCAAACGGAAAAAACCCGAGAGCTGCATAATCGAGCTCTATGCCAACGATGCAAGCGTTGCCACGGTCTTAGGCAAATACTACTACATGAACTAACGCGTCAGCAATATAATACTCCTAGATAGACTGCGGTTTCCCCTGGGTTCTACTACTCATTTAGCGCGCTGCACAGGGGCAAGGCAAGGGCAAGCATAAACACAAGCAGGCAACGACGCCTCATTTAGCGCGCACGGACGCGTAAGATAATCTCGAAGAAACCAGCCGCACGGCTCGTCGCCGGCAGCGCGTGAGTTGTGCGCGAATATAATTTCCCCGGCCTGTCGGGTGTTGCGCTGATCGAACGCGCGCGGCATCGCCATGCACCTTACCTACTAATCCCACCCCGCCGAATTGTTAATCGCGTGGAAACAAACCACGGCAGGATCTTGGTTTCCCATGCTGCGGTTCTGGCAGGAGAGAGGCCATTAGTTTAAGCTCCGTCTGTTCCGTCCTTGCCTTCTTTTCCGGGCTCCTAATTTAGTAGAGTGCCGCTCGCGAGTTAGTCAGCGAATGCGCATTAAGCTATTAGTGCTGTCCTCCTTTGACGAAGGACACAGCATAATACATGGCCGCGTTGCTATGAAAGTTGCATCAACCATCGAGGACTCAGATCAATTCAGCACTGATGATTGATGATTGACGTTCCTGCTCTCCATCAGATAGATTCAGATCCATCCACGGGTCCGTGCTTTTCATGGATCATCCTGAGGCTAATGTTCTGTTTTGTCACGAGATTAGTATGTAGTCCTAATCAAGCCTTGAGCAAACCAAGTACTCCCAGACCAGCCGAGAAGGTGGAAACAGTACGGTCGTTGGGGATATATACACGGCATGCATGCATGTACGTACGTACACGTCTCGGGGTGTATTATTAGTGTATTGGTCCCGGTTGCTGATATGATCGAATACCTGCCGCGATACACAACAGATAAATATGGATGCTTCTAGGTCACGGAAAGCAACAATTAGCTAGCTAGTGTCCTGAGCTGAGCTCCTGATGAGTGATGGTCCTGGAGATTAATGAATGAGTTTTAATCATGTTTTGTGTGGCCTAATAAGTGGGGACCTAGAGCACATAAAACTGGACCTAGAAGAGATCAAAGCTGGCTCGTTACACATCACGGAAAGTAGGATTAGTAACCGTAGCTAGTACTAGCTCACACCATCAGTACCGGGTACTCAGCACCAACCGTGTTGAGTGAATTGCACTATCGAGCCCATTTGTACTACCTAGTCTTCGACACGCAAATGGTGAGTCCTTTCTGGTTGCATTTGCGTCGTTCTGGCAGCAAAGACGGGTACAGTTTCTCAATGCAGAATATGAATCCGAATGGTACACCCCGTATACTTGTGCGTGTGTCGGCGCGTACAAAATGTGCTAGGCGAGGATACGCCCTGTTTGAGGCCTTGACCTGACGTGACAACACACGTGCAAGGCTCATATATAAAAGGCAACAAGTGAAGTCTTGGCTCGGGATAGGAGTCGAGGGCCGCATAGATCGGCTCGGGATCAGGCTATATTCAATGATGACACGGACCGCGACGCCGCAACGAAACCTCTGAAAGCTCATGATGCCATGCCAGATTGCCAGTGGTCCATTCCATTCTACGTAGATTGCAATATCGTCTTGGTCGCGACCATTCCTTCAAGCATAATGCAGTTACTAGTTAGGTTAGTCCTCGAAAGATTCTCGACCTTTTGTCGTTAATCTCCACGTTAGCTTTAGTGCTTTACTGGCTTACTACAGGGGCTCTTCTTTTTTTTTCTTTTGTCTTTTTGCATGCTGCTCTATTGTCACTGAGCTACTAGCCCTCCTAATTATCCTGAGCCTGATGATGATAGAAAAGAATTGGACATGATGCATCTTCGGGCTATGAGGCCATCATGGAGAGTTGGAGACTGCGGCACCTGAGGTCCACATGGTTGTTGCCTTGTTGGATCAATCAATTTAGTTCAGCTCGTATTTATGATAGCAATATGATGGCATGTTCAGTGGTCGGCCCAATTTGTCTCTCTTCGAAATATTATCTTTTCAAGTACTTTCAAGGCTCAATCCGAATTCTGAAGTCATCAAATCACTTAGCCATCCTTGCAGTGTCCAATTCAAACACAAATAACTGACATCACGGTGAGGTTTTTCTTTTTTGAAGGGTGATGTTAAGCATTGTACTAGAAGTGTCCACTGTCCAGCATTCATTCAACAACCGAAAAGGACTTCATTTCGCGCAGATAATTAATTGAAGATTCAACCATAAGAATGAGCCATATAGATAATGCTATATTTTTCCCCCTAGGCCTTGATCCATCTCAGTACGAGTTAAATTGAGGTTTGCTCGGGGCTCTATGTGTTGTACTTAGTGGAAGTCAGGTCAAGCAAGAAGAGTAAACAACCATGGCTATAATAATCGTTGTGCATATGGCTACAAAGCGAGTGCGTGGGCCGTTGGCAAAGCTCAACCTAGAACTCAAATTCTTCCAATTTGATAATCCAAGTAGGAGACCAGGAGAGCATAACGGAACACAGTAGGAATAGCCCATATCAAAACTTTACTGGTTTGGGCTTTTAATGGCCTTTCTGCGAATAAAAGCTAGGCAAATCAATGCTTGGCCCATATTCTCAACTTTTAGTGAAAGGTTCAAAAAAAGATCATACTTATGCTAAATTAGCACCTGAACAGCTCATTTACGCTAAATCAACACGAAAAAAAAATGTCATTTCCGCTCAATTAGCTCAAGAACACGTCACTTGTACAAAATTTGCTTGAAAACCGGTCATATACACTGATTCAGTTAAAAGAACATATTATTTAGGATAAATCTATATACCTATAAATAACAGGTGAGATAGAAGGCACCACGTTCGCTTTAAGGTGTAGAAAGACTCACATTAATCATAAATTTACAAATGCTCAGATTAGTGGAGGAAAAAAGAAAATCTACATCACTTATCTTAATAGATTTAGACTATAATGTCGATTAATTTTAGGCTACAAAGGCTACACATAAAAATTACAAATACGCACAGGTCGATAACCCTTAGATTAGATCTAAACCATCTATGTTGCGTACAGGATTATTCTACGCTTTTAATCCCCGATCTACACGAGATAACTCATCGTGCTATAAATTGCATACTCGGATAATTAGCTTGCATACGTACTCATGTTGGGCACCAACTACATAAACTACATAATTTATCCCCTTATAAGTAATCAGATAAATTAGTTTACATATGCATTTTATTTTACTTTTATAAAATACACTCTCTCCATTTCAAAATAAATAATAATTTTGTTACTTTGCATAGTCTCTGATATGTAATTTTGGCCGTTTATTTTTAAATGAATATGTAAGCCCTCCGTTCCAAAATAAATTATGTTTCTTATACTTTGTAGGGTATGTAATTTTGAACATTATTTTTTATAAATATGTAAGTAAAATATTATAGAATTATATCGTAAAACTATTTTTATGACAAATCCAATGGTACAGTTACTACCTAACCAATATAAATTTTATTTTATTAATTAGTGGTCAAAATAGAGAAATTTGACCGCATGGTTTTTATATCATCTTCTATTTTGATAGTACAAATTTCAAGAATAACTAACGAATTAATTTCCGATTATTAATACCTATGGCAACTAACAGAAGAGGTTACAACTAATTGTAGAGGTCAATTATCCGTTCCAAACTATTCAAAGGTATTTTCTGGTGATGTAACTTTTGTGTTGCATGCTTCACATTGTTTGGGTTTTTCTGAACAACACATGTAGTTTTGTTTCCTATAGAATTTAATAAGCCATGCCATTCCAATTTGTGTGATTTTTTCTATTATTGCATTTATCAATTCTTGTGTGTTCTAGAAAGCTTTTAGTATAAAAAAACACAATAGGAAATTCATAAAAAATTTATAAAAACAAAACACCTGTCAAAAAATAGTAATTAAGGATAGTATGTGAGAACAAATAAACAAATCCAAGAAATGATCGAATACAACAAATCTAGTCGTATATGTTGTGAGGGCCACTCCGCTAGTTATCTTAAAAGATAGATCATCAGTGCTGAATTGATGCTAAAACAAGGTCTTGAAACCATAACGGTATTTTAGATATTTTATCCTTCAGATGCGGGTCTATCATCTGTTATATATTAAAAGTACATATGTGTAAACCAAAAACAAAAAACATGCTAGAAAATCTATAAAAAAAAGTAAAACATACACCCATTAATCTGGCAAACTCTCTTTTTGTTAGTGCACCATGACCGATGGATATTTCATAACTATACATAAACAGATCATACTGACAGATCATCATAATTATAATTGAACAAATCACGACCGATAGATCTTTATAACTATACCTAAACATATCAGAACCGATAGATCACCATAGTTATACATAAATTGATCAGAACTGATAGATCTTCATAATTGTAGGTATACATATCACAACAAATTGATCATCATAGTTATATCTAAATAGATCACAACTGATAGATCTTCATAACTGTATCTAAACATATCACAGCCGATTGATTATCATTGTACGTAAACATATCATAACCAATAGATTTTTATAACTGTACCTAAATATATCACAGCCGATAGATCATCATAGTTGTACCTAAGCAGATCACAACTGATAAATCTTTATAACTATACCTAAACATATCACAACCGATAGATCTTCATAATTGTACCTAAAGATATCACAACAGATGGATCTTCATAATTATACCTAAATAGATCAGGACAACTTAATTTTCATAATGCATCTAAACATCATCCGTCTATTGAATTGGTGAACCCTTATTATAGATGGACCACAATCGATATATGTTGAGCTCCATTAATTCTAAGTACTGATCAATATCACGTATAGACGACTAATTGACTGGCGATCTAAACTTTAATTTCGTGTACTGATATCACGTACAAACGACTTATCCAACTGACATACATGCTACTGGCCGCCTGGCTTACAATTCGATTGAACTTTAATTATGTGAATTGATCTAATATCATGTATAAGCGACACATCCAATCATAATTATGATATTTTTTGTAAATATCATAATAATATATACATATGTGAGTCTAAAATATTAAAATGATTAAAAATATTTTCCACATAATTACATAGGATACCGCTAGTT
This sequence comes from Stipa capillata, assembly GCA_019208055.1. Lineage (NCBI taxonomy): Eukaryota > Viridiplantae > Streptophyta > Magnoliopsida > Poales > Poaceae > Stipa > Stipa capillata. Next base: position 154,746 of record JAGXJF010005314.1, read on the forward strand.
CAGCTAAATAATCAAAAGGCAAAGCGAGGCCTCAGAATGATAAGAGTATTTCGGTAATTTTATCCTTCAACCACCTCTGTCAGCCAGCTAAATCATCAAAAAGTCATATGTTGCTTAACGGGCTAGCATCTCTCGGCCTGGTTCTTTCACCACGGTAGCCAGCATACAATTGTTTACGGAAAAACCACGAACCAAACAAATAGGCCTACAATTCAGATAAGTGGGTACGAAGACTAATGCTTCGAATCTTATAATGTTGAGCTAAAGGATTAAAAAGCAATTATCCACAAAAACAATTTAAAAGCAAGAATTTCCAGCTACATATATATAAACAAAATAAGTTCTGTAAACGAAAATCCCCAAAGCTGGCCATTCAACATTTATCTTCCTTAGGTCCTGACTTCCCTATTTCCATCAGGAGAACAGTTCTCCACAAATATCCCTGTCTGTACACTCATCAACTAAGCCAGCCACGCTGCCGCAACTCTTCCTGGCCAGACACAGCGTTGCAAGGCGCGACGCAGCGCTCAACGCCGTCCTCTCGTCTGAACATTCTGCGTTGCCGTTTCATCAGGCTTGCCTTGCACCACGCAGCCTTGTTAGCCGCCACAAGACCACCATGCGTGCCATTGCTGGCGTGCTCCTACATATATAGGGGGTGGATGTGGATCACTCAGCAAGCTTCTTCTACCTGTGGTGAACTAACTGTCTGATCAAAGTCATGGCCATGAGGGCTCTCGCACTGTCCCCCTCCCAAAGCTCTTCGTTTGGGCTTCACCAAAGCATGCCATCCTTCAAGCCAAGCAATGGCATTCCTAGATCGGTTAAGGCCTACGCCAAGGCAGATGAGGAGGATAAGGCACCCAAGCAGTCCTTGTTTGGAAGCATCACGGAGGCGTTAGACTTCTCGCAGGTCCGGTCGGAGAAGGATGCGGAGCTGCTGTATGAAGCCAGAGATTCCATCAAAGCTGAAGGAAGGATGACAAAGGAACAGGTACAATTTTGAACCACTGATGCACAGCGAGTGTGGATATGTAGTGCTAATACTCTGTAATCTGAAATTTTCTCTGTGTTAATTAAACTTCTGGTTGGGTTTGCAATTTAGTATGGAGCGCTTCGGAGGAAGATCGGTGGCACCTACAAGGATTTCTTCAAGTCATATGTCGATGGTATACCCTCCTCATTGCAATAACTAAGTATTGTCTATGTTCATTTCTCAGGTATTGCAATACTGCTAGACTGAATAAGCTGTTACAATTTTTTTTTCGAAAAGAGATAAGCTGTTACAATATGATATATGCTACTTATTCAAAACATTTTGGCTCACACGTCGTTTTGCAATCCATTTTTGAGCAAAAGAATATAGTAAATCATGTTACAGAGTACTGACCAACCAAATGGGCTCTGAATACAGTTGATGGGGAATACGTTGAGGAAGGTTGGGTGGATAAGACCTGCAAAGTTTGCAAGAAGGACACAAGGGGGGAACCAAGGCAAGTTGACAAACTAGGAAACTATGTGCATGTGTCATGCGCAGAGAACTCCAAATCGACCAACTTCTTTGCCAAACTCTTCGGCAGATGAATTTTCATTGTACCATCAAACCAATTGATTGACTCATGATTAGATAAATAGATGGGTGTTATAGCCTCGAGGATTAGAAAAATATTATGTGTCCACAATTCATTTTATTTGGTAATTCAAGTAGCTCATGGAAAAAGGCATGATTTGGAAACATCTGAACGAATCACTGAAAATGTCATACATATCAGCACAATATTTTACAAGTTAACATTATGAGCTATTATCTACTAGCTTATGCTACTAAAGTCCAAGGCCAAATATAGGAGGAGCTTAACAAAAATTCAAGTCAACATAATTACTACAGAGCTAACTGATTCTGCTTACCTAAATGCTGCTGTTATGTGATGTGTTTAGAAGTCCCTGGCGTTAACCATACAGATAAACCCTGCACCTGATGACAGTGCATCCAATCTTAAATCCCGGCATGACTGTAAACCCAACACTAATCTTCTCTTCTTCTGTAGTCTGCTTGGCTGGCATACTTTCCATATGTTCCTTTCGAAATTCAACACCACTCTTGACATAGAACATTTCAGCTCTTGGATTCGAAGAATGAGCAACTGTGAGCAATGCCCATACATATCTTGCCATTCTCACAAATGTCTGGTAAAATGGTGTCCTTGGATGACCGCCACTCTGGACAAATGCTCTATGATCCAAATTTCCAAAAAATGAATCCTCCATACTCCGGGGCACAGCCACCAGATACTTTTCTCGACAAAATCTCCCCAAATTAGAATCCGGGTCATCCATAAGAGCATCAAATGGATCTCTGAAACTCATAACACAATCAAAACAATCCACGGACAAATATTTCTCTTTGTCACCCATAAGCATTATGGAAGCAAAATAGGCCGCAACGGCATACGTCTTGTCGGCCCTCTTCTCATAAACGACAGAATTGTCGATTGAAAATGTGGAGAGGTCGAGGTTCCATCCAGAAACTTTTGTCCAACCAATGACGGATTTTGCAAAATCATGGATAGACTTTGATGAAAGCTCAAATAGATCGGTGAACATTTCAGTTGATACCCCCCTCCTGATTGTAAAACATCCGTCTCTGCACAAGGCATGGGCATCCCGAGCAATCTTCTCCTCCAGTTCCATGCTATCCCATTTCAGTTCGTCCAACTCTGCTCGGAGACAATCAATCTCAGAGTCTTTCTTGCAAATGGCAGCCTGCAACTCCATTACCGACTTCTGATGCTCCTGAATTCTAGAGCTCAGATAACACTGGTACATGGGGTTGCTCCATTTGTTCACATTAACATACATATCCTTCAACTCGGCAGCCTCTTCGAGCTCCGACGCAAAACGCTCGTCTGCGATCATAATCTCTTCACGATCATATGGCATATGAGCTTTTTGAAGATTGACATAAGCCAGTTTGAGGCCAGAAATTGCGTGAAGAAGCTTCTTGACAACCGCTTCCTCGCAGCGGGTAGAGGAACTTTCAGAGAGGCCCTCGTGGTCAGACACTTGATGCGGGTAAACTTTCAGGTGTGCACCGTCTTCGCTGCTCTCGCCGGTGGCGGTGCTGTCGGCCTTCGGCTTCTCGCGGACGGTCGGCGCGACGCCGACGGAATGGACCTTGCAGATATCCGAGATGCGCAGAAGCAGACTGGAAGACGTCCTCTTCGCCTTCCTCGTCGCCGACGATTCCATCGTAAAATTTCGTCGTGCAAGACGAGACAGGGCCGCTTCCGACCGGGGGAGTTCTTCAGGCTGTTTAAGACAAGAAGTCAAACAAGCACGAATTCCAAGAATAAGGATCGTGGCTTTCGATAAGATTGAGTTCTATAAGATCAATTCCAAGAACCTATGGTTGCCTCTAAAAAAAGGACGATATGAGTTTTGAGTTTATCCGATCAATAACCAGAAGAGAAGATTGAAACAAGAATCCGATCACGTAACCGTACAGTCCTAAGTCAGTAGTACAGCACAGTACCTTTCAGTGGCCGGCTCCGGAAGCTCCAAGAACGGTGGCCGTTCTTGCGCACCTGCACAGATCCAAGAAGCGAAAAGCCTGCAAGAGAGGCTAAGGTGCAGCGGGAGTGAGCTCGCGCAGAATCTTCGAGCATCCGAGTGATGGGGCTCAGTGGGGGGCAGAGAGCTAGGTTTTGGGAGGGTCAGGCAAAGACGTCGTGGGCTCCAATGGATTCGAACAAGAAAAAAGGGGGTGGATGGAGAAGGAAAGTGGGAACCACTAGTGTGGCATTCTTTTGTAATCCCCAGATGCTAAATAAGGATTTGAGAGGATGCGGCCGACCAAAGGAAGCGGGCTACCTAGGGAAACCCTAGTCTCGCTGCTTGGCGCCTTGTTTCTCTCTGACCCTCCGTAAGACTGTAACTGCTCATCTCATTAATTTAGACTCTGTAACTGCAGATCTGACTTCTCGCCTGCTATTCCAGATCTTACCATGGGGCATAGAAGGGGAATATTCAGAGGGGGCCGGTGTCACGTTGCCAATAAAGAAAAGTTTCTCCGTTGGTGAAATTTGATTCTTTGATTTTTCAGTTTTGATATTGCTTACCACTCCTTCCGTGTGGTGGTGAAATTTGATTCTGGAGAGGTGCAGTGGTTGAATATAGGTGTTCAATCTTCACTCTCCAATGTCCTCAATAAAAAAACATAGGTGTTCAGTGCGAACTTCGTGTTCAGTGTCGCATTCAAAGTCTAACTTTTGTAGCCTATATATGAAATCTATATCTTGAATGGTAAATTAAGATCTCTTGAACGACTAAATTTATTATGCTCACTCCCATACACTTATCAAACAGCTTTTGCATGTTTGTGAAATAAGAAATCCAAAGACCAAAGGTGCTTAAACTTTAAAGTGTCAAAGTTATTGCTAAACACCTCACGTTTTGAGAAAGTAATGGTTTTTATGTACGGTCTATGTGTAAAAATACAAACGCTCGTGATAAACCACTCAAACACTATGAATCAAGAGTAGATAGTAAGCGTCTTTATTATGGTCGTTTCATTCTGTCCCGCTTAGAAAAGATCATCGCACACAGTTGAAAAAGCTTATCGCATATGATTTTTTAGATTCGAACCCTCCTGCTCTCACACAAGCACACCTAACCATCTCACCTGAACACAATCTTATGACTAGATAGGATATCTATTCCTTTTGACCCTTTCGATCTGAATCTTCTGGCTAATATTTGGACATTTAGATGGCTTCAAATGAGAAACTTGTCAACTATAAAATTGTAGATCTCGTCGAGGGCTACAATTTTTATATAGACTTTATCTCCATCCGACTCCATATGATGAAAATGAGACATCACACACGGTCGTGTGAAAAAAACTGTGTGTAATATGCCCTTTCAATCTGAATCTTTCGGCTAATATTTGGACATTTAGATGGCTCCAAACGAGAAATTTATCAACTGTAAAGTTGTAGATCTCATCGAGAGCTACAATTTTCATATAGACTTTGTCTCCATCCAACTTCATATGAAAAAGTTTCGAATTTCAGAAAATGAGATATCGCACACGGTCGCGCGGAAAAAACCGTGTGCAATGTGCCCTTTCAACCTGAATCTTCTGGCTAATGTTTGGACATTTACATGGCTCCAAATGAGAAACTTATAGACTGTAAAGTTTTAGATCTCGTCGAGGGATACAATTTTTATATGGACTTTGTCTCCATCTGACTCCATATGAAAAAGTTACGAATTTCCGAAAACGAGACATTGCACACGGTCGCGCGGAAAAAACCGTGTACGATGTGCCCTTTCAACCTAAATCTTCTGGCTAATATTTGGATATTTAGATGGCTCCAAATGAGAAACTTTCAATTGCAAAGTTGTAGATCTCGTCGAGGGCTATAATTTTCATATAAACTTTGTCTCCATTCGACTCCATATGAAAAAGTTATGAATTTTTAAAAATGAGACATCGCACACGGTCGCGCGGAAAAAACCGTGTGCGATGTGGAGGCACACATCGTACAAGCTTCTAAGAAACAACCGTGTGTGATGTGCCTCACATCGCACACAGACCAATTTGCCGTGGCACATCACACACGGGTCTGAAATAGTGACCATGTGTGATGTTCATATTGGTGACGGTTTAGGCCAAACCGTAGGCGATGAGGGGTCTTAAAAGACCTGTTTTGTAATAGTATGTGCTTCAAAATTTAAGTCCCTCTATTCGTGACGAAACCTGGCTTGCTGGAATAGCAACTGCTTCTGAAGAATCTCGTGGAGAGAGGAGCATATCTGCAGTCGTGTTCTGCGCCAGATTAGTGATCACTTCTGTACAATCTGACGCGACTTGGACATGAGACAGGTGCAGGTCTAGGGCGAGTAATAGTGCCTTATTGCAAGCCATTGCCTCCAAGCTTGCAACATCAGTTAGCCCCTTCACAGCAATAGCCGATACCCTAAAAAACTTGTCGCTACCATCCCAGCAAATATAGCACTCACTACCTCAGAAAACCCCTTCACTGACGGGCACTAAAACCCCACCACTGACGGGTTTCCAGCCCGTCACTAACGTCGCGTCAGTGGAAGTCCAACTTTCACTGACGGGCATGAGGCCCGTCAGTATATGTCAACTTTTACTGACGGGCACAACTAGCCCGTCAGCAGAGATGTAGTTCAGGGCGCCTGGAAACATCCTGACAGTTCCTTTCACTGACGGGCACTTATAGCAAGCCCGTCAGAGATGATATATTTTCACTGACGTGTACGTTTATGCGCCCGTCAGTAGATGTCAACTTTTACTGACGGGCCCAACTAGCCCGTCAGCAGAGATGTAGTTCAGGTCGGCTGGAAACATCGTGACTGTGCCTTTCACTGACGGGCACTTATACCTTGCCCGTCAGAGATGATATATTTCCACTGACGTGTACGTTTATGTGCCCGTCAGTGAAAGTATGTTCACATTTTTTTAAATTCATTTATGGAAAGGCAATATGAATAATATACAGCAATTAATATGTCAAATATTAAGCATATGTAACATTTAATATCAGAGATATGAATCACATATACCAAATTAATATCACAAATAGTAAATACACATATAAAAACAAGTTTACAACGAATTAAAACGACAAACAATTGAATTTAACAATGTTTATTCTCAGTAGCCCTACTAATCTACGTCTACGACGCTTCGCTAGTACTTGCAGGGCGGCGGGAAGGGGGTAATTGGACTCCCGCGTAGAAATATCCGCTTGGCCGGATGACTTCGTTGTTGATGACGTACGCGAAGGTCTTCTGGATGCGGGCAAAGTCCTTCCTCCAGTCGTACTTTTCCTCGGCCAGGTCGTGTATGAAGTTATTGAACTGCTCCCGGCTCCACTGAGGGTTCTGGGACATGACGAACGAGTCCATGTGAGCGCAGACGTAATACCCACATGTAACACTATTTTCCGGCTGTTGCCTGCAAGGGAAGTTGAATTTGTGGGTCAGCTTCTTGCTCTTGCTCTCTACTCCTCCCCCCCCGCAAGTTGTATTCCCAAAAGGCGTCTTCCAGAACTTGCTTAATTCCTGAGAAGTCCCGGTTGGCACTTCTTTGGGAATCAAAATAGTATATGAATCTGGAAGGCTTGTCGATGATGATGAAGATCCAGTGGTCGCTGGGTAAAAGGTAACAAAGGAATATAAACAGACGGGGATACGTGATTAAGAACAGCAAACTAGGAACGCTAGTAAGTAACTTACGGGGGGTTGTATGGCATGAGCAAGAAGTCCTTATCCTTATGGTATATCAATGAGGTGGTGATATAGTCTGTTAGGAGCTGCTTCGCTTCTCGTATATAGTACTCGTTCATGAGGACCGGATCGATTATTCCAAAAGCGCAGCTGCGCAGACGCCTAGACTCTTGAGCTTGGTAAAGCGCCCATAGCCTGACGAGCATGGTGTCGAGCCGGAAGAGGTTGAACAACAGAAAGATATCTTCAAAATTGATGTCGAAGGTGTCATGATGTCTGTCCAGGAAGAAACCATAATCTTTAGACACCTCGACCTTAAAGTGTTGCACATAATCATCCCGATTCCGTGTCCTCATCATGATCGTGTCATGGAGCATTTTCATCTACGTGGGCAACCTCTGCACCTCATCATCTGGGAGCAAGGGCTCACCTGCCTCGTACACTATTCGTCGAGGAGGCTTCTTGATGGTTTCGGCAGATGTCTGGAAGGATAAGGCCTTCTTCTTGCTGTCTTTGCTTGCCTCCTTCGCAGCGGTGCCGCCCCGCCTGTGTGGCCTTTTTCTTTTCCTCTCCGGGTCCGGAGAGGAGGCCCTCTTGCCTCCCGTCAACGCTTCGCCCACCGCGGCATTGAGCGTGCTTGGAGATAGGATCTTCTTTTCAGCTGCGCTCGGGTCATGGCGATGCTTGGTGCGCTTCTCACGGGGCGGCGAGTCCTTCTTGGGTTGCTCCCCCTCCTGGGACGGAAGGATCGTCGTGTGCTGCTGCCCGCCAAGATCGTCGTCCCGATCATCGAACGAAACCGGCGTCCTGCACACGCCGAGCAGAGACGGGCCGGCTCCGGCTGATGGAGAGGGGATGGCTGACGTATTAGGAGATGACACCTCGAGGATAGTTATTTGGCTCTTCGGCCACAGGATGTAGTACCCTTTGCAGTCTCCCAGCTTCGTGACATCCTCTTCAGGGGCGATAGGGACTGTGACGTCACTGAACTCGCCGACGACGCGGTCCACCTGCACCCTCGCCATGTGGGGAGGTATTGCAACGTTGTGGCATGTCGCGCCCTCCGCCGTTGGGAAGACTAGGCCGTGTGTAACCATCTTCTTCACGCCAGGCAAGGGGATTGTGAGGTGGCATTTCGTGGGGTCCTGCGTAATAAACAATGTGTCGAATTAGAGCATTGTTATCTGCACAATTCTATTAATTAGAGCCCTCATGTAAGTGATTCATGGTCGCGACGAAATTTACAACGATGTCTTCGACGAGACTTGGCGACTCGGGGGCATTGTCGGAGGCCACGTCTAGGGGCGCCGCGATGTCATCATCTACGTGGGCTACTTCTCGGGTTGGTGACGATTCCATTTCCGATATATTAAGAAACTGAAACAGTTCATAACTCAGATAGTTTAATAGAACAACAAAGAATTCTAAGCACGAGGAATCATTCTAAGCATAACAAGATGATAGATATTCTAAACGAATCACAATGGCACCTAACGGAATCAACCAAAGCCTTAATGTCAAATGTAGCCAACTATCACAACATATTCCAGCACAAGATATCTCACAACAACGTCACAAGCTAGCACAAGGTATATCAATGATAATGGATAACAAGCTATGACGATGCCATGCCCCCGGGGTATACCAGCGGCGGAGGAAGTCGGCCCCGACAGCACGGGGTAGCCCAGGCCCACGACTCGGAATCCGACTGGGATACCGGGGCGCATCATCAACTTGGAGTACAAGACATGTATATTTAGTAGGTCTAGTTGCAAACCGACTAGGACTCTACCTTGTAACCGACTCGGACTCATGTAACCCTACCCCCCGACCACCTATATAAGGGGAGGTAGGGGCCTCCCGATCAGCAGACTTAGATCTAGACTCAGATCTCCACGCAGACAACCACCTCTGCACATACCTCTCATACGAGGCAACCATCAATACAATCCACAAAGGCAGGACGTAGGGTATTACCTCATCTCGAGGGCCTGAACCTGGGTAAATCCTTGTCTCGTGTGCACCCCTCTGGATTCTCTATGCGTACACCGCCCCATATTAAGTATTGCCGGAATAATACTCCGACAGTTGGCGCGCCAGGTAGGGGCCGTGCGCGTAGATTAATCTGAAAGAATTCAGATGGGTTCTTTTGATCAACAACAATGGCGACTTCGCTGATTCACTCGGCAAGCTCTGCATCTGCGACTTGGCTCCTAACCAGTCGACGGAAACTTCACTCGGGCGATCCCTCGAGTCTACACCAACATCAACTTCGGCGGAAACTTCACTCGGCCATGAAGCTCGGGGGCTCGACATCAACATCGCCCTCGCGCAACCATGCAGGACAGCACGAATGATCGACTCGTTTGCGCTCCCCCCGCTGCCTCAAGCATCGTTTCACCGATTCCTTTGGTGGGATCATGCGGAATAGAGTCTACATCGACCCTACAAAATTTTGTCGAGATCCGATGGGGGAATCTCCGGCTAGCTCCGAGAAACCGAGTGCTGCTCGGGTCCAGTCTGGAATCCGCGTGATCTACGGAAAACGCCCAATTAGCACATCAAATTTCGGATCTAGGCGAATTCCTGCACGGGAACAACTCGATCCGAGTTCATCTCTACCCTTGGGCGACTCGTCATACCACCTCGGTTTAAAGAGATTTTTTGTGGAGTGGTGTGCTATTCTCATGCACATGCCTGCAAAATTTGAGCGTATTCCGACGGTTCAATCTCCCGCGATCTTCCGACCATCAAACCACTGCCGGCGCATGAGGCTACGTCACTCCGCCGACTCGGACTTCGTCGCTCCACCGACTCGGACCTCGTCGCGCCGCCGCTCCGCCGAGTCGACCTCGTCACTCCGCGGACTCGGACCTCGACACGCCGTCACTCCGCGGACTCGGACCTCGACGTGCCGTCACTCCGCCGACTCGGACTTCGTTGCTCCCCTGACTCGGACCTCGTCGCGCCGCCGCTCCGCCGAGTCGACCTCGTCACTCCGCGGACTCGGACCACGACGCGCCGCCGCTCCGCCGACTCGGACTTCGTCGCTCCGTCGACTCGGGCCATGTCACCAACGCCTGGAACATTGAACAGCTGCGTCGCTTCTACGCTTAAAAGCTAAGTATTTTCATACTTTGCATTTATCAGCATGAGTAAATTACTATTTTTTGCTCTATCTGAAGTTTTATTTTAAGTCTTCCGACTGCTCCGCTATGTACGCTCACGGCTACGCATAGCGGATACTCGGGTTCTATACCGACTGGGTGCGTCCAGGCGCATTCAGGCGCTTTTTCTTCCAAACAACTATTTAAGTACTGTGTAAAAAGCTTGGAGTTAACTCTACGTCCCCGACTGCCGGTCTACGCCACACCCCCGCGCTATCGGGACACACGCCCACGGCTAATCTCTACGCAAAGGGAGGCTACGACGAGTTGGCTAGAGCACACACGATGAGTTGACTTACACACGAACAAATATTAACGGAAGAAAGAGCGAAATAAAGTTAAAACCAAAAAACACACATAAGTTTCACTCGGCTTCCCGAGTAATTTACATGTGGCGGTTTTTACATCTTTATTCTTTACTTTACAGGTTGAGGGACTCGGCCAAGGCGTTTGCTCTGTACGTGACCTCATCCCTCAGCAGGGGAACCTCTTCATCGAGGGAGCCGACAGCTACCCGGGCAAATTCATCAAGACCCTCCACTCGGTTCCTCGAACCAACTGGAGGCTCGGGGGCTACACCCACTGGGTGCACTGTTCGTGCCCCCAGTGTGGAATCTGCAAAAGGAAAAAGAAAACGGCCGTAGTGCGCTTCAGGGCCGCCAGTCGGGACCGAGTCACTCGGTTCCGAGCGCTACAGGCTGAAAGATTTTGAGGGTTAACCTCCAGGGGTTCACAACCACTCGGATACAACCGATACCACTCGGGATTCAGTCGGCAAGTTCTATGAGTCCCTCACAATCTCCCTACAGGCTACTAGGAGTTGCGCTCAGGCGGATGATCACTCGGGAAAACCTGTCCAAGGGAGAAGGCTGGAGCACTCGGCTCAGGCTAAGCTGCAGTCAGATCATGAAGGACTCGGGGGCTACTGACGATGCCATGCCCCCGGGGTATACCAGCGGCGGAGGAAGTCGGCCCCGACAGCACGGGGTAGCCCAGGCCCACGACTCGGAATCCGACTGGGATACCGGGGCGCATCATCAACTTGGAGTACAAGACATGTATATTTAGTAGGTCTAGTTGCAAACCGACTAGGACTCTACCTTGTAACCGACTCGGACTCATGTAACCCTACCCCCCGACCACCTATATAAGGGGAGGTAGGGGCCTCCCGATCAGCAGACTTAGATCTAGACTCAGATCTCCACGCAGACAACCACCTCTGCACATACCTCTCATATGAGGCAACCATCAATACAATCCACAAAGGCAGGACGTAGGGTATTACCTCATCTCGAGGGCCTGAACCTGGGTAAATCCTTGTCTCGTGTGCACCCCTCTGGATTCTCTATGCGTACACCGCCCCATATTAAGTATTGCCGGAATAATACTCCGACAAGCTATATCTCATTACTTTATGTCACAAGCTATATCTCATAACATTATATCTCATAACATTATCTCATAACAAGAACAATAGCCAATAAACCAAATCCAACTCATATACTTCTTATTAGTATTCATTTCACGTGAAAAAGAAGCACCATCGTATTAGTATTGTACATACTGATATTTCTTTCTATAGTAATAATCAAACTTCACTAGTTTAATACATAATCTGACCTCCAGAGAGATTAATACATAATCTGTCTTACTAACATAATTAGTATGATTCATGAACACCTTAGAGCCAAACTACATCTAGGGCCTCAGGGACCCTCATGAATTATTAGCAAAAGGAAAAAAGGAACAATCATTCTATTGTTCAACACAATGTTTTCTTCTCTCCTATCACGCTCATACCCATTCATCAACAATAAATAGCATGTGAAAGATTCCACCAAAGATCTCACAATTTATTTTGGAGACTACAAAATTATCCAACCTTCCCTTTAAAATTCTCAATTCACAGCACAATCACAGCAGCTTCATATCTAGGCCTAGTCTACCTTGGCCTAAGGTTCCTCTGCAAGTCCATACTCAACAGGTAAAAAATTTCTAAATAAAAACATACAAAATCAATCCATCACTGGGCAAAGCACAGATGTATCACCATCTATGCACCTTCTCTCTCTTCTCTCTAGAGCGTCTTCTGTTTCTTCATTTCACCAAGCAGTTCAAAACATAAAATGTGGTGAAATCATTCATAGCCATAGACAAATGTTGAATGGAAACTGAATAATTGAATGGAAACTGAATAATTGATCCATCCAACAACTGAGGAAAGAAACCCTAAATACCAAATCCAACAAATACATCGAGCGGTTTGGGGTTTCTACCTCTCCTCCCTTGGAGCAAATCCTTCCAATCTGCGAGAATGCCGAAGAGGGGGCTCGGGGAGGCGGCGCACGGGCTCGGGGAGGTGGCGCACCGGCTCGGGGAGGCGGCGCACGGGCTCGGGGAGGCGGCGGCGGAGAAGCTTCCACGGTGGAGGAGGGAACCTCGGGCGGTGGCGTGGCCGGGGGCCTCGGGCGGCGCCGCGTCGGCTTCGGTGCAGGGGTCGCGTCAGCGGCGGAGGACCGGAGGAGGGGAGGAGGACGGAGCGGCGGCACGAACGACGGAGCGGCGGCGCGGCAGCCTGGCGGCGGGGGCTCGGGTGCGCTCGCGGCTGGTTCAAAATGAACGCGCGGGCGGAGTGGTTGTAAAATTTCGCTAAGTCCCAGCTATATAGTACTAGATAATCACTGACGGGCACTAGATACGAGCCCGTCAGCGAAAGTGCAGGTGTCTCCACTGACGGGCACTAATGAACACACCCGTCAGTGGAAGTCCATCTTCACTGACGGGCGTTAGGTCCTAGCCCGTCAGTGTTGTTAAATTAGGGTTTTCGGAGTACGTTTTCACTGACGGGCGTGGGTTTGTTGCCCGTCAGTGTTGTTAAATTAGGGTTTCTCCGCAGCCTCCCTTGTAATGCGTTATTAGGCTGCTTGGAGCCTCCTCGCTTAGTAAGCCGCCTTCGGCCCTTCCTCCTTCTTACTCTGTTTCGTATTCGCTCGCGGGTTTGTTTCCAGGTTCTTTCGTTCTTGGTTGGCTCTCTCATCCGGCAGCGAGACCCCGCCCTGGTTGTAAAGCGAGCCGTCCTTCCTCTCATTCGTTGCTTTGTCTTCGGTTTGTTCGGAATTCAATATAACATGATACTTTCATTATGTATATTTATTTTCTAGTCTTATATTTTACGAATATTGCGAATCAAAGTAATTTAGTACAACATGATATTATTAATACAAAACCAAATAATAGTATTACACATTGAGATACATAATCTGAATTGATCGGAAAGCTAGGTTTCGTCGTCTTCGACACGCTTCTCAATAGTACTTCTGATCTTCTTGGTGGTATACGTCAGGCCTTCGTCGTGGCTGCGTCTTATGTACGGGCACGCATCCTGCGAACTTTTGCGCCTCTTGCTCGTTTGATCATCAACATCTTCTTCTTCTGTGTCCGGATCGTCGAACTGGTCGTAGTCCTCTTCGTCAACTACGCCATCGACTCCGACAATACTCCTTTTACCTTTCCTCACGACAACGCGCTTCTTATTCTTTGGGTCTGTTATGTAGAACACTTGGGCGAGCTGTTTGGCTAATACCCATGGCTCATCTTTGGGACTGATTGATTTGACTTGTCGTGACTCCATAGGGATCGGTGGAGGTATCACCATGGTACTGGTGTTCATATCTTCGATTCTGACGTCTTTCGCCCATCTGACATGAAACATGGGGATCTTGGTCACGGTGTAGTCAAGTTCCCAGATCTCTTCGATGACGCCGTAGTACCTACACTTCTTGCCATGATGACCAGTTCTAGACTCCTACGTTACACCGCAGTTCTGGTACGTACTGCGCCGGTCTTGAGCCTCGGTATAGAATGTGTATCCGTTGATATCATACGATTGCCACGTGACGACTTTGCTATCGGGTTCTTGTGACAACATTCGGACGGTTTCTTCTTCTCTATTTGTCGGCTCCCTTTCGTACCAGTAGTCCTTTAGCCACCGGGAGAACTTGGCGTTATGTTCTTTCGTGAGCGCAACTGTGCCCTTTTTTGGATTCGCTTCGCGCAACTGTTTCATGTAGATCTGAATATAAGGCCGTACCACAGCCAAGTGTTGCAGCACCATGAAATGTGCTCTGTTGTAGTCATCTGATCTTTCCGATCGATACACATGTAAATTTTTATGCCCGATTGCACCTTTACCGTCGAGCCTGCCTGTGTGCCACGAAACTGGAACACCTATAGGTTTCTGATCACGCATGTAATCCGTGCAGAACTCGACGCCCTCTTCGGTAACATAGCCTTGGATGATGCTACCTTCCAGATGCGCTCTGTTACGAACGTAGCGCTTGATAACCCCGTTGTACCTTTCAAACGGGTACATGTTGTGCAAAAACACGGGACCGAGGTCCAGTATCTCCGGGACGATATGGATCATAAGATGTACCATGACATCGAAGAATGCTGGAGGATCTCAAGTTCGCATAGTATGACAGTGATCTCGGCCTTCAGTTTCAGGCAGCGTTGCACCGTGATTGACTTCTGACAGATAGTGTTGAAGAAGTTACAAAAATCCGTGATCGTCTTGCGGACACCTGGCTCCATGATACCCCTAATTGTGACAGGCAGTATCTGTGTGATCATCACGTGGCAGTCATGAGACTTCATGCCAATCAGTCGATGAGTCTTCATGTCAACAAGTTTCCGGATGTTTGTGGAGTAACCCGAAGAAACTTTGACACCATAGAGGCATTCGCAGAGGCTATGGAGCTCGTCTTTACTCAGAGTGTAGCAGGCAGCAGGACAGCTGGTCTTGACTCTGATACCATTCTTCCCCGTCTTGGTCGTTTCTCTGGTTGCCCATAGCTCAGGTCTTATATTCATATGTTGCATGTCTGCTCGTGCCTTCGGCCCATCTTTTGTCTTGTCCGGAATATTGAGCAAGAGACCTAGCAAGCTGTCGCAGACATTTTTCTCAACATGCATTACATCAATGCTATGACGTGTGTCTAGGTGAGGCCAGTAAGGCAGTTCCCAGAAAACAGATTTTCTTTTCCAGACGCCCTTTACCGGCGGTTGTTTCTTTCCTTTCCCTGGCTCAACTTCATCCATTTCATTCAAGAGATCGTAGATTTCTTGTCCGGTCTTCTCGCGAGGCTTCGGACGGATTTCTTTTGTTCCGTCGAACCTTTCCGTGTCCTCTCTCCATGGGTCGTTCATGGTCAGCCACCTTCGGTGTCCCATGAACACGATTTTTCTAGAACCCTCTAAGAAAACACTCGTCGTTTCTTCCATGCACCTAACACATGCCTCGTATCCTTTGGTGCACTGACACGCGTTGTTCCCGTACGCGGGGTAATCTTGCACCATTGTGCCCCTTCTTCCCACAGCGTAGCTAGCTCGTCCTTCAGTAGCTGTAGATAGACGTTAAGATCCATTCCAGGTTGTTTTGGCCCTTGAATGAGAATAGACAGGTGCATGTACTTCCGCTTCATGCACAACCACGGAGGGAGGTTATAGATCCAAAGAACAACGGGCCATGTGCTGTGTCTGCTGCTCATGTTGCCGAATGGATTTATTCCGTCCGTACTCATACCGAACCTGATATTCCTCGGATCACTACCGAAATCTGGGTATTCGGCGTCGATTGCCCTCCACTGACAAGCATCGGCTGGGTGTCTCAACACCCCGTCCTTTCTTCTCCCCTCTTCGTGCCAACGCATCAGCTTTGCCTCCTTTTTGTTACCGAATAAACGCTTCAGACGGGGGAGGACTGGAAGGTACCATACAACCTTTGCAGGGGCACCACTCGTCACTTCTTCCTCGTCATCGTCTTGGTTTCTGCCCCGCTTATATCGAGATGTGTTGCACACCGGACATTTGTCCAGCTCTCTATACTCCCTGCGATAAATAATACAGTCGTTTCGGCAAGCGTGGAGTCTCTCTACATCCAATCCAAGTGGGCAGACCACCTTCTTGGCTTCCTCGGTGCTCGTAGGCAACACGTTTTCCTTTGGAAAAACCGTCGCGAGGTAAGCCAGTATGTCATCGAAGCTTGCGTCCAGACAGTTGTGGGCTGCCTTGATCCTTAGACGTTCTAGCGTGACTGACAGACGCGTGTGCTCAGGATCGCAGGTGGGATACAGCGGTTTTGTCGAGTCTTCCATCAGTTTCGCAAACTTTGCGACTTTTCTTTCATCCTCGGGGTCTTCGACCACCTGGTCCGCCATGTGACCGTCCCTCAACATTTCAGCCAAATTGTTCCCCGCCTCCCCCGCCAAGTCATCCCTACATTCTGAAATATGGTCTTCATCTTCTTCTGTGTCTCCATGTCTGGCCTCTTCTTCTAAACATTCACGAGTAGCTAAAATTTCTGTCTCCTCCTCACCGTGACTTGTCCAACATGTATAACCTCCCATGAAAGTCAACAAGTGTAGCTGCAGCATGCCTCTCTCCCTGAACATTATCGTGTTCTTGCATACGGAACACGGACAACACATCTTGTTCGCACCCTTTTTCTCCCTATCTTCCTCGGCCACATCTAGAAACCCATTCAGAGTATTGACGAAACTCCGTGTTGCCCTTTCGCCGTACATCCAACTTCGATCCATCGATCCCTACAACAATAAACTGATTGATTATAATCTAAATTCATAAAGTAATAACAAAATTTATTATTTTCCTTCATGTATTATATCGTACCAAAGAGAAGTCGCTCGCTAGCCTTCGAAATAGGGTAAGGAGAGGGAGGACGAGAAAGGAGGAAATTAAGAGAGGGGAGGGAAGAGAGGAGGAGATTGTGTATTTAAGAGGAGGAGATGGGAGGGAGGGAGGAGGAGAGGGAGGGAGGGAGGGAGGGAGGAGGGAGGAGGGTTAAAAGAGCTAGATCTAGATATAGATTGTGTATTTAAGAGGAGGAGATGGGAGGGAGGGAGGGAGGGAGGAGGAGAGGGAGGATCTAGATCTAGATGAGGAGGGAGGGAGGGAGGGAGGGAGGGAGGAGAGGGAGGAGAGGGAGGAGGAGGACAAAGGAGCAGCAGCTGGCCGTTAGTGGAAGCAAAATCGCCGGAGCTAGCAGCTGGCCGTGTTGAGGCGCGCGAGCTCAACGGCCAGCTGCCGGCGAACAGTGTTTTATAAAGTTGCAGTATTATCACTGACGGGCACTAAATAGCACACCCGTCAGTGATAAGCATGCCACCGAGGCATTCCCGGGCGCAAACAATCACTGACGGGCACTCCCAATAAAACCCGTCAGTAGAGACTTTTACTGACGGGCTCCACAATAAGACCCGTCAGCAGAAGTGCTTCTGCCTCCCTAACCCTAGCTACCACCATTGACGGGCAGCTATAGGTCGCCCGTCAGTGGTAACGCTACTACCACAGGTACTGCAAAGTTTTGTCCCACCTCGCCGAGCGAGCTACCCGCACACTTGTTTAAAAGGGCAGCTGCGCGCCTGTCGTTCGAAAATCCTCACAACTGTCACTGATACGTCGAGCCTCCGCCGGTCCCTTGCGCGGCCTGGGCTCGTGGGCCTGGGCGCTGTGCTCGAGATAGGCCTCTGGCTGGTCCCCTGCGCGGCCTGGGCTCGTGGGCCTGGGCGCTGTGCTCGGGATAGGCTAGTGTGCCAAATTTTTTTTTGAAGTAAAGGTAATCACTGACGGGCAGCGCAATAGGACCCGTCAGTAGAAGTACTTCTCACTCCATAACCCTAGCTACCACCACTGACGGGCATCTATGGGACGCCCGTCAGTGCTGACTCTACAACCACGGGTACTGCAATGTTTTGTCCCACCTCGCCGAGCGAGCTGCGCGCACACTTGTTTAAAAGGGCAGCTGCGCGTTGGTCATTCGAAATCCTCCCAACTGTCACTGATACTTCGAGCCTCCGCCGGTCCCTTGCGCGGCCTGGGCTCGTGGGCCTAGGCGCTGTGCTCGGGATAGGCCTCTAGCTGGTCCCCTGCGCGGCCTGGGCTCGTGGGCCTGGGCGCTGTGCTCTGGATAGGCTGGTGTGCCAAATTTTTTTTCTGAAGTCAAGATATTCACTGACGGGCAGGATAATAAGACTCGTCAGTAGAAGTACTTCTCGCTCCATAACCCTAGCAACCACCACTGACGGGCTTCTATGGGCCGCCCGTCAGTGGTGACGCTACTACCACGGGTACTGCAATGTTTTGTCCCACCTCGCTGAGCGAGCTGCGCGCTGCGACTGTTTAAAAGGGCAGCTGCGCGTTGGTTGTTCGAATTCCTCACGACTGTCACTGGTACTTCGAGCCTCCGCCGGTCCCTTGCGCGGCTTGGGCTCGTGGGCCTGGGCGCTGTAATCGGGATAGGCCTCTGGCTGGTCCCTTGCGCGCCTGGGCTCGTGGGCCTGGCGCTGTGCTCGGGATAGGCTGGTGCGTCAAATTTTTTTTCTGAGGTGAAGGTATCACTGATGGGCTAAGTAATAAGACTCGTCAGTGACATTACGTGTCAGGGGAAAAGACAGGGTGGACCACCCTTCTGACTTCTACTGACGGGCTTCAAGTTGCCCGTCAGCGATATGGATACCATCACGCACGGGTACTTTATAAAGTGCCCGTCAGTGAATCTTCGCGTCAGTGGAGAGACCAGGTTGGCACTCCATGCCCACTTTTACTGACGGGACTTGTTTGTGTCTGTCAGTAGAAGTTGGACGCCTCCTCCAGATCGTGACCATCTCTGACGGGGCCGTGTGGCGCCCGTCAGCGATTAATTTAATCAGCGACGGGTCTCGGTGTGCCCCTCAGTGATGATAGTGCAGAGAAAGTGTTTTCTGAGGTAGTGACTAACCGCATCCATCGTGTTTGAGTGTGAAATCCCCCCCATCCACATTGATCTTGACCATCTCTCCTTCCGGAGGGATCCATCTTTTCGTGCAGGCACTCGGAGACAGGATCACCTTGTGCTTTCGACCTGCATAGCAGCGATCTCCAAGTCAGCTAGGTACTTCTTGATGAAGCTCAATGTTAATAGTGGGCTTTCGAACTTATTATCATGCGCCGCCTCGCCCACCAAATAGCCCACAAGGTCACAAAAATCTTCACAAACTCCTCGTGCTTGAGTGTTTCCATCAACCAAAACAGCCATAGCCGTGCATCCGACGTGTCGTTCTACACTGATGTTCAGTCGACTCCTTATCAACCAACTCCTACACACACCTTGCTGTAGAGCAGTCGAGGGAGTGGGAGCCAAGAGTCCTCTGTTGCATTGCACACGGTGCATATCTTCGAGGTCGCCATATTCCTTCTCGTGGGCACATTGGGCTTGGAGGGGTCGGAGACTTGGTGGTGCACGTGGATTGGGCTTGGATTAATTAGTTGGGCTTAATGGAATAGTCACAAGAGAGATCAACGCGCAGGATGGAGTCACGTAACGTCCTGGTTTTGTACTCGAAGCACTCTAACCCTGACAACATATATACTATATTTAAGGTTTCGCATGCAGCTATCGCGCAAGTCCCACCGATGGTTGAGTTCGTGAACCTCTCCAACCTTGAGATTTTCCTTGGCGTGGTCGCGGTCCTCGCGATAATATTCGCAATCTCCTGGGCAGTGCGTTGCGCCATCACTCGGCGCCACGCCAAGGCAAAGGAGACCAACGGGGAACGCGAAGCGTTGCTGAACAAAGAGGTCGCCGTCGACGTCCTCCGGTGGCCAGATCGCGGAGGCGAGGAGCGTCGAGCTGACCTGCGCGATATGCAAGGCACCGCTCGCGGACGGCTGCCGGTGCCGGTTGCTGCGGGTGTGCGGTCACGTCTACCACGCGGAGTGCATCGACCTGTGGCTCGAGAGGAAGACGATATGCCCGCTGTGCCGGAGCATCGTCGTTGTGTCGCGGACGGACATCGTGGACGCGATGGTGTGAGGTGATCGGGTTGGGTACGGTACAGACGCGCATGCAGGGCGGTGCACCGGTATGTGCATGCACCGCCGTCCGTGTGCACGCGCGGCTATATTAGCATCTGCGCGCGTCCGTGCGTTAGGCAATTTGGCTGCTGATGTAAGGCGTAGTTAAGTGTATTGGGCTAAATATGTTCTGTTCCGTTAATTGTATTCTGTATGTGCACGCACTTGGAACACGGATTATGCTCGACTTTTCCTCTCTCTCTTTTCTTCTGAACTTCGATTTTTCCTCATCCTGCCCCTCTCTCGACCAACGAAGAGATTCCACTTGTTGGGGCATTAGGCGATCAGATTGGAGTATTGGACTAAGCGTTCTACCGTATCTCGACATAAATCGATAATGTGATCTTAGCCCAGCTGAAATTACAATGGGTAAAACATAAGCATGGTATTGATTGGCCCAAACAAGTACATATGGACAAATCATGGACCGACCTAACAAACACTCATGTTGAAGAACGCTGAAAGAGGACCGGTAATTTCGTTCCACTCCTCCCAGGCTATTTCAGTATTTCACTTTTCGGTCCAATATACAGATTGGCGCCCGGCCCACTCTGTTAACTAAAAATGTAATACGTAGCCCATGCGTTTTCACTCAGGCCAGCGCCTCTGAATGGAGATTCCTGGCGCGGATCCCGCCGTTCGGCTCCATCGGTGCGTGGCGTACAACCGCAAATGCGCTGTTTTTAGGCAGGTTTTGCGCGTTTCCTTGTTCTGTTGCCTCGGCCGACGCTGCAACTGCTACGCAGGTCGCAGGGCCACCCCTCCCATCCGTCATTTGCCTGGCTCGCCGGTCGTGCCGGGGCAGCCTCCAAAGTCCTAACAGCTGCTCGGCGCTTCCATGGTAAAAACCACGAAGGCTGCAATTTTTTGTCGTGTACGCGCAAGAGGATTCAAAATAGACAACAGGGCGTGCCGCACGCGGTAGCGAACGCTAGCTCGAGGAAACCATACCATACTTGTCGGCGACGCAAAATCATGATTCATGCAGAAGGAGAAACTAACCAATTGTTGAGTGCCTCAAGCTACGCACTCAAAAGTCGCTGATTGCATCATGTAACTGTCCAACAAACCTTACAGACGAGTCCAGTTCAAGAGATGTTAAATGAGATATAAATATAGTCAAGAAAGTAGATGAATACATAAAAAATACGAATACAGTAAAATAAATGGAAATACAGTATATAGAGAAAGCTTCTCTTTATTAATTGATGATAAAAAATAAAGTACAGTACAAAACCTCCCCTCTATTTATAGACTAAGTGGACCTATTATGCCAAATGTGGGATAAGGACCCATCTAAGTGTAGTCATAGAGAACGTAACCCCTACATTAAGGTGGGGTCATATTGTGGTTCCTCAACACTCCCCTTTGGGTACTTATCTCTTACAGTCTATGCCTCGAAAACTCTGAAAAACCCGATGAAAAAAATACTCGGAGAAAGAGTGCATAGAATACAAATGTCGCATTGCACGAATTGTCTCACTAAAAATTGCGTATGAGAAAATGCTGGAAAACTCTCCAAGGGGAAAAGGTACAATTCACCTGACTGTTGTATCAGATACTTGATTTTTGTGGTCAAAATTTAGCAATGAGTTTGTGAAGATTCTCCCCCTGAATGCTACAATTCTCTAAGTCTCATCATACTTATTCCACGCACGCATCTCTCAAAAGATGATGTTAGTAATGACTTAGTGAATAAATCTATAAGATTTTCACATGACTTTGTATGCAGTATTTTTATTTTGTCCGTCTTTGTAATTCGTGAGCATAGAAGAACTTGTAGTTAATATGTTTAGTAAGATTACTCATCACATAATCTATCTGCACTTGTGCAACACAAGCTGCATTATCTTCATAGATAATGGTGGAGGTTTGTACAATGTTCAATCCACAAGACTTTTGATGTGGCTAATCATCCATCGAAACCAAACACATTCCCGTGAGGCCTCGTATAGTGCGACGATTTTCGAGTGGTTCATCGAGGTCGGTACAAAACTTTGTTTAGATGATTTTCTAGGAAACTGTAGTTCCACCACATAAGAAAACATACTCAAATTCACGAATTGGTTGTATGTTGGTCCGAAAGGTAAACAACATTGACACAACCCACTATGGATAATTCTGGGTTCTTTCTGTAGAACAAGCCAAGATCCTTTGTGCCTTGGAGATATCGTAGTATGTCTTTAATGCCTTTCTAACATCATTTGGTAAGCTCAGAACTATACTTTGCTAGAAAATTCACGGTGAATTGCAAGGTATACGAGTGCTCCTATTGCACTGAAGCATGAGAATTCTGGTCTCAGAATTTTCTCACCTCCTCTCTAGATCTGTAAAGGTCTTGTCTTGCTGTAAGGACCTCCCAATCATTGAGACTTTGAAGGGTATGCTTTTTCAAAGACAAACTTTTCTAACGCTTTCTAAGTGTAAGTTGACTGGTGCACTAATATTCCTTCTGAGACATGCTCAAGTTGCAAACCCAAACAATATTTGATTTTACCCAATCCATCATTTCGAATTCTAATTTCAAATAGGAACTTGCTTTCTATATGTCCTCAGGTGTACTAATGATATTCAGATCATCTACGTATACCAAGATTATATAGAAGTTATCTAGGAGCTTCGTACAAATACACATAGGCAATCCTGATTGCTCGTCTAGCCCTTCTTGCTAAGTATATCGCTCAAACAATTACAGCACATCCTGCCAGACTGTTTGAGTCCGTATATTGGCTTTCTAAGTTTCACACTACAAAGATTTCTGTTTGCTCTGTTTTGGTTTGGAACTGGAATACGCTCAGGCAATTTTTATGTAAATATCCGAGTCCAAGTTTCTATATAGGTATGTTGTTACCATAGTCATTAATTTTATTTGCAGATTCAGATTTACTATTATTGAGATTAAGTATTTAAATATAATTCCATCCATGATAGGAGAGTGGGTTTCCTCAAAATTGACTCCTAGTCGTTGAGTAAAATCTTATGCAACTATCCTTGCTTTGTAATTTACCATCTCATTATTTTCATTTCTCTTCGGAATAAAAACCCATTTATATCCTATATGGCGTATGTGAGGAGTTAGGCTTACGGGCACAAATACCTCCCTTTTATTCAGAGATAATATTTCCTGGTGATTGCCTCTTGCCAATCTTTTCAATCTGATATTTTCTTACAATTAGTGAGCGATACAGATCGGGATCAAGATCGATAATTGTGGCAATCTTTTTTGCAAAGTAGATGTTGACATTGGTTGTTATTCTATTCAAGGTTTCTCCTGTTTCTGTATAGTTTGTAGCCATTTCTTCATGGAGTGCTTCTTTGCCCAACTTCTCCTTGCTCTTTGTCCTGTTGCTCATCGTCATTTCCCATTGCGGAAAGGAAGGTCCTTTAGTTTTCTAGTGCCTATGTGCAGGCGGACCTCCACATGTGCAATTACTGCCAGTGTAGTCTCCCCTGAGCGATGACAAGGTGCACCTTGTGCCTCCTCCAGGTCTGATATGCACCAACCACAAGCTAGGGATCCTTGCATTAGCGTGACCAATGCCCATGAAGGTCCAACTTGAAGCAGTCCTAGTTCTGCTTCCTGTATAGCTTACCATCAAGCTTGGCCTCGTCTATCTCCGATGGAGGAGGAGTCTTAACCTTGTGGGCCACGACCATCTTCCCCTTCCTCTCTTTGCCCTCTTCTTCCTAAGTGAGATAAAGTTCTTTAGAACCTCATCGTGCGCCTCCGCCACCTGAATCACGTCAATGAGCTTAGCATACTCTGTGAACTTGCTTTGATGGTAGGTGTGGGCTGATTGTACGACGATAGGATGGAAGGTGGAGATAGTCTTTTCTGTCTTCTAGGCATTTGTGACGACTCTGCCGCGAAGCTAGAGGTTAATACAAGTTCGGTGCAGCGCGGAATTGTATTCCCCAACCGTCTTGAAGTCTGCAAACCTCAAACGGATCTATTCTAGCTCTGATTTGGGGCAGAACGGTATATTTCAGCTTTTCAAACTGTTTATTCCAAACGGTCCACAGGGCAAGCATACTCTTTTCCGCCATGTACTCCTTCTTTACAACACTACAAAGATGGTGTCTGAGATAATATAATGCTCATTCATTCTCCTCGGGAGAGGTGGCGGTCGCTTGCGGGGTAATGTACAGTACAAAGCTTCTCTTTATTAATTGATCAATCAAAAAGTAATGTATAATACAAAACCTCTCCTGGATTTATAAACTAGATGAACCTATTAGGTCAATGATGAAATAAAGATGCATCTATATATACTCATAGGGAATCTGACCGCTACATAAAAGTTGGACCGCACGCGATGGGCACTGCAGTTCGTCAACAGTAACATTATTTTGGCCTTAACAAATCGGTTGCCACATTGGCCGTTCATCAACTGTTCTTAGGTTCCTATTGTTTCAGATCTCCTTAATTTGCTGTCAAGTGACGCATGCGGATGACTGACATGTTGGTTTTAACAATACTTTGGTTATACATAGGTCAAACCTGCATGTTATAAGTATAAACTGAGAAACCCAAGGTGTATTTGATTTTTCTTTAAAGGTCAGACGACCAGATGGCACCGCACAAATCAACCTCACCACTGACGTATCATTTTGAATAACATGATGCACGTATTTAGTCAGGCTTATTTTTGTTCGAAATGGAGATCTTACCCCCGGCCATTCATTTACGCAGTTTAAGTCAGACCTAATATATTAGTAGCAGTTCACTAGTATCCCTCGAATTATAATCATGACTCATCTGCAACTGTATTGATCTTCTGGGGGATAAGATGGTGACATTCGTTTCAGCTTTCATCGACAGAGGCGCAAGTTGGCATATTTGATTTTATTCGCAATTAACAATCGACATGGTGGTCATTTGTGTGTGTGGGTGGGGGAGGGGCTGGGAGGTCCTTAATCACCACTCTGGATAATGGCAAGAGGATGAAAAGATAAGTATTGGGCGGGGCCAACCAAAGGTGGGCAAAGAATAACTAGAGTAGCTTGGATTGGGCACGCCAAAATATCAACCCGCTCCAAATTAATATATTCACAGCATGACATGATGCACGGATTATTAAGGCACAGAATCTTATTTCATGGTGTCTTACTTGATAGCACTTACATTCTTTTTATTTGCCATAAGTCTTTTGTTACATCAAAACCCAGTGAAAAAGTTCCACTTCAATTACTCCGTTGCTTTCGTATGCCAAAATTGAGATGACCAGATTCAGAACTGAAGCCATACTCCAGACCACGTGGTTCCAACCTCTCCGATGAAGCAATTCTCCAATATGCCAGCTCTCCGCCTTCATCACTGAACATGCCGTCACGGTAGGCATACAGGAACATGAAAGTGACTGAAGGGGACGATCAGGAAATTTCAGTCGACGTTAAATCGGATATTGCCACTTCTGTGGACGCCCGCAGGTTTGGGTGGCCACTGCCCAAGCCGCAGATCGTTCGCCACCCGTTTTCCGCTTTGCGGCTGCAAGATCGACAGGTTTCTGCTCCTGATTTTCGCAGCCCGGCAGATGTTTGGCCATTGAATGCCCTCGCACTCCTGATCACTAGGATTGATGAATGGTGATACTGACCTAATCGTCCCAGTAAATATCGAACAAATGTACAGGCTACATGTTAGATGTTACACGTCAGTCCTCCTTTTTCCATTGAGAATAGGAACAGTGGTTTCGTGCATGATACCACGTTTCTTCTGGCTTTTTTCAGTTTCTGTTCCTTTCCTATTGCCACTTGTTTTTTGGTCCGCTGTACTAGTTATCTTCAGCAACTACTATTGAGTATTTGAATCTGTCTCAGTGGACATAGGAATAACAATACCGGCTAATTAAACAGGGAACTCAATTGCTTCCGTGATTACTCATGCACATGTGAGAGGTCGACAAGAAACTATGCAGTGAATTGGACTGTCAAGAACAGTTCCAACAAGGGAATTGTTCCAGAATCAAGATACACACCATTTTACAATCGACTGACTTCTGTCCTCCGTTATTTGTCAGGAAGCAAAATTGAGTTCGACTGGGAGACCAGATGCAAAGCACTTGCAGAAGAGAGCCACGACGATTAGAAAAGTAAGCATGGTTCGAATGGAGCATGACAGGGAACACCAATCTTCCAGCTTTTCACGGGGGAAGCAAAGGTGCATGCGTCCTTCATTAATATAATCTGAAACCATCTTACATTATGTCCCCGAAGGAGCCAACTTGATCGACACGGTGAGGTCAAACTCGACAAGCTCTGTACAACTAAAATCCTAATTTTCTTTCTCCAAAAAGAACACAGAGAAACAACGGGTGATCCAAGAACATGTTCGTTCATTTCTGCAGAAGCCAGACAAAACGCGAGCTGGTCGGCAAGCGGCGGCACGGCGCTTCCGTCCTGCCCAAAAGCCGGCGCCGCACGTCTGCGCCTGCGCATCGGTTAGAGTTGAAGGGATCGACCTTGGCGTCTACTCATCCACCGATCAATCAAACATACCCACCTGCCTGCGGAGCGCAGACGATAGGCTGGCCGCTGGTCCCAATCATCGCAATTAGAGCTGCTTGGACGGACCCATCAACCACCCAGTGATAACAAAAACTAAAAGCACCAATGCATCCCAGTTGCTTCTTTTCTGTTACGTTGGATCATGGCCTGGGCCTATCAATCAGTAAATCAGAACAAATCCGTTGCTTTCCTTCCGAAAACATGTACTACTACCCAGTAGCTCAGACGTCGGAAAGATACGGAATTCTGATTATCCTTACGAAGGGAGAGTGTTATCCAGAAACGAGCTAATGGACGCGCAAAATAACCACTTTTACTTCGTATATTTCGAGCCAGGAAAGAGTAAACTATGGTAGAAACGCAAGGAATTACGTTTGAGCCGAGCTCGCTATACACAGTTGATCAACTACTCACCATTATCTCTCAGATCAAAGAATCGTGATATCATCCTAAACAAACTTTTGTACAAGAACGGGGGAAAATTTTTCTTTCCTGAGCTTGATCCTATGAGGCAGTGCGTGGTGCCTTTTACGAAGCCATCATGGCCGGAGGCACCACGCCGGAGGCGGGGCACTCGGCACCTCGCTCCCCGTCGGCAGCAGAAGACGCTGCCCACCGCCGACATATCCTGCCGAGCGACGCGGCCTTTCGCCTCGCGCGATCCGTGCCGGTGCCCATCAGCTCCCATATCGCCCACTCGACACCGGGCACGGCCATGACCTGAGTCACCGCCTGCGTACCCAGGCGCCGGCAGAGTAGCACGAGCGCCGCGGTGGCGCTTTCCTTGGCCCACTCCGTGCCGCGCCTCATTCCGGCCACGAGACGTGCCACGGCGCCGTCGATGTTGACGATCGCGTCCGCGCCTCCTCGCTTGGCCAATGCTGCCAGTACCGCCGCGGCTGTCTCCTCGTCGCTAATTGCGGACAACGCCACCTCAGCGACGCCTGCGTCCACGAGCTTCCCGACGTTCTCCCTCTCGCCCGCGAGCGACAACAGCGCAGCCAGTGCGTCCTTCTTTGTACTCGTCGGGCCGGTGCGCACGAGATGCACTAATTTTCCACGACAGATGCGTTCCGGCCGAGCCTACGGCGGTACGAATGGACAGACGCCAAGCTGAGCACGGCGGCAGTGGCGTTCTCCTTGGCGCGCCACGTCGTGCCGGAGTTCATGATATGGGTGACTGCCTCGATGGCGCCCTCGGCGTGCATGATGCGCTTCTTGTTAGCCTCGAGAATAGAGAGGTTGAGCAGCGCGGTGACGGCGTTGAGTTGGAGCCCAGCGTCCTTGGAGTAGAGCAGGGGCACGAGCAGAGGCACGGCTCCGGCCTCACCGACGAATGCGCGGTTCTCTGAGCCGGACTTGGAGAGCAGCCGGATCTCGTGCACGACGCGGTTGGCCGCGTCAATGGAGAAGGAGACAGAGAGCTTCTTCACGAGAAACGACGCCGTCATGCGCGCCACCTCGAGCGCGGCCTTGTTCGCGGCCACCGGCTGGGCCTGCTCGCTCTTGCTGCCCTCGCAGGCTTCCATGGCTACACCGTTCTCCCGGCACCACTTGGAGATGAGGTTCTTGAGAGACTTGTTCGGCACGAGCTCCAGATTGGCCAAGATTTGCCCCGTCTTGGGGCACGTTGATTTGCCGGAGCCGAACCACCGGTCGATCGACTCGCGGTCGTAGGTCTGGCCGCTAGCGGCGACAACGGGGTCGCGCATTACATCGAGAGAGATGGGGCACCGAAGGTCCGGAGGCGGCGCCGGTGGCTCCCCGTCTTCGACCTCGATGCCCGCCTTGGAATCTGAAGGCCGGGGCGTGGCGCTGAACAATACACACTTGGCGTACCGGAGGAGCCCGACGAGGGCGATCATGGCGGGCGTCCATCTCTCCGAGACTCCATCGCCGATCTCCCGCTCGAGGCTCTCGATCTCGTCGCTGCAGCTCGCCGGGTCGTTGATGCCCACCTCCTCCAGGATCTCCTCCAGCCTCTCCCTCTCCGGCACGATCTCCCGCTCGATTTCATCTATCAGCGACAGCACGCTGGCCTTCAACCCCTGCTCCGCCTCCGCGGCCGACAAGCACCGCCGGCACTGGCGCGACGCGAGGGCGAGGAGGTCCATCACGTCGTCAGCGAGCCCCAGCTCGACGACGGGCAAGAGATCGAGCAGCGTGGCCAGGTCGTGGTGCAGCTCCCGCAGCTCCGCGTCCGTCTCGTCCGACTGCAGCAGCAGCAGCATCCGGCTCCGCGCGGAGCAGTCGGCCACGACGGCCTTGAACCGCTGCAACACCAGGAGCACCTCCCGCAGGCACAGCGACGCCGACCGCGGCAGGTCGCCCAGTGCGCTGGCGGCGCACAGCGGCAGGTCGTCGAACGCGGCCGCGAGGAGCCTGGACCTCCTGGAGATGGACGCGAACGCCGCGCGCAGGAACGGCGCGGGCGTGTCGACGGCGGAGAGGTCGCGCGCCAGGCGGTGAAGCGAGCGGACGAGGTCCCCGTCGGACAGCGACGGCGGCGGGGGCAGGAACGCCGAGGAGTATGACCAGGAGGACGACGGCGCAGAGGTCACCACCGCTCTGGGATTAGCCATTTGTGGGGGTAACTTAAGATGGTTTAGTGGAACAGATAAAAGGAAATGGAATTCTTAGGGCGGAGCGGGGAAGGCTCGGGTTTATAATTCAGCAGAAGCGGTAGGCGTGCGTTGCCTAGTTGGTTGAGAGTTGAGAGCTGGAAGGAATCCGCCTCACTTCCCGAGCTTGCTTTTTTGGTTTATCAATCCTGATTGCGATGCAACACGACGATGGTTATGTTCCTCTTGATTTATTTATACTACCTGAAGGGAAGGGGTGGGGGTCGTGATCTGCTGGCCGTCGGATACGACGGGATGGACGGCGCGGATGGGGAATGGCAGATTTTGGATCCACTTGGATTTGTAATGATGAGTCAGCTCGGCTGCGGCGGCCGGATAAGAGCTAGAAACAGCGCGTTGACGGCCGGCGGTAAAGGAGAGTACACGAGAATGTCATTGGCTTTACTGAGAGATCAGGACGTGGAAGCTCGCGAGAATCCAAAGGATGCTAGCCTAGCACGCGATGTAAACATTTTTGTTCTCGTTTTAGCCCTCTGGAAAGGTATTTCTTGGAGAACAGAGCTTTGAAATAGAATTGCTTAGAAAACAGTACACTGCCTTAAGTGCCGTTATATATATATATATACATATTCGTCTTAGTAAAATTTTGTAAGATATAATATGTCATGACATCTAATTTTTATATTCCTTCTACTCTTATGTTTTAAGAATCCTGAAAATCAATGAGATTCGAGTGTCAAGTTAATTTTTTAAAGATAAAAACAATGGTCAAGGTAAGCGTCTGAATTGATTGAATTCCTAAGAAAGAACGAATGAAATTTCTTGGTGGTGAGAATAATAAATCCTAGCTGAACAGCGTAGCTTGATGGATGCGACCTCATCGTGAATTCCAACGCACAACGTGCTTCCACATCGAGTGCTCGTAGCCTGCTGGATCCAATAATACCGGGCCTTCTGCCTGAGTTGAAGCACGTATCACCATCGTAATATCAGGTCAACCTACACACATGTAATCCAAATCGCAGATTATCTCGAAACTTCATGCTACTAATGACGACGGTCCTAGCTAAGGAAGACAGTGCCGCATGGAGCAAATAGTAAGTACCATTTGACTGAATCAGATTACAAGTACTCAATGCCATCTGGAACAGGCCACTACCGACGTTCTGCCGGCCGGGCGAAGGATTGTGAGTTTTGAGTTTTGACCGTTGATACAGCAGTTGGGCGGTCTCCAACTAGCAAAATGGCAACGTGCTCACGAAGACAACCGACGGCCAGCCTGCGCGCAAAGTGCAAATCCCTGGAGGCGCACGCCAGGTCCCCAGCCACAGTGACCTTCCACATGAGAAACAAAGGGAATTAGTCCCTGTTTAGTTGGGCTTCTAGGAGCTTTTCCACTGGGAAAAGCCGAAGCCCAACCAAACAGGGGGCTTCCGCGTAGCTTTTGCAAATGGCCCGAGCTACGTTGGCGTGCAAATTCGGCCACTGCGGGAAGCCGGCCGGGAGCAGCTTCCCGCAGTGGTGAGTGAAGTGAGGTGGCAGTTTGCCCTTCAATTTCAGAGAAATAACAGCCAATTGCCCTTTTCGTCCGTCGTCCCGATCCCCTTTCTTCTCTCCCCAGCGCGTCATCCCCGCTGCGCCCTCCCGTCCGTCCGCATTGCATCCTCCCCGCCGCACCGTCCCCGCCATCCCCACCGCGTCCAGGCGCCCCCGAGTCCAGGCGCGGCCAGCGCGGACGGAGCCCTCCAGAGATGGTCCCCCCTCCGCCACCCGATCCAGCCACTGCGGGCCGCGCCACCACCGATCCAGCAGCTGCGGCTACCGAATCCAACCCGGGCGGCGACCAGGGCAAGCTCCTCCCCGCCTCGTTCCACCGTCGCCGCCCAAGCTCCTCCTGTCCCCGCCCGAGGTCATCCCAAGCCGGTCCTCACCGCCCGTCGGAGCTCGTCCCAACCGCCGGATCTAGTTGTCCCGAGAGCCGGCCACCTCGTCCTCGGCTGCCTCCTCCTGGATCTGGTGGTCCCGAGCTCCGACGCGAGGCTCTTCGTCGCCTCGCCTCCCTCCGCCACGTCGCGCTGTTGCGGTCCGCGCCACCACCGACCGCGAGGGAGACGACGAGGAGTTTGTTGGCGCCTGGGATGAGCGGATCCGCCTCCACCACGCGCTCGGCGAAGCGCTTGCAGCTGACGAGGTCGTGCGCGGCGCCGGTGGCCAAGGGCTGGGGTTGTCGAGGACGGAGCTGGACGCGGCGCCGGCGGGTTGTTTTGCCGCGGTTGGAGCAGATCCGGGAAGCCCGGAGGTTCCAGTCCGGAACCTCCGGAGCATGCCTCCGAGATGCGGCAGCAGAGAGAGTGATGCGGCGGCAGAGAGAGAGAGAGAGAATTTTTTTTTAATTTTTCCTATTTTTTGAGGTTTTTCATGACTTTTTTATTCACGAAATTATGAAATATACACTCACAAATTCAGGGGCATTTTAGGTATTTTCTCGTACAACAGCCAATAGCCACAGCCGAATCAAACACGCACGTTCACAGACTAATAGCCAACAGCCACAGCTACTTCTCCGAACAGCCAGTCAACAGCCGCTTTTGTAACAGCCACAGCCCAACCAAACAGGACCTTAGCAGGAAATATTTTGCGCAAGTGCAGCGAACAGGGTCATGTCAATTCCGCAACCCGACGTGCGCGTTCTTTTCTTTCATTAATCAGCGGGAGGGAGGGGACTGCTTTCCCTGATTTTCATTTCTACCGAGCACTACGTGTACAGGAACAGAAGGTGACCGCCCGCCGCGGTGGCCAAACTTTTCGCCAGCCGGCATCCGCATATGCATGTAGGCACACGCTCACGATGACATTTGGTTGGTTAGTAAGTGGTCTGTGGCGAGTGGTGACGAGCAGTACTGCTTAATTTGCATTAGCTTAAACCATGTTCCGTTTGACTTGACATGAGTAGTCAATTTAAACAGGCCATGAGTACGAGCTAAGGATGGCACCCCCGCACTGTCTCGTTCTAAAGCCAGCTTAGCGCTAACAGCTCTAAGCAGCAGCCACTGATGACCAACTTAAGTAGGCTAACTAATTCATTTTGTGAAACGAAGGTTATTATTAACTCATAAAGAGAGAATGATCTGACTCTGGAACCACTGAAGTTTAGTGGGTGGTTGTTCCGTTCGGTGTAGAGATTTTCCAAATATGTTATGGAGTGTACGATCGAAGGAATCTTTCTTTTTCGTGAAATCTCAAAAAGACACAGAGTTTTACTACTCATTATAAAAGAATAAAGTTATTCAATTAATTAGAGATAGCGAAACGAAAACCAGATACAAATTGGGCAAGAGAGCCTTTCACCGATCGATAAAGCGACAGACTGTACAGATAAACACACCACCATGACACTAACACAACAATGAAAACTGAAAACACCAAGACCTCCGAGCCATATAGCATGCCCAAGACGAACTTGTGCTCACGCGAAGCCAACAGAGCGCTTCACACCTCCTGCAGAGAAGGCTAGATCCACCATTGACCCTAACCACAAGGAGAAGAGAAGACATTGTTAACTATGAGAAGCACCTAAGCCATGCCGCCGAAAAAGCACAGGACAAGAAGAACCCTGCCATGAACCGCCGCCGAAAAAGATCCCTGCCGTATCATAGCCACCTCACACCTCCCCCGAGCAGGTCAGATCCAACGTGACTCGCCTAGGAAGAGCATAGGACAACCTCAAAAAGCTCCAAAAGGAGCATGGAAGATGCCACGCCAGAAAAATAGACATGAAGAAGCCCGTACCACTGTCCAGAACTGCACTGCCACACCGTAGACACATCCACCGCCGCTAGGAGAGACAAGCCAAATCCGTTATGGGGGAGCGGACATGGGCCGCCCCTGTTTAGTAGAGGTCAAAGCGCACCTCCAAACCTTGCGTCGTCTGCAGCACCCGACACTCCGCGGCTAGCCACAACTCGAGGCAATCGCCCCATCGTCCGTCAGAACTATTGCACCCTTCGCAACCCACCGTCATCAGCTTCTGGGGCCGTCGCCTCGACTTCCAACAACTGACACACAAACCGCGACGTCACGTGGCTGGCCATTCTGCAAACCCATTATGTCGGATCAAGCTTGCAGCCCACGGTCGCCACACCAAACCGCGGACGAACGGAGAAAGAGGCACAAGCCGCCACTAATGGACAGGGCCTCTTGGTGCACCACTGAGATGCGTGGAAAAACCCCTTTGACCACTAGACCTGACGCACCTATCCCGCGAAGGACAACTTGTCAGTCGGGCCGACGGTCCCATCACACCCGCGTTCTAAAATCAACACCCTAGCATCACCACTGCGCCGCTATACGGGGTCGCCGCCCCGGCATTCACCGCTTGTCAGAGCCAGAGCCACGCCCATGCCACTAGATCCTTTGCCCTAATAAACATGATCACAAACGGAGGTTGCCGTCCTGGCATCCTCTACTTCGGCCTCACCGGCCAGGAGCCAGCAAGTTAAGGCCTCCCGTGTGCTAGGTCAGAGGAGGCGCGCTGGCCGCACCGGATTAGCGGCTAAAACGCGTCTCCCCCGAGCCCTGTTGCCCAACAGCCACACCAACGAACCTCCACAAATGGCAGCCTATCACCCATCACGCCCTACGCGGCCATTGCACGCCGCACCAACCTGGAGCTAGAGCCATGCAACCCCGTGCCTCGCCGTGCCCTGGGGCAACCGACACGGTCGGTGACTTGCCACTTCAGCCACACCCAGCCAGAGGGCCACCCACCACCAGCACAGCTAGATCTGGTGTTCCCACGCCAGATCCGTGTCATGGCTACAAACCCGCTCGAGCCCACTTGTCTCCAAGCTGCTGCATGCTCCACGGGAGCCTCGTTGCCAGCAGGATTCGGAGCTAGAGCCGCTGGCATCACCCGCCATGATAGCCAAGCGCCGCTGGCGACCTTTGCCTTGTCAGCTTCGAAGGATGCCACCAGAGAGAGAGCATCCCCACCACCTTCGATTGCGGGTCCCACCGCCACCACGGTAGCCACTGGTGGCAGCGACAGCGAGGGGGGAGGGCGGAGGAGAGGCTTGTGGCAACGGCGACGGGAGCCTCTCGGGTTGCCCTAGTGTCGGACCCCAGATTCCATAACGGAGAGCTTTAGGAATAATCACCCGCTAAGTCGGAGCTTCAACCCCGACCTCAACCCACGGGGGTCAAATCCGAGAGGAGTGGAGTGATATGGCTTCGAATAGCCCGAGACGTCAACCCCAAAGCTTACTCTGGCAATCGAATGCACTGAGTAGTAGGGTGATATGGTCTCCTCACTCTTTCCCACTGAGCCGGAGCGTCAACCCCGACCTCGTCCCGGCAAATAAATGCACGGCTGGAGTAGGGTGATATAGCTCCCAACATCTCAGTGGAGAGTCGCTTCACAGGGGTGACTAAACTTAATAGCTCTGCGATATAAAACCTGAAATCCTCCCTGCATCACGTACTTCAATCATACACACATTGCACATGACACAGGGGGAGAAACAAACCAGTACCATCACAGAGACTCTACGACCGAAACTGCAATAATACTAGTTGTTCGGGAAACTTAACAACATATATATACAAGCAAAAGATGCTTTACACAGCGGAAGTGTTAGTTTGGCTGAGAAGCCTAAGAGTAGGGCCAAAAGAGGCGGCAGAACAAACCAAGCTGCCGAACCCAGGGCAGGACCACTGCCCGGGATCACCAGCGACTAGTCGATGTCGGCGTCTACCTCAACGTAGAAACCCTCCGCTGCGGGAGTGGTTTCCTCTGCACGAAAATAATATCAACGAATGCAAGGTGAGTACAAAATGTACTCCGCAAGACTTACAGGGGAAAATAATAATAGATGCATCAGGTATCAAGAAAGGGCTATCTGTGGACTATTTTTGCAGAAAGCTAATTTATTCTTCACAATACCTGTAATTAGATTGAAATCCGTCTACTGGAATACTTTGCAAGGAAAAGAGCTGAAACTGCATAATAAAACCTAAAGCAGACCATCGAACACACGAAACCCTCGATTCTTCCTCGACCACCAGGGAGGAAGCAATCGCTAAAACCAAATCCTTAAAGTTGGCAAGTTTTAGATTAGGGTTATACTTGTCTAATTCGATGCGGATTCTTACCAAGCTGTCCATAACCGCGGACACGGCTATTCGAATAGTTTAAACCCTGCAGGGGTGTACATCTTTACCTACGCGTATCAACCGACTCTTAGCGCTACCGAGAACACACTTTCACGAGGTGTGCTAGCAGAGGGAGGTTGAACACGACCTTTACAATGTTTTCGACCTAGGTATGAGCCGCCCTAATAGGCTAGTCCGCGAACGACAGTTCGGCCGATACTTCGACGCGGTCCCACTAGTTGTGGCAGGTGATACATCCCCGGTCCCGGACCGTGTGTACCCCTCACTCCTATATTGTTGCATCACACCACCTCCTTATTTTCCACGCACCCAAGTCCCGAAAACGGCGAACTATGCAGCTCATATCCTAAGCCTAGACAAATTATTCGGTCGTGGGGTGGCCCATTATACCACCCGCGTAGAAGCACGCAAATCTTGGTTCGAAAGGACACCGGGAACCGGTCCTTGTGGGATTAACGAGACAACCCACCATGCTCCCGGCATGGCCTCTCGTCGATGCCCGATTTGAGATTAGTCAAGTTTATTAACAACCGCCCGGTGAACAACCACCTAACCGCTAACCCATCCAGAGTGTGATGTTGCATCTGCCATCCCAAGAATTACGACAGTCACGCAACTAAGCATGGCTAAGCATAAGTAGCTACGTAAATAACTCAACAATAGCAAGCAATCTATTCTAAATAGGTTGGGAGGGTCGGTGGTGTTGATTGAGCGACAAAGTAAGTTTTCATGCACGGAGTAGGGCTAACTTAACGTAAAATATCAGTTGAGCGCATGCGATACGTATTTAAAAACAAATAATAGAGTTGCAAATAATGGGATATCCGCAATATGGTCAAAGGGGGCTGCTTGCCTTGCGGTTCAGCGACTAGGTCGGGTTCCTGCTCGTAGTTGTACTCGTCGTGATCTTCCGGTCCTATCGGAAGAACGAAAACATCGAAACAACGCAACAATAAATACAACGTCGGAAAACATCGGCATGAGATGTCATGAATGCCATGTCCTAGAGGATTTGAAATAAACACTAATGCAACTGGAATCAGGTTAATCGGAGTCCGGACGCGCAAGATATCGCGATCGAAGTTTCCGGGGGTTCGGGGAAACCCTAAATGGAGTTTTTAATCAATTTTACTTTTCCTAGCATGCAAACATGGATGAACATGATGTATTTGAGTAGATTTCATTTTTCTGAACATTTTGATAGATTATTTGCATTTTTCTGAGCCCGGATGAATTTTCTACGAATTTAACGAGATTTAAATCAATTAAACCCCTTTGTGGTATTTTTCTCAGCAAAAATAAAATGAATTACTTTTATTACTCAGCTAACCCTAGCTCTAGTCTATGACAGTGGGCCCCCTTGGTCAATTTTGACCAAGCCAAAGACATGGGGGACCCACCTGTCGTAGCATTTTCTTTTGCTTTTATTCTTTCTTTAATTCTCTCGGTGGGGCCCAATTGTCATACACACAGAAGCAAGGAGCTCAATTAATACACTGGTTACTCATTAATACAATCATTAGCCATCCGGTTAATCATTAATAACAATCATTAGCAGCTGATAGCATAAATGGGTCGGTTCAGACATGATTAACACTACCATTAAGTGCACTTAGCATTAATTTAAACTACTAACTAATCTAACTATTCTAACCATTAATTGACCTAACTAACACTGCTAACCTAACTACTACTAATTACTAACTTAGCTAACTATGCTTAGCTAGCTAACCTAGCTAATGGCCGGGTAGACGGGGTGGGGGAGCTCGGCTCCGGCGGGGCGGCGACGTGGGGCTCACCGGCGGGGGCTCGGGAAGCGGCGACCGGGGGCGAGGTCGTCGGGCGGGGCGGCGGAGCTCCCGAGGAGGCGGTGCGGGCTCGGTTGGTGGCGGGGTGAGGCGACCGGCGGAGGGGACCGAGGCGGGGTTGAGGCGGAGGCGAGGACTCGGCGACGGAGGTGAGGCGCTTGGCGGCGAGGTCGTTGGGACGGCGAGGACAACGGCGGGGAGCGCGGTGGCTGCTCGGCTCGGGGCGGCGCCGCTTCGGATGGGTGTGGGAGCGGCGTGCTCGGCGACGGGGGTGGCTTGGCGGCGTCGGAGAACTGAGGCGGGACGAGGCAGCACGGCGAAGGGCTCAGCGGGGCGGCGTCGACCGGTGCGGCGGGGCGAGCGGAGCGGGAAGCTCGGCGGCGAGAACTCGGGCGGCGGGGCTCGGGACTGGAAGCGAAGGGCGTCGGCGAGGTGGCGGGGTCGACTGGAGAGCGGGGAGGGCTCGGGGAGGACCGAGGCGACGCGGTGGGTGGCGAGCGGAGGCGAGGGGTGCGGCGAAGAGCTCAGGCGAGCGGCGCGGCGAGCAACCGAGGGGAATGAGCTTGGGGCAGGGAGAAGAAATGGCGCTCGGGCGGCTGTGTCGAGGGAGAGCAAAGAGAGAGAGGGGGGCCGGGCGGGGGACCCGAGGGAAAGGGGTTTGAGGGGGGGGGGCGGCCGGCCGAGGCCTGAGGTGGCGCGGGTGGAGCGGCATGCGCGCCACGCGGGCTGGTGCCGTGGCAGGCGCTGGAGAGCGGCGGCGGGTAGAGAGAGAGAGAGGAGGGAGAAGGCAGGGGAGGTGCGGGGCAGGCCAAGCGGGCCGGGGAAGGGAATGGGCCGGGGGAAAAAGAGAGGGCCCAGCCGGGTAGGGTTTAGATTAGGTAGGGTTTTTTTTGATTTTATTTGATTTCCTTTGGTTCTTTTCTCCTTTCAAACTAGATGCAATACAAACAGATTCAAAATTTGTTTTGCAATTCCAAACCCAGAGCAATTTCAAACGGTTTTCGGGTTTTACTCAATTTTCACCTTGATTTCTTGTCTCCTTTTAATGGTTTTCCCAATTCCAACTGTGTTTATAATTTAAACCAATCCCAAACTCTTCTGTTATGAAACTCAAACTCAGATTTTAAATGCTAATGCCATGCCATGCCATGAGATGCACAATCAAAAGAAAGTAAAAATGGGGACGTGACAGACCTACCCCCCTTATAAGAATCTCGTCCCCGAGATTCGGATCAACCGGAAAAGAGGGAGGGGTACGCTGATCGAAGGAGATCTTCACGTTCCCAAGTAGCTTCTTCTTCGGAGTGGTTGGACCACTGGATTTTTAAGAACTTCACGTTGCGTCTTCGCGTTGTCTTCTCCATTTCGTCGAGATTCGAACAGGATACTCTTGGTAAGAAAGATCTTCTTGAAGATCCAGGGTATCAACAGCAGACTCTGGAATTGGATCTTTAAAGCATTTTCGGAGTTGGGAAACATGGAAGACATTATGGATATTGGACAACGACGGAGGTAGTTCCAACTGGTATGCGACTTCACCTCGTTTGGAAAGAATGCGAAAGGGACCAATGTAACGAGGTGCCAACTTTCCTTTGATGCCAAATCGGCGAACACCCTTGAAAGGAGTGACCCGAAGGTAGACTTTATCGTTTGGCTCAAAGTGTATCTCACGACGATGGAGGTCGGAGTAGCTCTTCTGACGAGATTGAGCAGTTTTCAACGCTCTCGAATACTCGAACTTGATCTTCTGCTTCCTTAATCAAGTCCGGTCCAAGAATTCGCCTTTCTCCGGTTTTCAAACCAATTGAGTGGAGTTCGGCACTTACGTCCATAAAGGACTTCGAAAGGAGCCATACCTAGGCTGGATTGGAAGCTGTTGTTATAGGAGAACTCTGCAAATGGAAGACACTTTTCCCATTTTGCACCGAAGGATATAACGCAAGCTCTAAGCATGTCTTCGAGGATTTGGTTAACTCTTTCGGTTTGTCCACCGGTTTGAGGATGATAAGCTGTTACTGAACGAGAGATGAGTTCCCATAGCAGCTTGGAGACTCTCCCAAAATCTGGAGGTGAACAAACTACCACGGTCGGAGATTATCCGTTTAGGGATACCGTGGAGAGATACAATTCGAGATATATAGAGATCAGCCAATTGGCTAGCTGAGATCTTTCTCGGACAGGAAGAAAATGTGCTACTTTGGACAGACGATCGATGACTACCCAAATGGCATCATTTCCTTTTTGAGTTCTCGGAAGGCCGGTGATAAAATCCATACCGATCTCATCCCACTTCCACTCAGGATAGGCAGAGGTTGGAGTGTGCCGGCGGGTTTTTGGTGTTCCGCCTTGACACGACGACACACATCACATTCAGAGATGAACTGAGCGATTTCCCTTTTCATTCGGGTCCACCAGAATCTCTGCTTCAGATCTCGATACATCTTCGTACCACCCGGATGAAATAGACAGGGGAGAATCATGAGCTTCACGAGGATAGAATCTCGAAGATCTTTATTCTTCGGCACCACAAGACGATTACCAAACCAAACAGTGCCCTGATCATCGACCGAAAAACATTTAGCAACGCCGCTAGCAATGTTTTCTTGATCTTGCTGACACCTTTGTCTTGCTTTTGAGCGGATTTGATTTGGTCTTCCAAGGAAGATTGGATTTCAAGGTTATGGAGGGAACCAAAAGGAACGACTTCGAGGTTGAGCCGCGCGAATTCCTCATGGAGGAGCGGCTGAGTTTGTTGGATCATTAGATTATTGCAGTAGGTTTTCCGGCTAAGTGCATCCGCAACAACGTTAGCCTTACCAGGTTGGTAATGGAGACCTACGTCATAATCCTTGATCAATTCCAGCCATCTTCGTTGCCGAAGGTTCAGATCGGGCTGGGTGAACAGATATTTCAAACTTTGGTGGTCAGAATACAACTCACAGCGATTACCAATAAGGTAATGCCGCCAAATCTTCAATGCATGAACCACCGCAGCGAGTTCTAGATCGTGGGTTGGGTAATTGAGCTCATGTGGTCTCAACTGACGAGAGGCGTAAGCCACCACATGGCCTTCTTGCATCAATACACAACCGAGACCCAGGCGAGAAGCATCGCAGAAGATGTCAAAATTTTTGTGGATATCTGGAAGAACAAGAACAGGAGCGGAGGTTAATCTGCACTTCAACTCTTGGAAACTTGCTTCACATCCTTCAGACCATTCAAACTTCTTCTCTTTCTTAAGGAGTTCGGTCACTGGCTTGGCAAGCTTGGAGAAGTCCTTGATGAAACGACGGTAATAACCGGCTAGACCAAGGAAACTCCGTACTTGAGTGACCGATTTGGGTTGCTCCCAATTGAGAACATCCTTGACTTTACTAGGATCCACGGCGACACCTTTTGCCGAAAGCACGTGGCCTAGGAAAGCGACTTCTTCGAGCCAAAATTCACACTTGGAGAATTTAGCATAGAGCCGATGTTCACGAAGTCTCGCGAGAACAAGCTTCAAGTGCTCAGCATGATCGTCTTCTGACTTGGAATAGACTAGGATATCATCGATGAAGATGATCACAAAGCGGTCCAGATAATCCATGAAGACAGAATTCATCAACCTCATGAATGTAGCAGGAGCATTCGTTAACCCAAAAGACATCACGGTGAATTCATACAACCCATAACGAGTTGTAAACGCCGTTTTTTGGAATATCTTCGGAACGGATTTTGATTTGATGGTAGCCTAACCTCAAATCGATTTTGGAAAAGACGGTAGCTCCGGTTAATTGATCGAAAAGATCATCAATGCGAGGGAGAGGATATTTGTTTTGATCGTCACCTCGTTAAGAGGCCGATAGTCAACACACATCCGGAGACTTTTATCTTTCTTCTCCACGAAAAGAGCAGAGCATCCCCAAGGAGAGGAGCTCGGTCGAATGAAACCTTTTTCTTCTAACTCCTGAAGTTGTTTCTTCAATTCAACCAACTCGTTTGGAGGCATCCGATAAGGGCGACGATAGGTTGGAGCAGTTCCAGGAGCCAACTCGA
This sequence comes from Stipa capillata, assembly GCA_019208055.1. Lineage (NCBI taxonomy): Eukaryota > Viridiplantae > Streptophyta > Magnoliopsida > Poales > Poaceae > Stipa > Stipa capillata. Next base: position 196,191 of record JAGXJF010005314.1, read on the forward strand.
TAACAAATTCAATATCGCGATCAGGTGGCAGACCTGGTAGCTCATCAGGAAAGACATCTGCGAAATCACAGACCACTGGGACATCGGGAAGATCAGGAAGAGGCTTGCCTTCCAGAGCACAGAGGTGGTGGTTGACAGATCCTAGATCACAAAGAACAGATTGACCAGACGGATGGAAGAGAGTTACGGTATTGGTTGCACAATCGATTAGGGCTTGATGTGCGGTCAACCAATCCATACCCAGGATGATATTGATATCGGTGGAGGTCAAAACAATTAAGGTGGCATCGAACTCAAGATTTGCAATTCTGACACAAACTTCACGACATTCTTGGGATGCTCTCATCACCGAACCCGGTGCAAGGATAGACAATGGGATCGACATACTCTCGAAAGGAATATTGTGCTTCTCAGCAAAACCCTTAGCTATAAAAGAATGAGAAGCTCCCGAATCGAAAAGGACGGATGCGGGAGTAGCATGGACAAGAAGCGTACCCAAGACGACGTCGGGCGCTTCCTGGGCTTCTTCGGCGACCACGTGATTCACGCGACCGCGACCAGCTGGTTGAGGCTTCGGGTTTGGCTTCTTAAACTGAACATTGCCTCGAGGTTGACCTTGTCCTGGATTAGGGCGAGGTGCAGGATTCTGATTCCGGGGACATTCACGAGCATAGTGGCCAGGCTGGCCACACACGAAGCAGACTCCATGGGCGGCCTTGGAGCGGAATTAGACGACTGTCCTCCAACTGGTCTTGCTTGATAACCCTGCTGAGGAGGACGAGGAGCAAAGCCTGCTGGTCTCGCAGAGGAGTAGCGCGATTGAGCGCTAGCTGGAATCCAAATTCTTCTCTTCTGGGAGCTGGAGCTCGATGTTTTGACAGCATCACGAGCATGCTTGCGCGATTCTTCAAGTGTCTGCCTGCCATGTTCCATCTTGATGGCCTTGTTCATCAGGGCTTGGAAGTTTGCGAATCGAACGGAAGCAGCTCATAGCGAATCTCCGGGTTTAGACCTTTGCGGAACTTCTCTTGCTTGTCCGCATCGGTGGCAACATCATTTGGAGCGTAACGAGCCAAATGGTTAAACTGGTGGAGATACTCAGTTACACTGTTCCGCCCTTGCTTCAGATTACGGAACTCTTCCTTCTTAACTTCCATTGTTCCATCTGGGATATGAGCTCCGCGGAAAGCATCACGAAACTCAGACCAGGTAATCTCATGATCCTTCTCTTGCATGGAGCGGAAACTTTCCCACCAGGCGGCTGCGGCACCTTCAAGCTGGAAAGCCACGAAGTTCACTCGATCGGCCGTGGCAACGCGCGCAGTCTCCAACTTGCGCTCGACGGTGCGAATCCAGTCGTCGGCATCCAGAGGATCTTCAGAGCGACTGAACACAGGAGGCTGAGTTCGAAGAAAATCAGAGATTCCAACGCGATCATCAGGTTGACGGCTGGTGTTCCGAACAAGGTGCTCCAACAGTATGGTTTGTTCCATGCGATTACGCTCAATCTGCATCAAGACTTCAGCCATAGTCGGCGGTGGAGGGGGAACGTCACCGGTATTACCGGCACCATGATCTGCTGGGCGCGGATTGCCAGCCATCCTGAAGGAAGGAAAAGGAGTTACTTCAAGATTCAGAATCGAATCCGAAGGATCGCTTACGGTAGAATGTACTGAGGAAACTAAACAGTGTGGAGAAGGATAATGCCAAATATGTCACATATGGTAGTACAAAAGCCACGGAGCTAAAATACATTCCATAGCAACACAGATAGACATCTGGTACGTAATATACATGACCGTTAATATTACAAGCCACGGCTAGAACAAGTACACGATCATGATACCATACCACACTCACACCTTAAGGTTTGGTTCCAATACAAGATTCATCTACAACCTTAGACAGTTATAGACTTAGGAAAGGAACCATACACTACTCTAGGGGATTAACCTATTACATGGATATAGTTTCAGCTCAAGTACAAAAGGAGCCAAAAGAGCTGACTACAACCATGGTCGAACACACGAGCATGGACATCACGGAGAGTAATCGGGCGAGTCGTAGTCCATAAAGTAGTACATCGCTGCTTCAGGCGGAATCGGCTTCGGTTCTTGGAAATTGCGAGGCACCTCACCAGGAAGTGGCTCAAGCCGATGACGAGAGATTCCAGGTATCTCCATAGCTACACGATGACGAGAAGTGTAGCGAGGTCCCGGAACTGGAGCAAGTTGCATGGAGATGGCCTATTGGCAGCATACGGCCCAGTAAACTCTCCACGAGCTGACATTAAGTCTCTTGGAGCTTGGTTGGCATCCATGTGCTCGTGATGAACTCGAGGGCGTGGCACAAACGATGAAGATAGCAATCACGATCGTGAGGCGGCTGCTCGATAAAGACGGTGCGTAATGTTGAGCATTGGGGCCATCTCAACGACCGTGGGATCAGGGTACATTATAAAATCATGCCAACATATTGGTGCATTGGGATCTTCTTGTCCCACATGATAACGAAAAGGGGAATCCGTAAGCTGCGCCGCATAATGGTAACGAAGAACATTTATGGCATTAAGAGCAGCTGTTTGGACAGCTCCTTCGTAAGAACCATCATGACCTTCAAAGATGATGGGATGCCCTCGTAGCATAGAAGGCAACTGCAGCGGTGCCGAAGGATAGGGTCGGATGAAGACAGAAGCAACATAATCACTCAATCCAACTGACGGTTGCGGCTATAGATAGCATACTCGGGAAGCCACTCGCATCCCAGCCTTGCCAAGATTCGTACCAAGAGCGGAGGAGCACCACAACTGACACACAGTGGGAAGTGCCCACCAAAGTGATATACATTTCAGCCATCTGGAGAGGTGGAAACAAGGGTTAGAATTCACGATCGCGGAAATGAGATAAGAGGGAAGGTAAGGAATACCCCAAACGCGTGAACCCTAACTTTTGAAAAGAGGAACGAGTAGTCAAGACCACTTTTTAAACCAAATGAAGGGATGCGGAAAAGCTAAGATCGAGAGGATAAGGAGAAAATAGAATCACTACTTATGATTTTCGCAAATCCTTTTTAAGTTCAAAATAGTTTTCACAATTCTAGACTCAACATCGACCAGGTCAAGGGTCATCCTACGGACAGTCCTGCTCTGATACCAAGCCTGTCGGACCCCAGATTCCATAACGAGAGAGCTTTAGGAATAATCACCCGCTAAGTCGGCAGCTTCAACCCCGACCTCAACCCACGGGGGTCAAATCCGAGAGGAGTGGAGTGATATGGCTTCGAATAGCCCGAGACGTCAACCCCAAAGCTTACTCTGGCAATCGAATGCACTGAGTAGTAGGGTGATATGGTCTCCTCACTCTTTCCCACTGAGCCGGAGCGTCAACCCCGACCTCGTCCCGGCAAATAAATGCACGGCTGGAGTAGGGTGATATAGCTCCCAACATCTCAGTGGAGAGTCGCTTCACAGGGGTGACTAAACTTAATAGCTCTGCGATATAAAACCTGAAATCCTCCCTGCATCACGTACTTCAATCATACACACATTGCACATGAGCACAGGGGGAGAAACAAACCAGTACCATCACAGAGACTCTACGACCGAAACTGCAATAATACTAGTTGTTCGGGAAACTTAACAACATATATATACAAGCAAAAGATGCTTTACACAGCGGAAGTGTTAGTTTGGCTGAGAGCCTAAGAGTAGGGCCAAAAGAGGCGGCAGAACAAACCAAGCTGCCGAACCCAGGGCAGGACCACTGCCCGGGATCACCAGCGACTAGTCGATGTCGGCGTCTACCTCAACGTAGAAACCCTCCGCTGCGGGAGTGGTTTCCTCTGCACGAAAATAATATCAACGAATGCAAGGTGAGTACAAAATGTACTCCGCAAGACTTACAGGGGAAAATAATAATAGATGCATCAGGTATCAAGAAAGGGCTATTTGTGGACTATTTTTGCAGAAAGCTAATTTATTCTTCACAATACCTGTAATTAGATTGAAATCCGTCTACTGGAATACTTTGCAAGAAAAGAGCTGAAACTGCATAATAAAACCTAAAGCAGACCATCGAACACACGAAACCCTCGATTCTTCCTCGACCACCAGGGAGGAAAGCAATCGCTAAAAACAAATCCTTAAAGTTGGCAAGTTTTAGATTAGGGTTATACTTGTCTAATTCGATGCGGATTCTTACCAGCTGTCCATAACCGCGGACACGGCTATTCGAATAGTTTAACCCTGCAGGGGTGTACATCTTTACCTACGCGTATCAACCGACTCTTAGCGCTACCGAGAACACACTTTCACGAGGTGTGCTAGCAGAGGGAGGTGAACACGACCTTTACAATGTTTTCGACCTAGGTATGAGCCGCCCTAATAGGCTAGTCCGCGAACGACAGTTCGTCCGATACTTCGACGCGGTCCCACTAGTTGTGGCAGGTGATACATCCCCGGTCCCGGACCGTGTGTACCCCTCACTCCTATATTGTTGCATCACACCACCTCCTTATTTTCCACGCACCCAAGTCCGAAAACGGCGAACTATGCAGCTCATATCCTAAGCCTAGACAAATTATTCGGGTCGTGGGTGGCCCATTATACCACCCGCGTAGAAGCACGCAAATCTTGGTTCGAAAGGACACCGGGAACCGGTCCTTGTGGGATTAACGAGACAACCCACCATGCTCCCGGCATGGCCTCTCGTCGATGCCCGATTTGAGATTAGTCAAGTTTATTAACAACCGCCCGGTGAACAACCACCTAACCGCTAACCCATCCAGAGTGTGATGTTGCATCTGCCATCCCAAGAATTACGACAGTCACGCAACTAAGCATGGCTAAGCATAAGTAGCTACGTAAATAACTCAACAATAGCAAGCAATCTATTCTAAATAGGTTGGGAGGGTCGGTGGTGTTGATTGAGCGACAAAGTAAGTTTTCATGCACGGAGTAGGGCTAACTTAACGTAAAATATCAGTTGAGCGCATGCGATACGTATTTAAAAACAAATAATAGAGTTGCAAATAATGGGATATCCGCAATATGGTCAAAGGGGCTGCTTGCCTTGCGGTTCAGCGACTAGGTCGGGTTCCTGCTCGTAGTTGTACTCGTCGTGATCTTCCGGTCCTATCGGAAGAACGAAAACATCGAAACAACGCAACAATAAATACAACGTCGGAAAACATCGGCATGAGATGTCATGAATGCCATGTCCTAGAGGATTTGAAATAAACACTAATGCAACTGGAATCAGGTTAATCGGAGTCCGGACGCGCAAGATATCGCGATCCGAAGTTTCCGGGGGTTCGGGGAAACCCTAAATGGAGTTTTTAATCAATTTTACTTTTCCTAGCATGCAAACATGGATGAACATGATGTATTGAGTAGATTTCATTTTTCTGAACATTTTGATAGATTATTTGCATTTTTCTGAGCCCGGATGAATTTTCTACGAATTTAACGAGATTTAAATCAATTTAAACCCCTTTGTGGTATTTTTCTCAGCAAAAATAAAATGAATTACTTTTATTACTCAGCTAACCCTAGCTCTAGTCTATGACAGTGGGCCCCCTTGGTCAATTTTGACCAAGCCAAAGACATGGGGGACCCACCTGTCGTAGCATTTTCTTTTGCTTTTATTCTTTTCTTTAATTCTCTCGGTGGGGCCCAATTGTCATACACACAGAAGCAAGGAGCTCAATTAATACACTGGTTACTCATTAATACAATCATTAGCCATCCGGTTAATCATTAATAACAATCATTAGCAGCTGATAGCAATAAATGGGTCGGTTCAGACATGATTAACACTACCATTAAGTGCACTTAGCATTAATTTAAACTACTAACTAATCTAACTATTCTAACCATTAACTGACCTAACTAACACTGCTAACCTAACTACTACTAATTACTAACTTAGCTAACTATGCTTAGCTAGCTAACCTAGCTAATGGCCGGGTAGAAGGGGTGGGGGAGCTCGGCTCCGGCGGGGCGGCGACGTGGGGCTCACCGGCGGGGGCTCGGGAAGCGGCGACCGGGGGCGAGGTCGTCGGGCGGGGCGGCGGAGCTCCCGAGGAGGCGGTGCGGGCTCGGTTGGTGGCGGGGTGAGGCGACCGGCGGAGGGGACCGAGGCGGGGTTGAGGCGGAGGCGAGGACTCGGCGACGGAGGTGAGGCGCTTGGCGGCGAGGTCGTTGGGACGGCGAGGACAACGGCGGGGAGCGCGGTGGCTGCTCGGCTCGGGGCAGGCGCCGCTTCGGATGGGTGTGGGAGCGGCCGTGCTCGGCGACGGGGGTGGCTTGGCGGCGTCGGAGAACTGAGGCGGGGACGAGGCAGCACGGCGAAGGGCCTCAGCGGGGCGCGGCGTCGACCGGTGCGGCGGGGCGAGCGGAGCGGGAAGCTCGGCGGCGAGAACTCGGGCGGCGGGGCTCGGGACTGGAAGCGAAGGGCGTCGGCGAGGTGGCGGGGTCGACTGGAGAGCGGGGAGGGCTCGGGGAGGACCGAGGCGACGCGGTGGGTGGCGAGCGGAGGCGAGGGGTGCGGCGAAGAGCTCAGGCGAGCGGCGCGGCGAGCAACCGAGGGGAATGAGCTTGGGGCAGGGAGAAGAAATGGCGCTCGGGCGGCTGTGTCGAGGGAGAGCAAAGAGAGAGAGGGGGGCCGGGCGGGGGACCCGAGGGAAAGGGGTTTGAGCGGCCGGCCGAGGCCTGAGGTGGCGCGGGTGGAGCGGCATGCGCGCCACGCGGGCTGGTGCCGTGGCAGGCGCTGGAGAGCGGCGGCGGGGTAGAAGAGAGAGGAGGGAGAAGGCAGGGGAGGTGCGGGGCAGGCCAAGCGGGCCGGGGAAGGGAATGGGCCGGGGGAAAAGAGAGGGCCCAGCCGGGTAGGGTTTAGATTAGGTTAGGGTTTTTTTTTGATTTTATTTGATTTCCTTTGGTTCTTTTCTCCTTTCAAACTAGATGCAATACAAACAGATTCAAAATTTGTTTTGCAATTCCAAACCCAGAGCAATTTCAAACGGTTTTCGGGTTTTACTCAATTTTCACCTTGATTTCTTGTCTCCCTTTTAATGGTTTTCCCAATTCCAACTGTGTTTATAAATTTAAACCAATCCCAAACTCTTCTGTTATGAAACTCAAACTCAGATTTTAAATGCTAATGCCATGCCATGCCATGAGATGCACAATCAAAAGAAAGTAAAAATGGGGGACGTTACACCTAGACAATGACATGGGATTCGTGAGTTGAAGAAATCTTTCTCAAAGAGTAAACCATTGATTGGATATTTATTGGAGGCGGTTGTATCCTCTATACATCAGGAGTCAAACCACTATTTCGCTCATCTATTTGTCGCATCAATGCAGAATATTATTTCACTATGAGACGTGATACCCGTCGCTAGTGAGCCACATGTGTTCACTTTTTTAAACTCCATGAGTCCATTTCTAATAGGCCTTATATGAGTGTGCGTGCGTATAGTAATGTGTATATCCGTGCGTCTAACACTTATACTAGCTGTTTCTAATTAAACCTTTCTGAGTGTAGTCATTGTTCCTTTTTTTAAAGGATGCAATCATAGTTAAATATGCTCGTACTAATTAACTACTCTAGAAGGAGATTTTATGTGCAAAGATTATTCCTTCAATATTTCACTCAAAAGAAAATAATCCAAGGATATGTTCATATGATAGTCTTATCTCTTGTTGGGAGGTCCTTTCATTGACTGTCTGCCGATATTATCGAGAGAACAAGTTGCATAAGAACATCAGAATTAATTCGCACATCGTTGCCTTCTCATATAGTCCAGTCTCTATATTTTTATATAGTGCATCTTGGAAAACAAAGATTAATAATACGATTAAATAAAACCACGTCAAGTTTGGAATTTGATTCCAGTGACATCATTCATTGGATACATTGAAAAAACTCACCAAAAATATCGGTGCTCAAATAAACATCTTTCAGGAATGTTAATTTATATCCATGCTATTAAGTGCTACCACTATCACAAAGAAATTCTATCTAAAAATCGTTACTGATGATGTATAATACAGTATCTCATATATAAGGAAGTATTCGTATACGATTTCCTGGGTTACTGGAGAACAATACGTGTCTGGTAAGGATCCCAGGAGATAAGGTAACCCTCCGTAAGGAGAAATGACATACCTTAAACTAGGAAGTCAATCCAGACGTTTAAGAAAGCCAGAGTTCTACTCTGGCATAAGTCCAGATCCGGTACGACGCGGGGAGCCCCCTATAAAAAGATCAGCAATCCTATAGAGGGGGGGGGGACGAGAGAAAGTTAGATCTAACATGCCTTAGAAGGAAGAGAGATCCCATCGATTCCCACGAAAAGACCCGCCGCCTTGAAGGAGTCGAGACCAGCGGAACTAGTCGTCGTAGTCTCCGATTAGGCCTAGGATAGCCACTGACATATACATCCCTTGTAAAGACATTCTCTGATCAATATATACGAACATGATGTAGGGTTATTATCCTGAGAGAGGCCTGAACCTGTATAAAAAAGGACGTTTTCCTTGCCATCAGATCTGTTGGCCTTGTGCCCTAGAGGTCCCTACCCCCAAGTATCACCGTTCCACGAATACCGTAAGATCGGCGGTTTACCAATCGTCGACAGTTACATACATTTTTTTGAACCATATAAAATGAAGCACGATCATAGACGGCTCGTACGTAAAACCATCTAGGATTTGATTTACAATTCTTTAAAAATATCACACCGATGAGCAGCTCGGTGGCAGCAGCACCACTCCTCCCCGACACCGCATTTCAACATGTCACCACTGCCACTGTTTCCCTCGTCCACCACGCCCTGATTGGTGCCAAACACAAACACAAAACAACGACAACAAATGCATCAACACTAGTATATACATACACTAACACACCTTGATGGATGCCGAACACAAACACAAAGCAACGATAACAAATCCATCAACACTAGTAGATACACACACTAATGCGTATACAAGATCAAATCGAGTATGCGCATTTACTTCTTAGTTGGATAGAGACATCTCCTTGGATGGAGTAGTCCATCGATGGAGTGTAGGGTGAGAGAGAGTAGCTCGAGCCATCGCCGGTGAGGAGGGTGATCGTGGCGACGGTAGAGGTGACAACCTCATCGTGCCTTCCTAACTCCTATGTGGACCCGTACGTTGAGCATCCCGCCAAAAACCTCCTACAGAGGCATGACTATGGTGGCGTTGTCTTGTTCTTCAGCCTCTCCTGGACAGGAGGGTGGTCCGCAGAAGACGGAGGCAGACCACCTGCTCCAAGTTGCAACTCCAAATCTGGTGCTTGCTAGTCTCCATTGCGTGTTGTAGCCGGACAGATCTAGCGCCTCCAGCTTCAAGGTATTCATCTGGGTGGTGTGGTGGGTGAGGAGGAGTAGGGAGGGGCGGCATGAGGGTGCCAGATTAGGAGATAAGAGAGGAAAAAGGGGCGGCGTGAGGGTGTTGGATCGGAGGAGAAGAGAGGGAGAACGGGAGGCAGCGTGAGGCTGTTAGATGGGGAGAGAAGAGATGGAGAGGGGAGAAGAGGTCACCACAAGCATGCTGGATCGAGGAAGAAGAGAGGGAGATGGGTGCTAGGGTTCGTGGGTTGGGTTATATACGCGGTGGGTCGTGGGCCTAATGAGCCGGCCCAGTTTTCAAACGGTTTATTTTTCTAAATACCTTTAAGGACAAGCTAGGTTGGGGTGTATCCTATATGGTTTTTCTTTTTGCAAAAGCGTCTAGGATTATCTATTCGTGCTCAAAAAACATTTAGAATGATCTTTTTATAAAAGGTACCATCTGCGGTTTGCCACATCCTAGATGGCTTTGACGAACCGTCTAAAATAAGATGTTATAAGCATTTCTACAGTAGCGTAAATCTTAAATGTTATTTCGTCCAACGGTTGATTTATTAGTTTTGCAAAATTCTTGCATGATAACAGGTAGATTGACTTACTTTAATCTAATAATAACATTTCTTATTTATTCAGAAATGATGTAGTTGCTTGTATACATTAGTGATTAAACTAAAAATTGTAAAGTGAAAATGAAGAAAAATACGTACGCAGGCATCGCGAAATTTGGTCCATGCAATGTTGCACCTAATCTAATCATAGTTAATTGAAAACCTAATCATGACAAATGTGCGTGTGCATTTCTTCGTATATACTAAGATGCCACCGATAAGTCGAACTCGTACCTAAAGCAAGCCAACTATTAGATAACATCATAGAGTATAAAAGAAGTGGACCCATCCCCGATATATGTACAAGTAGTCAGCATGGAACAGTTCGAAAGTTACAACAAAATGATGGGTGATTGTACCCACAATCTTTTATTAGATTTTTTTCCTCAACTATTAGCCAAATTTAATTTTAGTTTGTAAACTCTAAATTCACACGAACTCGACTTTTAACTTTTAAAATCTGATATATTTAGTCCTTGAATTCACTCAAAGCAGTTTGATCGATGAAAGGAACACGTGGACATCAATTAACACAAAAAATACAAAAAAAGATTATATAGAAAAAATCTTTTTTTATAATGGAATATGAAGATTTATCAAAATAAATAAAAATTTAGAACAAACACACTTTTATCAAAACAGAAAATTACAACAAAATCAGCAAAAAGTCAGAATAAGAAAACATGAAGAAAAATCAGGAAAATATTCCAGAAAAATTACTTAAAAAATCTAGGAATGTTAGAAATGGAAAATTTGAGAAAATTTAGAATAAAGGGAAAATATTGGAAGTATTATGGAAAAATAGGAAATTAGAGAAAACTCGCAATTAATTTATGTACATTCATGAAAACCTGATTTTTCATGAATGTTCGTAAATTATCCTTTTTCTAAATTTCATTATATTTTCCATTTTTAAAAATTCCTGGATTTTTAAATATCCATTTTTCAATTTTTTTTTCTCACTTCTCCCTTTTTTAAATAAATTTTCAGATTGTTTGAAAAAATTTATTTGTTTTCATTTTCTCTTTTTTTCCTTTTTTATGTGGAGTAGGATGCCGAAACCACCGCGACATCTTTTATCAAACTGCTTGATTCGGGTGAGGGGTCAAATCTGTTCGGTTTTAAAAATTGAGGGTCAAGTTTATATGATTTTGGAGTTTATAAATCAAAACTAGATTTGGTCAATAGTTGAGAGATCGGAAATGGACTTTTTCAGTCTTTAAACACCTTGAGGAAACTTCTAACCTCTTGTTTGATCCTTTTTTTCTTTTTGTTGCTAATGCGAGGTTTCCTTTGGTTATTTCCGTCTATGAAAAGTGAACAGAAATAAGGCATGAAAGCTAAGCAGTGAAACTGTGAAACAGCTAAACACAGCCTCTTACGTTTTCTGCCGGGTGTATGAACGGGAGAAGAAGCCGGGCACGGACCGACGTCGGTGCATGCACAAGCCAGTGAAACTGACAGGTAGCACAGTGCTTTTGTATCCAGTCGCCGTATCGATCACCAGGGTGTCGTGGATACATTCACACTACTGATAGGTACAGCACTTAGAGGAGGAGATCACGGATGTCCCCTACTAAAAAGGAGAAAAGAACCTGAGCACTTTTCGTTATAGTAGCAGCAGAGCAGCTGCACGGGACAATCGGACTAGTGGTAGTTGCAAAGCACAACGCGAGCCACTGCAGGGGATCACCGGCGAGGCAGCGAGACGTCAGAAACGGCCCAGACGGGAGATCGTGCGGCGATAGATGGGAGCGGGGAGGCAGGGGCAGCGCGGTGGAGCCGTTGCCTGGACTGACATGTCAAGGAAGGGACACGCAGCTGCCAAGATGAGTGCTCGGGGGCCCCGATCGCCTTAGTTTTTGTCATCTGGTAGTCAGCATGGGGCCCCGACCAAGCAAGGGCGCGATCAGTCCGAGCTGGACCGGTAAGTCCGGCACGCCTTGGAGGCTTGGACGAGCTCGCTTCCACCAGCCACGTCCGCCCAACGTTTGGAGAAAACCCGACAGAGTTGATATGATGCGCTCCGCCGGCTGCCGCGGTGTACGCACAGGAGAACGTGCCATTTGACCAACCCTCGCCAACAGCCTTGCATTAATGAGTGATGAACATTGAGTACTCGTACTAGGTTACGTGTTTGGAGCGGAACTGATACTCCAATGATCAAGGGAATCAGCTCATCTATAACAAAAAGGATCAGTAATCATACTCCCGTCAGAAGTGACATTTTGGGTTAGTTCTTAGCTGGGTGACTCAGCTGCTGCACGTGTTCACTTTTTGGATTCACAAGGGAGAGGACAGTTTGTTACCCTAAACCCAGTGGCCTACTCGCTAATAGGTGGGTTTAGCACGAACAAACCAATCTACATTTGTATTTTTGCCGGTGTAGTTAGCACGTAACTGCAACTGACGGATAGCGGATCAGGGACCAAACTTGATCAGCGATCACATCCACATTTCACATAGGACATATATAATGCTTAAGCTAGGAGGATGCATACATCATTGCTTCTAGAAGGCCTGCGTTAGTCAGATAACTTAAAGAGTAACATGGTTAGCCTCGACGGAGACGTGGCAGAACAAATTGATCAGTAGAGAATTAGGTCTCATGTCCCTGGTATTAGGGCTAAAAATATCGCTCCATCGTGAAAGAACCTCAGTCGGTTCGGGTCCAAATTAGCAGATAGCGAAAGATCAACAGGTAGCCCGGCTTTGCAGCGCACTTCAAGGAACTTAGGTTAGGGTCAGGAGCTGCGAGTTGCCAACACTTTCGATCATTCCATCGATCGGCGACGTGCCAACAACCGCGCATGCACGTAGCAGGTCCATCTTTCTCGAAGCACTAAAGCACCCAGCAGACGGACAGGGGAGTGACATGATCGCTCCTTTTATTAATGTCAGTCTTGCACGTCCAGGTAATAAGTCGTTATAAGCCACAGAATTTTGCTTGATCAGGTGTACTTAGTACTGACTCATTTAAATTTCAGAAGAAAAACATCTCATTTGTGAGTGAGTACCCAAAAGGTGGTAAAATTTGCAGAAGAAAGTGAAGATGGTACCTGCAAACCACACATCTAATACCAATATAAAAACGTTTTAGGGTTTGACGCAATAGTTCCTGGCCATCCAAAATTACTAGATCGAGTGGTTCAAGATTAAAAGATGGATTACAAAGAAAATCATAACTGCCCTATTATAACGCTATAACTCCTAATTACAGCACCCCATCCTTGGTCCTCACTTCTTCCCCGTTGTTCGCACGAGACGAGAACGTCGAATCTGCCTGCACTTGTAGTGGCCCTCCTCCCCCAACCCCGACTGCTACTGGCTTACCACTGGCATTCACCTACCTCCTCCCCCTTTGTCCATGTATCTGCTTCCTAATTAGAGATTCAATCAGGGTCTCCACGTGAAGAGTTCTGAACGTGAGGCGTTCTTCGATTTGGGTTCCAATTTGCACCGGAATAGCATCACGAAGTATAGATCTAGGTATCAATATTTTGGTAGCATCCCCAATTGAATCTCTGGTGCTTCCTCGCCCACCGACGTCGTGACGACTCCGCCCCCCGCTGCGAGGATGACGAATTTTACCTTGCCACCATCTCCATTGGTAAATGTTGTTGTCCTCTCCGATTGCCCGACGAAAATTCTAAATGGCTGCCTTATCCACTGTTGATGCATGCATTACTACGGCAGCTCAGCGACACATCAACTCGGCCCTCTGCCTTCACGCGGGCTCTGCTCCCCTAGTCAGACAATACATTCTCAAAGGTACATGATTTCTATTGCCAGATGTAGATCGATTAGGTTGTACAGGTGAATCACACCCTTTCTCAGCCTTTCGAAAGTGTTGAAGCTGAATAGAGTGTCTCCTTGAACATTTTCCATGCTTCAATAGTCAGATATAAAAGGATAAATAAGAGGAACTTATGTCTGTAACCGTGCTAGCACTGTGGATATATCACGAGAACTGCTTAGGGGTAAAAAGTGATCATATATTGTTTGTATTAGTTTGTATAGATTATTTTGCAGATTGGCTTCTCACCTCCCTGTTGATCATTTTTTGTTAGTTTGGTGACACCAGTTGCTGCATAGTAGTAGTTTCTGTTTCGTAGTCACAATTTTGTTTTTTTTATCCCGAAGGAAATGTTAGAACATTAAATTGATTCAAGAAATGAAGTGGAATCTATTCCACAGTTTGTACAGTTTAGTGTCCTTAGGCAAGGCATAATGTAGAAATATGCCTGCACTACACGCTATTCTTTCCGACCGAGTATTTTGAGTTCATCTAAGCATTTATCGTGGGTCATAGTTAATGTTTGGATAATTGGGCCTCCAACGTCCTACCTAATAGGTTAGCATGTCCATCTAGAAAAAAGTTTCATTTCTCCTCAAACAACCAGAACTGAGCCAAACCTAGCTAGGAGGAGCTGGTGGGTAGAGATTATCGGTGTTGGGTAGGTCGGCAGGAGGAGTCTTTATCAGTGTTCATGTGGCCAAGGAGGCGTCGATGAGGATACCGACATCCACGAGACAGTTGGCGGCTCCTGTGATTAGTTATCATGGGGCCGAAGTGGCAAGAGATGCGGTATGCGGTCTCTATTTGCCCAACAAAGGTATGAATTAGTTTATTTTGTTTCATATATCCATCTCAATATCAGTGATTAAGCAAAAACAATTGTTCAAATCATTTATATATGTTATATTTCAACGGATGGGTCATTCAAAAACCGAACGTGCACTATATTGTTAACATGGTTGCAAGGGTTTTGCTTCTTTTTTACAACCCATAAACTACATTGTTACAAGCTCTTCCGTCTGAATAAATTCCGTGTGCTTGTAATTTGTATGTATGAATTTATTTATATTAGTTAGGATGTGTCATACACATGTATGATTACTAGTACCTAGGAGAGACTTGACAGACCTAGATAGTACTAGTACGGTGTTATGTTCTACCATTTCTGTCCGTATTTGGTACAATTTTCTCATAGCTCGAGTACGTGGGATGGCTATAACTAGCGTGTCAGCCAAAAACAACCCGGCGGCAACGTGAGCAGCATATGCCGGCGAGGTACAGCATGACGTGCCACGGCTGCTATATTGTTGGGGGAACTCACAAATTTCTTTGTTCCAGCCACGTATTTAGTATGTGCAGGGCCACAACTTGGCAATAACTAAACCGAGCACGCATAGCGGCACGGCACGAAGAACCGGTCGCGCCGTACTGCAATTTATCAGGGCCGGGGCGTCGCATGCACTCCGAAGAAGTAAGAACTCCTGTGCGCGAGAGAGCATGTGCCACCACATGCATATGTTACTTCTCGTGCGTATTAGTATGTTGCTGCTAAGAAACCCGCGGGCCGTTCGGGAGGGAGGCTCGCCAACCTCCCTCCTAACAGAAGTCCCGATTGGATACAAACTTTAATAATAACATAAAATCTTATTCAAACTTTCTCTATTACTAATATAAATAGAGGAATATGACTATTACATTGTATATACAAGAATCAGTTGATATATCAATAAAGAAAAAAGTAACACCTTTTATATCTTGTCTCTCGTATCTACTTTAATTTTCGCATTATATGTTTGATTATCACCGGTAACACAACGTCCGAAGGTTCTTCAACACATTATCAACACAAGATCGCTCTACACGGTATTGACCCCTTCAGGTCTCATGTAGGCTAACTTTACACGGCCGCAAAGGTGAAGTGAATCAATTGTACTAGATTAATTTTTGTTGATCAATTACCTGCTCTAGATTAGTCTTTATCGTTGTAGATTTTTTTCATCTAGATTAGTTTTTGATTTTGCATAAATAATTTCCCTACGGTGTAAAATTCTCATAGTTATCGTGAGCCATTTGCAGTCACCGGCACAATGCCGATGGACAGCTAATGCAATGAGAACTTGTAGATTACACCGTAGGAAAAGTGTAGGATTGAAAAAAAAATATAGGTACCTCCGGCACGCGTTGCCGATGGCACTGACTGCACCACTGCACCGGCCACCTCGACCGAGCCAGCACACGCACGCATGCATGCGCCATCACGCACCAGCATGCATGTGTGCGTCGCCAGTTGAACCTGGCAAGCTAGCATGACAATCGACATCGCACCGTCACCATCCTCCGTCCGCCTGCGTGGCCCTCAGCGCCTCCTCCGATCGATGACTCGCTATCGCCGTTGCCGTCGTGGCCTGTAATGCTGTGCCACATCCCCGCCTTCCCCATGAACCGAACATCGAAACCAATGCACGTCGCCGCTCCCTTCGGATCGGCGCAGCACCGCCGTTCCTGCTCCTATGCCGCCTCTGTCGGCATGCGGAGCCGCATCGCCATCGCTGCACCGGCTTCATTGCCTTCACCCGCACGTGGGTGGCACTGACGCGCATTGCCGAACCCGCTGGATCGGGGCAACGTTTGCCGTCACCTTCCTGCTCCTCAAATGATACCACTGTCCTCCTACCGCACAACGATACCACTATCGTTAGCCCACCATCGTCGTGCCGGCCTCCGCTGCCCTTGCCCGTACGCATGCGACACCGTGCCATCTTCCATCAGGCCACCGGTGAGCCCCATAATAGCCGTCGGCAATGGCCCCACCACGACCGACCGCCCCCTCCCTCGAACCCCGCTACCGGGCCAAAATTAGCAGATGGGCCAAGGTCCATTACCGGACGGCCCGAACAGAAAAGGAGAGCGGGAGAAAAGGAGAAAAAAGGAATGGGAGGAAAAAGAAAATAGCTAGATGGGCCGGTGGCCCATCAAGAAATTGGGCCACCGCCCAATAATGCTCGCGGATGCGCTCAAAATTTTGAAAAAAGAAAGAGGAGAAAAGAGGAAAAGGCCTATGGGCCGCATGGCCTATGAGAATTTGGGCTGCGACCCAAATGGCTGAGCAGATTGAAAGAAAAACAAAGGGAGATTCCGGCCGGGTTGGGTCAACGGTACCGATCGGGTAGGTCAATGGTCCACCGGGCCGGCCCGCGCAGCACTTATTTGCTAATAAGACCATTGGAAATTCTGAAATTGCTGAGAAAAAATTTCAGTACTGAAAAGTTGCGAAAAACCTCGCATACTATTTAGAATTAGCTAAAAAAATATTTCTAGCATTTTAGAGCCCCGAAAATTCAAATTTTCAATTTATTTTTGCATATGAAGTACATATTGACTTGTGGTTAATTACTCCATGTATTATCAGTACTAAATTTACTATTTATCTAGATTTAATTGATTATTCGAATGTATGAATCACCAAAAATTGCTAGGAACTTACGAAAATGCATAGGAAATTGCTAAAAATCTTGAAAATTTATTCCATTATTATGAGTATTGTTGATGAGAATATTACCCGCAATAATCCCCAGAATTTGCATGAACCATGTAGATGGCTGGAATCTCGAACAAGGAGTTCGCTGAGCTGGCACAGAATGTCAATGGCCACAACTACCATGCATGGGTCTCTCATGCAGGAATTTTGCTGGCTTCCCATGATCTAGGAAAGGTCATTGGGATGGATGTAAATGAAGGGGTCCTGCACCATCCTGTGTGAACTACGGAACATTGTACCTATATAGGCATCACTTGTCCTCACCATTGAAGATTGAGTATTTGAAGATTGCAGATCCCATGGCACTTCTAGAATGCTTTGAAGGATCGCTTTGGTATGAATCTAGAAATTCAAGCCACTAAGTCTTCCCCAAGTAAGTCTAGCTCTGATATAGTTCAAGCAAGCTACGACTTGAGGAATCCTGCCAAGAGGCAAAGAAGCAAAGAAGCAAGCATGGTCGTGGTAACAAACCTGCCATCACATACATGTTGAAACTAAGCACCAAGGCTGCCTCCAAGAAAAGAAAGGTTGTCTCACGAAGTGACAAACCCTATGGCTAATTGGTCCAACCATGCTACAAATGTGGATTATGGGGACATTGGTCACGTATTTGCCGAGAACCAAAGGATGTCATCACAAAAAGGAAGGCCACAAAGGAGGTCATGGATGAATCCATGGAAGGCATCAAGGAAGATTCTAAAGAAGGTCCTAAGAAAGATCAAGAAGGAAAACCCGAGATACAAGTCATTATTGTGGATATGGAGGCAGAAGATGTGCAAGCGCCTAAACCTGCACCTACGCCGGCACCTATAGCTGAGTCTGAACCTGCTCCCATGGCGTTGGATGCACCTCTGGAAGAAGAATTCAACCTGGATGATGAAACGCTCACACAACAACAAGTGAAGGAGACGTTAGAGAACTTCCTTCTAGATTCCGATTAGTACCTCAATAGTACTTAGAAATTTTTGCACTCAGTCTATCTATAGTATGGGTTAGTTTGAGTTATGAACAATTATATAATGGTTGTAAGCTCTAAAAGAGCATTAATTTGTGAGTTATGTAGGTCATGCAAACTTATGAATTTTTTGTATTATTAATTACACATTGTGTTCTATTTAAAGCTATATATTATGTTGTTCTACTTCCTTTACCGCATATCTAATTGAAATCTTTATATTAGAACACCATGTGGCGCTCCAATGGAGGAAGCTGAAGTATGCCTTCTTGACAGTGCAACTACTAACATTATCTTAAGAGATACAAAATATTTAAGTCTCTGAAGAAAAATACTAGTAGCATCACAACCATTGCAGGAGCGTTTCGTGCATAATTGGCTCCGAAAAAGCCATGCTTACACTTCCAATGGGAACAATAGTTGTCATCAAAGGAGCATTGTTGTATCCTGGGTCAACTCGTACTCTCTTAAGTTCTAAATATACATGCAAATGGTTTCCACGTAGAAACATAATAGAAGAATGAGAAAGAATATCTCCTCATCACCAAGTGTGAAGAATATGAGAAAAGAATAGTGGAAATGCTTCCTTCATACTCCTCTGGGCTATACTACAATGAGATCAAAGCACACGCAATGTTCACTATTCTTAAAATTGTCTTTAGAAGCTCTGAGTTATTTTGTCTCTGGCATGACAGATTGGGTCATCCCGGTCTACATATGATGAGGAAAATTATAAATAATTCTCAAGGTCATCACATAAATGTGAAGAATTTTCTGAATAAATAAGATCTTGTGTGCCCTACATGTGCCACCAAAAAATTGATCATTCGGCCCTCTACCTAGAAAGTGACACATGAAATGCTCATGTTCCTGGAATGAATTCATAGTGATATACGCAGACATACAATGCCCTTATCAGGGCCATTTAGGTACTTTATGGTACGTATTTATGCTGCCTCGATATGGTCGCGTGTGTGCTTACTTTCAACTAGAAATCATGCATTCACAAAGCTTATCTCGTAGATAATTCAAATAAAGAATAATTTCCCATGTCATCGTATTAAGTTTTATAAGAATGGAAAATGCTGAGTAATTTACCACCAAAGCATTTGATGATTATTGTATGGCACTGAGAATTAAAGTTGAGCACTCAGTACCTCACGTCAACACGCATAATGGATTGGCAAAACACTTATTAATAGAACTAAATTGATTGCTAGGTCACTGCTGCATGCTAGCAATTCGCCAAAACCATGTTGGGGACAAGCAATCTTGCATGCAGCTACCCTCATCAACTATAGGCCTCACATCAACATGCATAATGGACTAGCAAAACACTTATTAATAGAATTAAATTGATTGCCAGACCACTGTTGTATGCTAGCAATTCGCCAAAACCTTGTTGGGGACAAGCAATCTTGCATGCAGCAACCCTCACCAACTATAGACCTTCGGCCTACCACATACATTTACTAGTGCAACTATCACAAAGGATTCCACCTAGAATATCCTATCTTTGGATATTTGGATGCATGATCTATGTGCCTATACCTCCACCGTAAATGACTGCAATGGGCCCCCTTAGGAAATCAGGGATTTAGGATATGAACCATAATCAAGTACTAGGACCCCTTAACTGGGGATTTGCACATAGCCTGATTTGCAGATCGCATCTTTAATGTAGATGTTTTCTCGACGTTAGGGGGAGGAAATGCACCCTTGGAAGAAAATATCAAGAAAGTACATGGGAAACCATAGGGATAAATGCATTGCACCCTTGGACTAACAAATCGAATAGAAAGGTTTAGAAGATAATTGATTTGCAAACATTAGTGAATCATATGTGTGATCATTTCACTTATTTGAAGAGTGTGACAAGGTCGCATGTACCAGCCCAAAATGCACCGAAGAGAGTGGAGGTAACCAGCAAAGCCACTCTTGGTCCTATCCAAAGGCCTCAGAAATGGACACGGACTCTGGATTCCCAAGTCCTCATTAGTCATAGACGTTTGATAAAACATGGACAAGGGGGTTGTCAATGCCGATCAGTGAAATGGTCGAAATGAATACAATGGGAACCCAATTGAAATCTAAGAAAGGCACTAAAATGGGGATAGATAAATGGTACAAGGGTCTTGAACCCCATATGAAGCTTGCCTGTATGTATGGAGTAAGACCAACGATATCATCAGGTCCATCGAAGCTCTAGGGCATCCCGAATATGAACCTTCTAGAACCGGAAGCCACTAGCGCAACTGTGTGCGCACACACTAGTGCTAGAATGCTGAAGAAAATCGATTCAGCTCCAAAAGAGCACCTAGTGGGTTGCATGAAGAACCTATATCACCAGGGATTGATAGTGTCTCAAGAAGGGATATCTCATGATGAGATTGCCATAAATTATGAAAAGACTAGAGAGACCTGAATCGTACTACAATGGATGTCAACATATACTTTGGAAATAAAATTGCCACATCATTGATCTTGACTGTGTACCTGCATCAATAGAAGAATGCAAGAAACAACTAGATTAGGAATATTGAAAGAAGGCAATATCAATAGAATTAGAACCCCTAAACAAAAGAGGAGTGGTTGGTCGGATCCGCCGCGCATCACGATTTGTGCACCCATAGGGCATAAGTGAGTATTTGTTCAGAAACAAATGAAAGAATAAAGTAGTATGATAGAAAGCAAGGTTCATAGCTCAAGGTTTCGCTCAACGTCTAGGTGTTCATTATGAACAAACCTACTCCCCAATCATGGGTGTCATCACCTTTAGATATCTCATAGCATGGCAGTTAGCCTTACTCTAATATGAAACTCATGGATGTTGTGGAAGATTACCTGTATGGCAACCTGGATTCGGAAATTTTACCAATACCGAACCAAAACAAAGCAAATAGAAACATTTATAGCTTGAGACTGAGTAAGTCGTATATGGTTTGAAGCTATCAAGCAGGTGTGGTATAATCGCTTGAGTGAATCCTTTAGAGAAAAGGACTACATGAATAATGAAGATTGTTCATGTGCATTTATACAAACATCTCAGAATATCTTATGTATACTCAATCTCTACAGATGTAGATGATCTAAAATAGGGACACATGGAGAAATAGAGGAAGGGGACTCCTACCTAAAATCTGAGTTGAAACTGACATATTTGGGTAGAACCAAATATTGTCTCAGCTTGCAGATCGAGCATTTCCTCGAAGTAATATTAGTGCACCAGTCAATATATGCTCAGAAGATATTAGAAAGATTTGGCTTTGAAAAGTCATATCTATCGAAAACCCCAATGATTGTGAGATCATTTCAGCAAGAGAAAGATCCATATAGTGCTAGGGATGAGGGGAAGGAAACCTTAGGGTTCGAAACCCCATATTTGAGTGCAATCGGTGCACTCATGTATCAAGGCAAATTGCACTAGACCGAACATCCGTGAATATGCTAGCAAGATACAGTGCAAAGCCTACCAAGAGGCATTGGAAAGCCATAAAAGACATCCTCCGCTCTCTCTAGGGTTGAAAAGATCTTGGGTTATTATATAAAAAGAATCAACACTTAACCTTGGTGGGTTATTGAAACACCTCAATTTTCTGAAACCTGAAAATTAGGGCCAACAAAAACTTTTTCTTAATGATAAAGTTAAGATGCATCATATTAAAACTTTTAAACCAATCCTGCCTCTGTTGAAACCCTAAAGTGTGTCAACCCAAAACCTTTCCCCTCTGTTCCTGTATCTTTGATCTCTGCTTTGTCGGAACTCTGTTCGACAAATGCTCTCAAACCCTAATTCTTTCCTTCTGAGCTGCGGGTCACAACCCTAACTCAACATTCGGCTCTACCACAACTCCGTGCATATATACATGCATCCGTGATATCATTCAACCACAGCCTACTGCAACTTCGCATGTCCATTCCATCCGCATACAAATCCCATATATGCAAAAATATCCAAGTGTATGTGGGCACATACACACCAAACCCTGAACTACTTTCCTCGGTAAAATCCTTTTACCACCTGACCCAGAAAATATCGTCAACTACCTTACCAATATTCCTTACCAGAATATATATACGCAAATTTCTTTTCATCCTTACCCTTTACTCTTGCCAGGTTACCTTTTTATATCTCTACATGGTAAAACCTCAAACAATTACTTCACCGTGGTAATACTTTCCCTCTTTACCATGCAACATAAAAATATCTTTTTCACCTTTACCAGATTACCGTACCGAGGGAAAAATATCTGTCCCAGTAACTTTCCACTAAATAACCATTTACCATTTCGCCGTTCATCCATTTACCTCTTACTACAGTCAAGACCCCATCTCTTCGATGCCCTAAACAATTCTTCACCACATATGCATGCATATACACCCCGCCACCTTTTCTCTCTCCTAAGTATACCTCTGGTATACTCCCTAAAATATTCTGGCAGCTCTATCTCCTCCACCTCCTGCGTCTGCTCATTTTCTATAGCACCAGGCCAACCTCCTCTTTCCTGGTGTAGCTACCACCGAGCACTTACTCGTTTGTTTTCTCAACACAATAGCCAGCCAATCCCCTTTATTGTGCCTTGTCTACCCGAGCTACCAGCTGCCACCTTTGCTCCTTGCCTTGCCAAATTTCTGCCATGCATGTACTGACCATAAGCCTCTCTTTACTCCAGCGCCTGCCCCGCACCTCACCACCCCTCTCTCCTCTATTCTTTTGTCAAAGATGCCCCCTCACTGCCATGTACAACAGCTGCTGCTAACAGCAGTCAACTGCTCCTTTTCCCTTCTCTCCTTATCCCTTATCCTCACTCCATTCCACCTACTGCATGCAACAGCCAAGCACGGCAGCTATCTGAGCTCATTTATTCCCATGCATCCACCAGCAGCAGCAACTGACCAAGCTGGTTTCTTTACTCTATTTTCAACCAAGCAGTCCCATCTCCCTCACATTTCTTTTCTTTGACCTGAGCAAGCCCATGCCGAGCTGCCCAAGCCACCTTTTTCCCTTGCCTCTTTCTTTTCTCTGCGCACATAACAGCAGCACCAGCTAACCCTTTCATTCCGGAGCAGCCAACCAGCAGAGCTCTTCCCCAAGCTACGTGCACGTCGTTCTTTTCTCTACTCACAGCAAGCTGCGCCCAGTTCCTTACTTCTTGGTCTAGAGCAGCCGAGTTCTTGCAGCTGCTCCCCATGGCTGAGTCTCTCCTCCCCCAGTCCAGCCGAAGCCCCAAGCACTCCTTCCAGCTTTTCCTCTACCTCTTCTTCCCCATTAGCTCAGCTGGCCGAGCTCCTCCAGTTCTTCCACCTCCTGTTTCCCTTCTCCAACTCAAGCCGCAGCTCCTCCTCTCTTTAGCTCAACTGCACCCCGAGCTCCTCCAATTCAAAACACCAGTCCCGAGCTCCATTCCTTCCACGAGCTGCACACTCAAGTCTCCCATCCTCCTTTTCTTTTGCTCAGCAACTGACGCCTCACCCTGCCACACCAGTCGGCCACCTCTTTTTCCTCTGCCCCCATCTTCCCCATTTACTTGTCAACGCCCCAAACAAACCGAGCAGCCATGCCCTGGGTTCCTTTCCAAACCGAGCTACTCAGAACTCCCTCTTCTTCTACCTCCTGCCCTTTCCTCGATTCTCAGCCAAAACTCCCTTGTTTTTCTCCCCTTGCTCTCTCCCCAGCCGAGCTCTCTTCCAAACTGAGCTCAGCTCCAATTCCATCAGCAGTCCATTTCACTTTGCCTACTGCCCTTGCCGCATCAAGGACGGGACTGCTCTCAAGCACCGAGCAAGCCTCACTCCTTGTCCCCTTTGTTCTCCAAGCTACTCCTCCACGAGCTCCCAAACTCCAGCTGCACCTTGCTCCATTGTTTTTCCCATCAACAGCCGAGCTCCCGAGGTTCTTTGCTCCCTCCCCTTCCTTGCTCTGTAGCTCCCAAAGCTCCCAAGCTCAGGCCAACTCCGCGCCGCCCTTTCCCTCGCTGCCATGCTCTCCAGCGCCGCCGCAACTCCCTCGCCGCCGGCCAGGTCCAAGCCGCCGCCGGACTTCTCTCCTTTTCCCCCCCTAGCTCCCTTGCCGCGGCAGCCAAAGCCCCTGCCGCAGCCCTAACTCCCTGCCGCGGCAGCCCAGCTGCTCCGCGCCAGCCCAAGTTGCTGCCAAAACCCTGCCGCGGCAGCCTGCCGCAGCCGTTTCGCCTACCGTGGCAGCCCAACTCTGCAACCGCCGCTGCCCCATTCCTACCGCGGTAGCTCGCTTTAGCTGTTTCCGCTGCCGCGTCCTGCCACAGCCTCAAGTCCCTTCCTCTCTGTTCTGGCCTGTACAGCCTCATCCAAGCCGATTCTCAGAAATGTCCCCAAATAAAAGTTGTTCAAAACTTTATTTCCCATCTTTTTCATATAGACCACTTTCCGAAAATCTCAATGGTTCTCCATGTACAGCCCAGTCCAGTACACAGTTTCAATTTCAAACAGTCTTTTGAATTCCCCTTTTGAATAGGTGTTTAGCTCTAGGTTGCTCCAGCATGTAAACATGTTTATTTTTGAACATTGCACTAGTTACCTTCATGCATTCGTGTTGCATAACTCCAAGATTAAAAAGATGGACTGAATCATGAAACCCTAAGCCCCAAGTATGCATTTGTAGTGTTACTCCTTTTCCAAACCTAAGATGAATTGATGATTCATTCCAAATGTCCAGTAGGTTTAGGGTTTAACCCTTGTATATCCTAGTGGTCCCTTATTCCCACCTGATGCATGATTCCAAAATCCTAGAAGCAGGTGCTTATCACCGAACCCTAGAAACCCTAGCGTTGATGTCATGCATATACATATATAGGTGTATCCCACCTAATGGCCTCCCCTTTGTGCATTAACACCTTCAAAGATATGATAGAGTCCAGATCATATGCATGAATAGAGGCATACTCTCAAGTTGTTTAGCTCAAAAGAAAATCATGAGTTTAAATAGACTGCGAAACCCTAGATTCCAAGCATGCATATATAGGGTTCTACTCCCTTCGAACCCATTGACTTGACCACTCAACCCAAGTGTCCAGTAGGGTTAACACTCATACATCTTAGTAAGATATTACCTTCCACATGATGCATGAACCCAGGAGCCATAGAAAAGCAAATGCTCGCCGTCGAAACCCTAGAAACCCTACCCGACAGTTCATGCATACCTGTATGTCCCTCTCAGTGCAATCTCCATCATGTTAAACCTTTCGGAAGCATGTTAGGATCCAGAGCTCATGCATATTTATATGCTCATTCACATGTTGCATAGTTCGAAGATGAAAGGGCATCGTAAAAACCCTAAAAACCCTAGCCACCCTCTAAGATCGAGGTATGGTTTTAAATATTGCTTGAGCATAATTTTGGATCTTAAATGGATCTTCCTCGTGCCGTTAGTGATTCGTTGTTTTTCCGACGTGTAGTTGCGACGCGGCGATACCTCACGCGCAGGATTCCCGATGTTGTCGTATCAGGTTTGCGATCGACTCGGCCGATAACGCCAGGCAAGCTCTCCGCACTTGATCATGTTGAATCCCAGTTTTACGAAATATTATTTTGCTTTCGAACCATGCATGCTATATTTTATCCCTGTATTTTATGTAGAGTAGATATCACCGATGATAGGAAACCCTAGTCCGACTCCGTAATCCTTGTCGCCTTAGAACTATTGTATTCCAAAGATTTATCGGAAATTTAGGATAGTGTATGTATATATATATGCTTAGCCCGCAGTAGATGAATTAGGTTTTCAAAAGAAAAAGGAAAGCAACACCCCATATTTCATGTGATCGATGAAATATCGAAACGGACCGTCGCGTCCGGTTGTAGAGGTGCATGGAAGGTAGGATATGCATGGGTTGGGATATTCTACCAAAAAAGGGATCTGCGGAACCGAGCTAAAAAGGGAGAAGATTTTGATCCGGGTTGGTAATGAAGGGTGTTTGCAGGGAGTTGTTAAAGAGCGAGGTAAGGCCCGTCGTGGTTCTCGCTGCCCGTTATCGGGAGTGGTGTGGAGTCCTTCTCGGATCACCTAGGGACCTGTCTTAAGTGCCGTTTGGCCAAGTCTTACAGTACGACCACATGTCCTTTGTGGGAAGGACTTGATCTAGTAACCGTCCTGGACTAGCATGAACCCGTGGGCAGTTAGTAGAGTGCAGGTGGGGCGGGTAGCTCCAAAGAGGGCTAAACCCGTGGGTAACGAGGTTTGGTTCGCCACAGAGTTGGAACACCAACCTCCTCGTAGCAGGATACTGACTCGAGCTAGGTGTGGGACATGTCCTTCTGACGGTTCATGGCTGGGTTCACAGCGGTGAAGAGTCTCGTTGTACAAGCTCTGGACACATGCGACGCGTAGCATGCCCAGGGGGAACTACATCGTGTGGGTAAAGCCGTACAACCTCTGCAGAGTGTTAAAAACTATTCGAATAGCCGCGTCCGCGGTCATGGACGAACTTGGTCGGGCCACACTAAAGTAGTCCTGGCTTTCTGAGCCCCAAAAAGGATTTCTGGGTTATGGGTTTAAGGACGCGAACCGTCGTGTTCGCAGGGCAGTTTGCCAAATTCCCGTCG
The DNA here is from genome assembly GCA_019208055.1 of Stipa capillata. Classification (NCBI taxonomy): domain Eukaryota; kingdom Viridiplantae; phylum Streptophyta; class Magnoliopsida; order Poales; family Poaceae; genus Stipa; species Stipa capillata. The sequence continues at coordinate 223,046 of JAGXJF010005314.1, forward strand.
TATCGGGAGTGTGAAGTCGGGTTTTTCCGTAGCTACGGGCAAACCCTAGAATCCCCGTAAGTACGAGGTGAGCGTCGTCTACCTGAGGAACCGGGTGATTGGGAACCCCGTAAGTACGAGGCGAGCTGCGTCTCCCTGTGGAACCGGGTAAGTACCGTGCTGTACCGTTGTAACGGTAAGCACAAAAGTGAACTCCCCGTTGCAACGGGCGAGTGTTTTGAGCAATACCTTATCTCGTCGTGTTGAGATAATTTTGATAAAATCGCTTTTTACATCTATGTATTTATTTCAGATGCAAACTTACTTTCTCGCACAACATGAAACTTAGGATAGAGCCATGTTATTGTTAAATTCCGAGCATGATCATATCCGTACTAAACTCCCCGGTGGAGCGCTTGCGAGTACATTCAATGTACTCACCTGGCTTGTTGATTTGGCCAGACCGATGGGCGACCGTTCGAAAGCAACGACGGTATCCGCGATAACTAGGGTGCGAACCCCCAGTCAGTTGCCTGTTGGGAACGGCATATTGATGGGCTCATCACCGTTCGATTTTTTCGCTGCAAGATTTCTAGCCGTTGGGCTACAGGTATAGTTTTCGATCTTGAAGATCGGATTACGTATTTATTCTAATAAGTACGTGTATGATTTTGATACACAGGTAAAACTTGTGGGTATCGGCTACTGATCCAGGGACCGGTACCGTAAACACAAGGGCTTATCCGGCCTTAAAACCGGGTGCGCCACAGTTATGTAGATGTTAGATATTTGTTCGACCCGCATTCAGCAAAATCACAGACTGATTATGTATTTCTTTGTGGAGAAACTGTGATTTCATGGAAATCGTCAAAACAGAATTTAGTATCAACCTCGACAAACCACTCATAAATAATAGCACTATACAAAGTATCACAGGAATGTGTATGGCTTCGATAAATGACGAATCAAATCCAGCAGTCGTGTGGATTAAATATCCATTAGGCCCCCACTATGATTTGTGAAGATAATGCAGCATGTGTTGTACAAGTGCAAACGGTTTACGTGAAGAGCAAACTCACGAAGCATATCAACTCCAAATTCTTCTATACTTATGAATTGCAGCAGTTCAACGAGCTTAAAGTACTGCATGCTAAGTCATATGACTAAGTCACTCTCGGCATCTAGCTTTGAAAGATGTGTACGTGGAATAGGGATGATGAGACTTAAAGAAGTGCAGAATTCAGGGGAGAATCTTCACAAACTCAATGAAGGATTTTACTCTTTTCCTTGTATGAGTTTTCCCAAAGTCTATCAAACGAGGTTTTTAACGAAACAATTTGTGCAACATGACAAACATATAGTAAGTACTCTTTCATTGTTTTTCCCAAATAGCAGGGTTTTCGAGAAGTTTTAATAAGGCTTGGACATATTGTGAATAAATGTCCAAGAGGGAGTGTTAAGAAACCTGTGGGATCCACCCGGTAGGCAGGGCGTGCTGATCTCCCCCCTCTTAGGTGGAGTCCCGGTTTGATACAAACTTAGGAAACAAGTATGAACTTTTATTCAAACTCTCTGCAAAACTATTGTAATATATATATTATATATCAAACTTAGGAAACAAGTATGAACTTTTATTCAAACTCTCTGCAAATATCAAACCGGCGGTTGATAGATCCATAAAGAGAATGGCAATACATCCACATTTGTTTCCTGTGTTTATTTTATTTTTTGTGCTGTGTAATTGATCGTTGTTGATAACGCAATATCTGAAGGTTCTTTTAACAGTTGCAACTTGCAGCCATGATTTTTCAGGAAAATGGAAACGGAAAAGAAAGCAAAGTATTCGTGTTTCGCGGGTCGGTGGTGGATGGAAGCCAGCTACAGGCACGACTGCCGTCGCTGTTCAGCTGGATTTTCGCTTGCATCCAGAGGACACCTTGGTGAGTGGCGGTGACGTAACAACCCACGAGAAGATGGTATCCAATACTGAAAACTACAAGTCGCCAGGCGTCATTGTGCCGCTGTGGCTGGTTTGCGTTCCAACGGAGCATGCTAGCTCAAATTCCAAGTCTGCGCGCGCGTTAAATCTGTGAAATGGAGAGCAAAAAGGTACCTTGCCATAATTTCTACTTCTACTACGTCATCTGTTGACTTTCAAAGTGCTAGATGTAAGAGGATGAATATCAATGAGGAGGATGAATTAAATTTTTGGTGTGGCAAAATCGATAGCATGAACGCAATGAATAAGATGTCAAATAAAAGTACTAAATGCACTGATAAAATTTATGACACCAATGCAATCAATAACTATAATCTGTAGATCTAGGCTTCATGGTTTCAAAATCATGAATTCAAGCTAAATTTAGGTATAATCTTTAAAAGTTTTCAGTTTTTGGATATATACCTGGTTATAATAATTTAAATGAACTACATAGCTTTTAAAAATTCACTTGAATTCAAAGATTTTAGGGTATACTAGATCACATACCTAGAATATATATATATACACACATATATATCATATACCCTGTATTCTGGATATGTAATCAAATACACCCCAAAAATTAAAAAATCATTGAATTTGAGTGAAACTTTTTCAAAGTATGTATTTTACTGAGCATATATCTCTGAGTATATACCTAGAAATAGGAATTTTCGAAAAATATATGCAAACTTGCTTCGAATTTACGTATTTAAAATCATGGAACTCAAGCACTATGAAGCCCTCTATATATATAAAGATGAAAATAGGGTATCAAACGATACCTCAGTAGATGAAGTTTCACACAACTTGCCACTAATTTATCAAACATATTAGTACGTCAAAACAACCATCTGACCCATACGACCGTACCATTGGTTTTAGCCATGGCGTTTTCCTTGCAGCCCTTGTTCTTTTTCTCGGGCACCGTTGCGATTTCCGCCGTTGTCGTACGTCGGCGTCGGCAGCGCCAGCGTCGCTGCCTCTCGCTGCTGCCTTGAGGCACGCGTTAGGGTTCAGGAATTGAATTGCAGTGCTCCGCATTCAGTTAGTCGCGTGACGTCCCTCTGGTGCCTGGTGTGGTGCGCTCGTTGTTCTCACGGCCCACCTCAACTGCAAATCCTCAACTTCTTTTTGAGAGGCTCCAAGTCATCAACTTACGGCTTTAGCCAATCAAGCCTTCGAGACAAAACAAAACAGGCCCACGACCCATTTTAGCTTACCCCTTTGTCCTCAAACTTGTAGATAGAACAAAGCACTCGCTCATGACGTCACTGGCATTGTGATCTGGATTTTGATCTATCTAAATTGGTGCTGGCATTTGTAGCTGTCAGCAGCAGCTTGCTGTGCTGGTTGGTCCTTGTTTGATCATCAAGATTATTTCTAGTTGCCAAAAATGGTTACTTCATGTCACATGATATAGCTGGTTGGCCAAATTCAAAATTATTAGCATATTGGGTATTTAGATTAACTCAATTAATACTTGAAAACTAATCTTAAGTAACTTAATCGAGGTTGTCCAATTGGAGGTTAATCTAAAAGCCAACAAGCTAATGGAATCAAACCTAGCTACCCCATTATTGCCTTTCTTGACATGGAATAATTCGTTGTTGCCTTGATTCAAATGATTTCCTATTACCAACTAAAGGTCCTAATTCCACTAGGTTTGCTTTGATCCCTTTCCGGGAATCAAAACCAATTTTGGTTCCCTAAGGTTAGCCCCATACATCAATATTGCATCTCCATAAAGGAGATGTAAATATTTCTGTAAGCAACCCCTTAACCTTTTTTGTTTAAGTGTTTGCATATTTGCAGGTTAATGTGAAGCAAGGAGAATGAAAAAAAGAGAAGAATCTAACTGGTGAAGTTGTACCACCTAAGATCTCATTCTTGTAACGTTTTCTATAATTCATTTATTGTAATCTTTTTTGAAATTAAGAAATTCTTGTAATATTGTTATTTTGTATTAAACATCTATTTGAAAATAAATGTTTCAACTATTTATGATTTATCTGAATATTGATATAATGTATGGAACATTTGTTTTATATATTTTTTTAATTGTACTAGCATCTTTTACTTAATTATTTATTCAATAATATATCACTGGTTCATATCTTCAAAACTAAAATTTAACTTTTCCCAAATTTCATGCATGTATGCGGATGATGCATAACAATACTACATAAATCCCTCTCTTTATTGTTAACAAAATTTCAGGTTCTCACATGCGTAGCGCGCATACTTGGTGCTAGCAATGACGACCTGGTGTGGAGGCGATGTGTGGACGGTGCAGACGGGCAGCGACGCTTGAAGGGGTCCCGGGGCGGTGTGCCTGGTGTCCACCATTACGTCAGCGAAGAAGGGACGGCCAGAGGAAATTCGGTGGCGATGTTGGAGTACAAGCGCACGATGATGATGGTAGTGGGTGACACAAACTGATCTATGATCGGAAAACCAAAAAAAAATGAAGCAATAGGTGAGAGAGAAAAATTGATCAAACATGATCAAAAAACAACTCTCTAACACGGTCGATCGACACAATCAGCAACACAAACTTTAGCTACAGCTTGCACAATCCTTAGGTGAGATCATGGAGATTGATCTTCCTAGGAACGATGTGGTACAGAAATGCATTGGAGGCTAGGTCGAGGAATGGAATCCTCTAGTACCACATAAGAGAACGAATATAAGAACCTCCTATCCTCCTAGAGATAAGATTAAATTATAATAAATTATATCATGTCCCTTATAACCCGTCGCACGGATATACTCTGACACCGTTGGATGCGCTCGAATCCTATAACTTGTGTTCGTCTCTGTTCACGTGCTCCTGTGGCGGTGATTAATATGACACGCGCGGGTACTCGTCCATTGACGCTGCGTTTTTCAAGTGTTGCCTGTGTTGACAAAGAATAGACTGATCAGCGTAAGTTGAGGTTTATGCCGTTTTCGGAGAGTTCTCGGGCGTGGTCGATACAAAGGTTGCCCAACTGGTGGATTCTGCAGAAGTTCACGATCAGCGTAAGTTGAGGTTTATGCCGTTTTCGGAGAGTTCTCGGGCGTGGTCGATACAAAGGTTGCCCAACTGGTGGATTCTGCAGAAGTTCACGGTACCTCCAGGGCACCCGAACTTCCATGGGCCGATACCTAAATTCGTTCGCGCTTATCCCCCAGCTCCTTCGCGTTCGACATTCAGAATGTGACGAGAGGATCTTAAGATAATTGGGGCCGCCAGTTCAGACTTACTGATGGCAAGACTAAAACAGCCCATGGACGGAATAGAGCTATGACTGGGATACTGGCATAATTGGATTGGTCCAATGAAGAACGTAGGGCCCCGCAGGAAAAGATGTAAAGTTTTTCATAACTTCAAGGGGCGCAAGGCTTCATTATAGGCTTTCCATAAGGGCCCCACTACTATACAAGGTCCTACACATAATTGGGCCTGTCCTTTTAGATTTAGAATAAGAAATATAGACTGCCACATCCTGGAGGCCCAAATCTCACGCACTCAAGATTACCTACACATCAATCTATTCAACCCCTAAACCGTTCCTCTCGGCCCATCTCCCCCATGTGGGGGAGCTCTTACCGATCGCTCAATCGACATGAAGCGTGCTTGTCGCAAAGTTGGGCCTACACACGTCCCAGCCCAGTGTAGAGAAACCAGCCGAAGCGTCTGACCCGAAAAATGGCAGCCTTTGGCGGGAATGGCTAGCACTAGAGTCTACGAAATAACCCCAATCACGACGCACTTACTCCGATCGGTGTGATCTATTTGGAATATAAGTAATATTATTTTCTTAAAATATTTATATATAATTTGTGATATTTTTCTCTCGGTACATTAAGAAAAATTTCCGTATGGATTCATATTTTTGAAAATTTCTGAAAATATAAAAATTGGAAAATATTTTTAGTGAGAAAATACATTCACAATAGAAACAAAATTAATTTTGTGAGAAAATATTCAGATAGGTCGGGAGAATTATTCCGACAGTTAGCAAAAAATATCCTTGACAACAAAATATGTTTTATATATGTTGGGGTAATTATGATCCCTACATGAGCCAGTCCAGATGACTCTATGTGGTGCCTAGCTAGCACATGAAAGTCAATTCAACGAAGGTCAACAAGTCAACAAGACAACTAGCGAGTTAAAGAGAAGCATTATGAGATAGATCTACATGAGAGCTAGTCTACTATGGCATATGAACCACCCCTTCTCATATAATCCACCACATACTCATGGATCATTTTATCTAAACTATCCCCCTCTAACTCTCCTCTCTAGGGTACCCATGGTCATTTGTCATGGGGCATCTTGCCTATATAAACACTCCCTCCCATGGGGAAATGTAAAATCCATCACATAAAAGAGAAATCTCATCAAGGGAGCCCTAGAGCTCCAAGTCTCGAACGGGGAGCCTTAGGAGCAACATTAAGAAGTCTCCCACGACCCAAGTCACTAGCCAAGTTTCGTATGGGGATCCTCTCTTGACATAGGACTAGGCCGTCCTCCATGATGCGGCTGAACCTATTCAAAAAACATTGATACGTTGACCTTTCAATAAGGCTGTTGTAAACAGTCCATTAACTTTACGAGGTAGCCATCGAGTCAACAATGGAGCCGTCCCAAGGAACCTAGCCAGTGTGAGAAGCTAAGGCTCCACGTAAGCAAAATCTCACCGAATTCAAGGCATCATTCGCTCGGAGCAAAGACACGATGACTCAAGGTTTCAAGAAGAATGGCGGGACCTCAGAGACGACCAAGGAAGGCCAAGGAGGGCAAGTTTCTAATGATGTTGGTAATGCCACTCGGAACCAAGACATCAAGAACAAGTCTGTTGGTGAGGTGAATCCAAAAGTACGTACTGCACCAACAGAAGCTCAACCTCCTGCTGTTGTGGGAGGGGTCCCCGTGCGCCCCGAGCGCAGTGGCGGAGCCAGGATTCAGACTCTGTGAGGTCAACCTTCACAAAAAAAAATTTGACGCAAACCTTCACAAAATTACACAGAAATGGTTCAATCAATATCCTTGTCATTACAATGACTATGGTAATAATGCCTTACGATCATGAAAACCTTGATAGGTATGCATGATGGCATCGGTACTAATCATCTGAAATACATCAGTTTCAACATATGTAATCAGACAATGATACAAAAAACTGATCACCTATTCTATTGCGCAAATCAGACTTGATATATTTCATTGCAGAAAATGCTCTCTCAACTGTTGCCGTGGCAACCGGTAAAACCAATATTAGCTTCAACAAAATAAACACCAGAGGAAAACTAGTATGCTTCTTTTTTTCAACTAGTTTATGGCAAAGATCACTAACCCCTTTCAAATCAGAGAATCTTGAATCATCACGAATATTTTCAACAAAATTATCAAGTTGGCAACTGAGTTCTTCAATCTTGCTTTCACTACCAAAATCATCAGGATATAAGCGAGCCATTGCCAATATTCTGTCCTTGTCAAAGTTAGAGAAAGAATCTGAAGGGTCCAAACAACCCATTCCAAGAAGCAAGATAGTGCCACTTTCGCTGAAACGGTAATTAAGCTCCACACGCAATAGATCAATAACAGCATACATGACACTTTGGTAGTATTCCTCATTTGATACTCCATCAATCTGAACTCTACGCTTTGATTTTGTTCCTCGAGCAACATGCACGGCATCCATATCAGGAAGATCAATATCATTTTTAATACAAAAGTTAACAACTTTTGTAAACATACCTTCCCATCCTTGGTTCCTCATCTCTTGTAGTCTTCTCTTAGTTGTACCAAGATATGAAACAGCATTCACAATATCCTGATCCTTCTTTTGCAAAGAGATGTTCAAATCATTAGTAATCCCTAGTACACCCTTCATCAAGTGCAACATAAAAGCAAAATCAAATGTTTGTATAGCATCCAAGACTCCTTTTGCTTTAAGCCTATCAGCAGCTTTGGAACCATTTTGTGCAATATCATCAATGACTTCAATTATTGAGGGAAACATAACAATCATGTTCAAGAGAGAACTAAAATGAGAACCCCAACGAGTATCGCCGGCTCTTTTAAGCCCAAGTTCTTGATTCAAACCCCGCCCAGTTTCAAGTTCACCAAATTGCAATGCCTCTTCAACTTTATTAGCTTGCTTTTCTCGAAGCATATCTCTCTTCTTGAAAGAGCCTCCTATGGTGGATAAGATAACACTCATCCACTCAAAAAGCCACACAACCTCTTCATGGTTTTTTGCAACTGCAACTAGTGTCAGTTGAAGTTGGTGTGCAAAACAATGAATGCTATGAGCAGACTTGGAATCTTCCATCACTAAAGTTTTCAAACCATTCAAATGCCCTTGCATGTTACTAGCTCCATCATAACCTTGGCCACGGATTTGAGAAGGACTAAGTCCTTGTTGTGAAAGCACAAAATAAATAGCTTGTTTGAGTGCAAGAGAAGTTGTTTGACTAACATGAGTAAGTCCAATAAGCCGCTCCATTACAAACCCCCTTCTATCAACATATCTTATAGCAAGAGCCATTTGTTCCTTGTGAGACACATCACGAGATTCATCAACCAATATAGCAAAATACTCATCTCCAACATCTTCTCTGATAGCTTTAAGTGTCTCCATAGCACAAGCCTTCACAATATCTTTCTGGATAGTAGGAGAAACCAATTTGAAATTCTTTGGAGCATTCCCTAGAGTAGTAAGACCCACTTCTGGACAACGTGCAGCATACCATTCATAGAAGGTAAGGAAATTCCCCTTCCTCTTAGAAGATTCCCTTTCATCATGGCCGCGAAACGGCAAGCCCAACATAAGAAGCAATCTCGCAATATCAATTGATGCAATCAAACGAGTTAGGTACTCTCTTTTAGATTTCTTTGTTTGCTTATACACAACAGCCGCAATGGATTGCTCTTGGTTCATCAGATCATCACACCGCTTCATATTTTGATTATGAGCACTAGAAGAACCACCAACATGGACATCTAACCTCTTAGAGTTATTCCATTGTTTCCACCCCTTAGTTGAAAATGCATCTCCTCCACCACGTCCTAGACTTTCATTCTGAAACAAGTAGCAACAAAGACAATATGCAGCATCTTCTTGTATACTATACTCTAGCCAATTGCTATATTTCTTGAACCACATTGGATTAAAACGGCGCATAACTCCACTCATATCTGTTTGAGGGAAATTATGCTTCAGAGGTTGAAATGGACCTTTTTGGAGATAAGTTCTTCTCACATCATCACGAACTTTGGCGGTCTTGTATTGTGAAATCGGCTTTCTTTGTGTAGGGTCTACTGGAAGGTTAGATAGATCAACTTCTTCTTCTTTTTCTTCGGTACTAAGTGGTCTTGCATTGCTATTAACCAACACTGATTTCAAAGCAGCTGTAGAACTAACATGATCTGGAGATGATCTCTGAGAAGAACTTGGGACACTTGATATGGAAGCCCATAACTGACGATATCTCTACATTCCCCAAACTCATGTACTAAAATAAATAAGTACTGCTACTCTGCTAGTCAGCTAAAATAAAATACAAGGTGAAAATGGGATCTAAAATAATTTCCCAAACTCTCCATTTCCTATTCCATTTTCTGCTAAGAAATTCACAAGGGAAGTGGGGAATAGAATAGTGCATGCAGGGGAAGAACTTAAGCTAATTAAGTAAATCAATGGCAAGAGAAAGCAGGGGAATAATTTACTTACATCACACGGGCGCAGGACCGCAGGCGGCAGGTCGGCAGGTGCGAACCGCCAAGGTGCCCACCGTCCTGCACTCCTGCTCGGCTACTCCTTGGCTCCTTGCGGCCTTGCCTCCTTCCTTAAATCAATTCATCATTTGACTGGGGGGAAGGAATTAGGGATTTGGGTCCTTGGGAAAAGAAGAATGGGGGGATTTGGAGCATTCGAGAGATGCGTGCACGGGAAAGTCAAGGAGAGCAGTTGAGAGATGCTTTGTGTTGCAATTTTTTGCTAGATGGCCCAACCAAATTAGTACACAAAGCAAATGACAGTGGGACCAGTGAGGTCAGGAGCAAAGAGTTGTGGGGTCAATACTGTGTATCCATATCTATGATAGATTTTTTCACCAAAATGCTGTGATGTCGCTTGACACCACAGCCAACGTGCAGGTCCGCCGATGCCCGAGCGCCAACGAGCAGCGGTAAGGCATGTATACCTACTACGAACTCATGTCTAACTCTTTTGCAGCCATGAGACACGCAGAGCGCAAGTGCAGACGCGGGGTACAAGCGCAGGTGCAGACGCGGGGTACAAGCGCAGGTGCATACGCGGGGTACAAGCGCAGGTGCGGACGCGGGGTACAAGCGCAGGTGCGGACGTGGGGTACAAGCGCCGGTGCAGACGCGGGGTACGAACACCCCGGGGGCAGGACCCCACCATGTGATGTACTGTACGGCATGTCGTACCGGACGTCACGTAGATGCTAGGGCATATGCTTCCGCGGGTGGCGTGTGAATGACCTGCGTGCCCCTGTCCGTACGGCGGACCGGAGGTAAGACCGTAACCTGCCTAGGGGCAGAATTGTAATCCGGCCATGTTCACCCCGAGGCTTATAAATAGGGGAGCACCCCCTAGGTTGGGGGTACGGAATACAAATTACACTCACTTCTTGACTCGCCCAAATTTTCACTAAGTTTCACTAAGTGTTCGTTCGCTGCTGCGCGCTCCGTCTCGCTACCCCCTGCGCACACCCGGGTGACCCAGCACTCAACCAGGGGTGCCTCAAGTTCACTGTCCGACCGCGTAGTCGACGACAGTTGGCGCCGACCGTGGGGATCGCAGACGAGAAGTCACGTGTAACGCAGCAGCGAGCGCATCGAGATCATGCCTCCAAAAGCGAAGAGAAGCACCAAAAAGAAGCCTGTGGGCAGCTCAGCAGTGAGAGCTGCGTCCGCGAGAATCCAAGCGCACGCGCCTGAGTTGGGCGAGACTTCGGCGCGCACGGAACCCGCCCCGCAGGTCACCCCTGCGGAGGGCGTCGTCGGAGCTAGCACCGTGCAAGGGGCTCCCCCGGCGGCACCCCAGAGGATGGCCACTCACTCCGTGACGAGCGCCGGGGATCCCCCGGGTGTCGTCGTCGGTCACCCAGACCCACCCGCCCCCGCTCCCGCAGCGACGACGGCTCAGGAGGCATCGATTGACGACCTACGCCGGCAGGCCGAAGAGGCGACTCAGCGTGCGGAGGAGCTTCGCGAATGTCTGCGCGCAACCGAGCGCGACGTCCTCCGTGCGACGGCCCAGACCATGCACGTCGCCGACCTCTACCGCGCGCAGCTTGAAGCTACCCAAGCACTCGTCGCCCCGCTGCCAAACCCAGAGACGCCTGCAGCGGACGACCTCCGCCGTCAACAGAGCGACGCGCGTGCAGCAGCCCACGCCAGCATTCGCCCCCCCAGCTCCGTCGACCAAGATGCCGAAGCACTCCGAGCCACCATCCAGCAGAATCAAGAGGCGGCGTACGCAGCCCTCTACGGCCATGCGGCTGGCACAAGCGCGCAAGGGCTTGGCGACCCTGCGCAACGCGCTGGCAAAGCGCTCTTCGCCCAGTCGCCTGCCCATGTGACGTACGCGCCCGTCCTGCAAGCATCTTGCGAGGTCCAGCGCCAACCCGCTGAAGTTATCGACCTCACCAACAACTCCAGTCCGCTCAGCCCGGGGATACTGGCGGTCCCTTTTTCACCAAAGTTCCGCCCAGCGGACCTGCCAAAGTTCTCTGGTCACTCTGACCCAGTGCAATACACGCGGGTGTACGAAGCCGCGGTGATGGCCGCCGGAGGAGGCGAAGCCGTGATGGCTCGGAGCTTGCTCCTAGCCCTCACGGGAACAGCACAAGCATGGTACCTTGGACTGCCACCACGCACTGTATACTCATGGGAGCACCTCCAGGATAAGCTGCACAGCCATTTCTAAGGGTACCACAACAAGGAGATGACCTCGACCGACTTAAACAACCTCCGGCAGCGCCCGGGAGAAACAATTATGGCATTCCAGCGGCGTTTCTCGGAAGTTCAGTGCCAAGTTAGCGGGGTCACCGAGCAAACTATCTGCGAAGCGGCTCGGCGTGCGATAACAAATGAAGCCTTGGCGAACAAGTTGGAGAAGAAGCGCCCAAGCAGGGTGCAGGAGCTCTATGACATCATGCGCGTATACGCTCGCGTCGAAAAAGGGCAGATGCTGAGGAAGGCGGAGGCGCGCGCGGTAGCATCGCCGCGGGCGCAGGAGGTGGAGCGGCGCGACAAGCGTCGTCAGCGCCCGCGGGATGTCTATCATGTTTCTACCCGTGATCATCTCCCGGCCGGCCGCCCCGGTTACGACGAAGACCAAGACCCCCCCGCGAGGCTCAGCGCCGTCGGGCTCGCGACGCGGACCCGAACCCTAGGCGTGGTGAGCATCGGGACCCCGCGGAAGGTCGCCCCCCGGCGAGGTTCCCCCCCGGGGTCAGGAAGGAAGGCGTCCCGGTGCTGTGAACGGTCCGCGGGGCAATCCCCCACCGTGCAACCACCCACGCGCCGGCACCCGCGACATCCAGCCGGAGCGCTACTGCCACGTCCACCGCGTCAACACCCATTGGACCGCCGAGTGTGACCTGGTCACTCAGCTGCGGCACAACATGCCTGACAGGCGTGAACACCGCAACCAAGCGCCGCGGGAAGCCACACCGCCTCTGCCTCCACCACCCCCGCGTCGACCGCCGGCCCAAAATGGCGGCGAGCCTCGTCGCGTCGTCCATGCCATCACCGGGGGAAGTGCGCATACCTTCCCGTCCAAGCGGCAAAGGAAAGCCTATGCGCGGTGCGTCCAGCACATCGCATCATACCCACCCACCGAGCTGCCGCCTTGGGCGCTCATCCCGGTGTCCTTCGGGCCAGAAGACTCTGCCGGCGTGGTCCTTCCTCATCACGATGCTCTCGTCGTCTCGGCGATCATCTCTAACATCGAGATACGCCGCGTCTTCATCGATGGGGGAAGTTCAGCGGACATCCTCTTCGCCTCGGCGCTAGAGGCCATGGGCATCCCGAGGGTAGTGTTACAATCCCCCGGAATTCCCCTCCTCGGCTTCGGCGAAGAGCCCATTGCCACTCTCGGGGGGATCGAGTTGTCGGTCACGTTCAGCATTGACCTATGCGAGCGCACCGAGAACATACTCTTCGACGTGGTAGACATACCCTACCAGTACAACGCCATCCTTGGCCGCATCACCCTCAACAAGTTCGGAGGAATCCCTCATCACGCATTCTTGTGCATGAAGATACCAACTCAAGCAGGCGTCATCACCGTTCGCGGAGACCAAGGCCTATCAAGAAGAATAGAAGAAACCACCACGGCGACAATCAAGTACGTTCACGACGTCGCCGAGGCACACACACCAGGGGCTGCCCCCGCGCGTCTCGTCTACCTCTCCGACGATCACGCCACATCAGGAGGTCATCATGAATGAGGGGCTGAGGGAGCCCATGCCGCCCATAATACCGGAGTCTGGGTGGTGGGTCCCTAAGCCAAAGCCCGACGGTGAAACCAAGGCAGTCCCCCTGACCCCGGACATGCCAATGAAGACCGTGCTCCTCGGGGCGAACCTCCCTCCCGAGGTCGAGGACGCCCTGTTGAGTACCCTCCGTGCGAACAAAGACATATTCGCATGGGAGCACGAAGACCTGCCAGGCGTCCCGCGTAGCATCATCGAGCATCGCCTCATGGTGCGCCCCGACACGCGCCCCGTAAAGCAACGTCTCCGCAAGATGTCTGCGGATCGCCAAGCCGCGGCGCGGGAGCAGGTGGACAAGCTCCTCGCTGCCGGGGTGATACGTGAGGTCATGCATCCAGAATGGCTCGCCAACCCTGTCCTCATCAAGAAGGCTAACGGCCAGTGGTGCATGTGCGTTGACTACACCAACCTTAACCGGGCATGTTCGAAGGACGACTTCCCCTTACCACGCATTGACCAGCTCGTCGATGCCACATCCGGCTGCGAGCTCATGAGCTTCCTGGACGCTTACTCTGGCTATCACCAAGTGTGGATGGCTAGGGATGACGAAGAAAAGACAAGCTTCATCACCCCAAGTGGAACCTTCTGCTATGTACGCATGCAGTTTGGTCTCAAGAACGCGGGTGCAACATTTGCAAGACTTGTGCACAAGACGCTGTCAAGTCAGCTGGGAAGGAACGTCGAAGCATACGTCGACGACGTGGTGGTGAAGAGCGTCATGGCACAAGACCATGCGAACGACCTGGAAGAGACATTCTACAACCTTTGCCGCTCTGGCATGAAGCTCAACCCCGAGAAATGTGTCTTCGGTGTACAAGCCGGGAAGCTCCTTGGCTTCCTCGTTTCCAAATGGGGTATTGAAGCCAACCCCAAGAAGATAGATGCCATACTCCAAATGGAGCCCCCAACCACTGTGAAAGCCGTGCAGCGGCTGACAGGTCGTCTCGCTGCACTTGGGCGTTTCGTCTCGCGCTCAGCGGAGAAGGGGCTCCCATTCTTCAAAGCACTCCGCGCGTCCGACAAGTTTGAATGGACAGCAGAGAGCCAACATGCGTTCGACAGCCTGAAGGCATACCTATCCTCCCCACCACTGTTGCAGAGCCCGCAGGCAGGTGACGTGCTGCTCCTTTACTTGGCAGCTACCCCGGTCGCGGTCAGCGCCGTTTTGGTGAAGGAAGCGGATCAACGCCAACACACAGTTTACTATGTGTCTGAGTCCCTGCAAGGCGCCCGCACGCGCTATACGGAGTTGGAAAAGCTCGCGTATGCACTCCTCATGGCATCGCGCAAACTGCGTCACTACTTCCTTGCTCATTCCATCCGCGTCCCTTCATCATACCCAATTGGAGAAATGCTGCGCAACAAGGAAGCGTCGGGCCGTGTCGGCAAATGGGCTGCGGAGCTGGCTCCTTTCTCCATTGAGTTCCCCCCAAAAACAGCAATCAAGTCTCAAGTCCTAGCGGACTTCGTGGCGGAATGGACGCCACCCACCGCGCCCGCGTCATGCACAGGAGGTGCACCCTTGTGGATGGTGTATGTGGATGGATCTTGGTGCGCGGATGGTGCTGGCGCAGGAGCAGTGCTCGAGTCCCCGGAAGGCGCCCGTACTAAGTACTCTGCTCGCTTGGACTTCAAAGCCACGAACAATGTGGCTGAGTATGAGGCACTGCTATTGGGACTGCGCAAGGCACGCGCGGCGGGCGCCCGTCGCATCGTCGTCAAAAGTGACTCGCAGCTCATCGCGGGACATGTGGACAAGAGTTTCCAAGCCAAAGACCCGGGGATGGTCAGGTACCTGGCCCTCGCGCGAGCCATGGAGAAATACTTCCTCGGCATCACTGTGCGGAGCATCCCGCGCCTGGAGAACACCGAAGCTGATGCCTTAGCCCGTGTTGCTAGTACCGTGACGGATATGCCCGCCGCCGCATTCTTCGAGGTCCTACAAGCTCCCGCCACCAAAGACTTACCCGAGATACACATTATTGGACAGCAGGATTGGAGGACCCCTATCTTCAGTTATCTTCACGACGAAGTCGAGCCTGATGACCCCGTGGGGGCGCGTCAGCTCAGAGCGCGCGCCAGGGGCTTTGTCATACACAATGACATGCTGTACAAGCGCGGCGTCTGCACCCCGTTCCTCAAGTGCATCTCAAGGGAGAAAGGAGCAACACTGCTCGCCGACATACACCAGGGCTCTGCGGCTCTCACCTTGCCGCTAGGTCTTTGGTTGGCAAAGCCTATCTGCAAGGATTCTACTGGCCGGCGGCGCTGCACGACGTGGAGAGCCTCGTGAAGACGTGTCCCGCATGTCAGTGGATGGGCAAGGGAACCAACATGCCTGCACACGAGTTGCAACCTATCCCCCCCTCTTGGCCGCTTGCACGGTGGGGCGTCGACCTGGTCGGGACGTTCAAGACCGCGTGCCAAGGCGCCAAGTTCGTCGTAGTCGCTGTCGACTACTTCTCTAAGTGGGTCGAGGCTGAACCCTTATCCAAGATAACCTCCGCCTCTGTCCAGAAGTTTGTATGGAAGACACTCGTCTGCAGGTTCGGGGTACCGCGTGAGCTCACTGTGGACAATGGTACCCAGTTCGACGCCACTACCTTCAGGGCCTTCTGCACCGGCCTCGGCATCGTGTTATGCTTTGCATCTGTGGCCAACCCGAAGGCAAACGGGGGCCGTGGAAAGAGCTAATGGCATACTTCTTGCAGGTCTGCGCACGTGTTTGTTCGGTTTGCCTGGCGGGACTTGGGCAAACGAGCTACCCAGCGTGCTCTGGTCCACCCGCACAACGGCTAGCCATGCCACCGGCTACACCCCGTTCAAGCTGCTGTTCGGTGATGAAGCCGTCACCCCGGAGGAAATCAAGCTCGCCTCACTTCGCATCTCCAGCCCAGCAGATGACGAAGTCCGCGAGGCCGCCGTGGAAGGAGTCGACGCCATTCGCGCGCAAGCAGCACTAAACATTGAACTATACCAGGCGTCCATGGCAAGGGCGTACAACAAGACGGTGCATCACCGCCCGATCGAAGCAGGCGATTGGGTACTCAAGCACAAGGTGAATCCCGAAGGCGATGGCAAGCTCAGTTCCAAATGGGAAGGCCCCTACAAAGTCGTCAGTTCTACGCGCCCGTCTTCCTTCCTCCTCCGCAGCCTCGATGGCGTCCTTCTGAAGCACAGCTGGAACGCTGACAACCTCCGCAAATATTATGTCTAAGTCACATGACCACTCGTTCTGAGTTCATTTATATTATCCCCACTTTTTTGATGTGCCTGTACTTTTAACGCCCTCCCAAGGGCTATTGTAATCGTCATGCTACTCTGTTATGCCAATGCGTAGCCCTAATGAATCATATGACGTCTATATCTGCGTATTCATTGCAGCGCTGCAGCGCATCCGCCCGCACCTTCGCTCTGGCACACCGCGAAGTAACATCCCGCGAGCCCGGTAGCCTTCAACGCCGCGTTCGCCTGCGTGGTAACATCCCGCCGCGGCGCACGCTTTCGCTCCGGCACACCGCGAAGTAACATCCCGCGAGCCCGGTAGCCGCGTCCACCTGCGTGGTAACATCCCGCCGTGGCGCGCGCCTTCGATCCGGCATACCGCGACGTCACATCCCGCGAGCCCGGCAGTCTTCAACGCCGCGTCCGCCTGCGTGGTAACATCCCCCCGTGGCGCGCGCCTTCGCTCCGGCACACCGCGAGGTAACATCCCGCGAGCCCGGCAGCCTTCAACGCCGCGTCCGCCTGCGTGGTAACATCCCCCCGTGGCGCGCGCCTTCGCTCCGGCACACCGCGAAGTAACATCCCGCGAGCCCGGTAGCCTTCAACGCCGCGTTCGCCTGCGTGGTAACATCCCGCCGCGGCGCGCGCCTTCGCTCCGGCACACCGCGCAGTAACATCCCGCAAGCCCGGTAGCCTCCAACGCCGCGTCCGCCCGCGTGGTAACATCCCGCCGCGGCGCGCGCCTTCGCTCCGGCACACCGCGAAGTAACATCACGTGAGCCCGGCAGCCTCCAACGCCGCGTCCGCCCGCGTGGTGACACCCCGCCGCGGCGCGCGCCTTACCCTCCGGCATACTGCGAAGTAACATCCCGCGAGCCCGGCAGCCTCCAACGCCGCGTCCGCCTGCGTGGTAACATCCCGCCGCGGCGCGCACGCCTTCGCCTCGGCGTACCGCGACGTAACATCTCGCGAGCCTGGTAGCCCTCAACGCCATGCCCGCCTACGTACTAACGTCCTGCCGTGGTGAAACTTTGCAGCCACATGGCAAGGGGCTCGCCAAAATAGCCGCATTCATCGAGTAACGTCTCGTGACTTCATCGCATTATTTCAGATTATTACAAGCCGAACAGCGACTAGTCAAATAGCTAGTCACTAGGTTTTTTCATTGGGAGCATAGTGTATCACGCCACTATACCTTATTACAAGGGATATCGCCCCACTACACTATTACATATGTGATATAAAAGCTAGCGTAATGACATCTCAGGTGGCAGAGTCGCGCAAGCAGTCCGCGACCATTGCAAGGAGAGATAGTGCATCATTGGGGGAAGTTCCCCCCCCGCCTCGGTACCCCCCTTCGACGCGCAATATTTGAAAGACATGTGCTCAGCAGGTTGAGTACCGAGGCGCCCAATCGACGTCTTACGTCCCAAAGTAAGGTCCTGTAACCAGTACGACAAGATGAAAATTGGAGTAAGTGCAGTGGCAAAACCCATAAGCTCATCAGACAACCACATATCAATATCCGAGTACGATAGCTAAAGCGTCCAACGTCGCGCGGGGGACGTAAACTGGTTGGTGCATCGGCTAAATGACTTAAGTTCAGCAAGTTATGAAAACCTACATGTCCCAAAAAGAAAGCGTACACCAAACGTGCTGACAGGCCTAAGTACCCCAAAAAACAAGGAGCTGCTCCCCAAAGGGTGAATGGCATCACACCTTGCCTGCTCCGTGGTCGTCATCTCCGGCAGCATCATCGTCTGACGGAGCGTCTGCAGCAAGGGCGTAGTCCCAGAGAGCATTCGTGTACTGCATCCCTGCCTTGCGACGCGCCCACACACGGGCCAAGAAGGCCCTCGCGTCGTCCTCGATCTCTTCACGTGTGGCGCTGATCTGCGCGTCGCTCGGGGGGACGTAGCTCGCCGAAGACAGGGCTCCCCGCACATCCCGCCCCGCCAGGTGCAGGCACGAGAGCGCCATCTCCGTGGCCGCCTGTGTGCATGTCTGAGAAACGAAAACAGTTAGTCACAGCGAAGTAGGCAATAAGAGGCAGGCAGAGTTGGGCAGAAGGAGCCGACCTGTCCGAAGCATGGGGCGACGTCGCGTATATCATCACACGCGCACGCAGCCCAAGCCAGCCGACCGCGCGCCTCATCTCCTGCAGGGCCAGCGACAAAGGGCTCCGGACGTGCGCCCAACGTCGTCCCGAGTTCGTCGATTGCCTGGCACGCGGACTGCACAAAGTGGAGGACGTCCTGCGAGTGCGTGACGTGCTGAGCCTCGTGTTCCGTCAACTCAGCCACGCGGGTTTGCTCCGTCGCCAGGTTGGCCCGTAAGCCTCGCACGGTCTTCTCCGAGATAGCCAATTTCTTGATGAGCTCTGCAACGCTGTCCTCCGTCTCCTTGGCCCTCTGCTCGGCCTCTCGGAGCTGCACCTCTCGTTCCTTCGCCTTCTCCTCGGCTTCGCGAAGCCGGAGCCCTCTCTCCTCCATCTGCTGCCGCAAGCTGGACATCTGCAGCGTAGCGAGTAGACTCTGCGGAAGCAAAGGCGTGTCAACCCGTCAAGTGTGAAAAGGAAGGAAGGAAATCTAATGTTCTAGGCGACGTACCTTGAGTAGCGCAGAGCTGGATGCTTCACATATCTGGCGCGGTGAAAGCCCAGCGAAGATGTCGTTCATGTCCTCCACCCCGATGCGCGAGGTGATCTCTCGGAAGAAGCTAGCCTCGGCCTCCCCACCGGTAAAACTCGAGGCCGCGAGTCTGCCGACCGCGCGGAGGGGGAACACGGAAGAGCCACCCTCGCCGGGCTGCCCTGGGTCGGCTCGCGCAGTGGCTCGGGGCACGGTGTCGGGGGCGCTGCGGGGCGTCGGCTACGACGATCCGGGTGCGGCTCCACTCCCCTGGGCTCCGGAGCCACTTGCCTGAGTCGTGGGATCCGCGGTGCGCGTCGCACAGAGTCTGGAGCCTGACGCCGCCTCCCCTGCAGGGTCGGTCCCGCCGGAGCCCCCGCGCGATGAGCTGGCCCTTCGGGCAGAGCTGAACACGAAGTGCACCACGGAAGAGGGCGGCGAAGCATCCGCCCCCGCCGAGAGAGTCCGTGGCTGAGTCAACATCGGCCCCTTACCCCCCACCTGGGGGCGAGGAGCAACCGGGCATGCCGCCCTACCCTCACTGCCAGCCGCCGACGCGCCCGCGCCGGCTGAGCCACCAAGATCGTCATCCGAACGACCCGCGCCCGGAATGTGCTCCACCTCGGTTGACTCATCGCCGGACCCATCGCCCGATGGCGAGTCGACCAAAAGCGACTCGGTCCCAGATGGGGCCTCGTCCCCCGACTCCGACTGACCCGAATGCCGGCGGGCCCACTGCCGTGGCACGTCGGACGTACCCTCGTGGGCACGCTTTCCCGACGTCGTCCGGTCCACCGAGGGCAAGGGAGCCGGCCGAGGAGGGGCCGGCCATCCGAAAGCCTCGAAGGCCCGGTTGCACCGCGCGCCAGTGACGGTCCTCGCGACAGCAGCTGCCTCGATCCTGTTGAGCTTCCCGAGCAGTTGGACGGCCGCCGCCTCGGCGTCCACCACCGTCATGCCTGACCGAACAAGAACAAATGAGTCACAGTTGAGAATATTAAGTCTTGAGAACTCGGGATGTGCTGCACAACCCCGTTAGCGTACCTTCAGCCGGGCGGCAGTCGACGAACGCAAGGGGACGGTGCGGGACCCCAGCCGGCAGCCGGGCTAAGCCCAACTCCCAGTGTGCCGCGAGTAGAGCAATACCCAGCGAGCAATACTCCTCCACCAGATCCCGCACGCATAACTCCTTTGACATCCGCTCAAGAGCGGCTTTTCGAACCCCGTCGCCAGAGGTGAGGCGCAGGGCTGCGCAGCTGGGAGGGGTGAAGGCGCGCGCGTGCTTGTAGCCGAGGTCGCCAACTCGGTAGAAGAACCAGGAGCGCTTCCAGTCGTCCCACTTGTCCCTGGTGGAGGACACGGGGAAAGTGCTGCTGCGCCCACGCCGGAACCGGAAGCTGACGGTCCCAAAGCGCGAGTAGAGGCCGTCCTCGAGAGGGGAGGGGGATGTGACGGGCTCGAAGAAATAGCCGAAGCATGAGGCGGTCCCCCTCAGCCTCATAGTCCGGAGCGCCCACTCGTACGAGGCAAGCTTGACGATGGCGTTGGGGTGGTGGTCGGAGATCTCAAGGCCATAGTAGGCCAGCACCTCGTTGAAAAAGCTGCTGGCAGGGAGACACAGCCCCGCCACGAACTGATCGGAGAACACGACGATCTCCCCCACCTCAGGCCCGAGCGACATCCTTGTTTGGCGGAGGGATGCATGCCCCGTGCGGGGCCCCCGTCGGGCGGGAGGTGGCCCAGCGCGATTAGGCCGTCCAGCGTCTCCCTCGTGATCGCGGAGGCGCCGAGGAAGCGGAAGAGGTCATTCTGGCGGTCCTTTTTCCGGTTGATCACGTCTCCAGTGGCAGCCATCTGAAAGGGGAAGAGAGTGAGCCGCGTCGATAAGATGGAGTGCGAGGACGGCAGGGCGGTCGTGTCTTACCGAAGCTTGAGCAGGGGGGAAGGTTGTCGCAGAACCTCGTCGCGCAGCGCGGCGTCTTCCTGGATCCGCTCCAGGTACCGCCAGCCGCGTCGCCGAATGGTGCCGCGGACGAAGCACGCGGCGAGTCCGGGAGCGAGGCGCGGCCCTTTCGAGCGACCGCGCGTGCGCGTATGCAGCCGACCGTAGCCCAAGAACACGCCCCTGTCCCGCAGTCAGAATAGAGCCAAGGCGCGGTGTCTCGCGCACCCAGCTACGCCGATGGCGCCCGCCGTTGAGCTCAAGCCCCTGCGACGGCAGGAATGGATGCCACCGCTCAGCTCCGCGAAGCTCGGCCGTGGTCCCGAGCTACCCCGCCGTCGGCCGCGCCGAGTCCCGGACAGGCCACCGCCTGCCGCCCCGCTGGAGACCGGACGAAGGCCGGATGAAGCCCGGGCCAACCCGGCCTACCCCGCCGTCGGCCGCGCCGAGTCCCGGACAGGCCGCCGCCTGCCGCGCCGCTGCACCCCGGACGGCGACTCCGCGCGCCGCCCCGCCGATCGGATGA
Organism: Stipa capillata; assembly: GCA_019208055.1. Classification (NCBI taxonomy): domain Eukaryota; kingdom Viridiplantae; phylum Streptophyta; class Magnoliopsida; order Poales; family Poaceae; genus Stipa; species Stipa capillata. Next base: position 244,858 of record JAGXJF010005314.1, read on the forward strand.
AAGCCGGACGAAGCCCGGGCCAGCCCCGGGCTACCTCGCCGTCGGCCGCGCCGAGTCCTGGATGGGCCGCCGCCTGCCGAGCCGCCGAAGGCCGGCCGAATCCCGGGTGGCGACCGTGCGCCGCCCCGATGGACCGAACGAAGACCGGACCAAGCCCGGGCCAACCCCGGGCTACCCCGCCGCCGGCCGTGCCGCCGAACCCCGGACCAAGCCCGGGCGAACCCCGGGCTGCTCCGCCGCTTGCCGTGCGCAACTCCGGCCGACGCGCGCTGTACGCTCTGGGAAGCCCGGATGGTGGCGGCTGAGGAGTGGAGGAGAATTGGAAAGGGGAAAAAAGAGGGGAGGGTGGGGGCTTTTATAGCCCCGTACCAATAACTGTCCAAAAAAAAGAGAAGGAGGTAAAAAAAGAGAGAGAGAAGAGAAGAGGACACGGCTGCCCCGGGCTCTGCCCGACTCCGGTGCTACCCTGGCGCTACCCCGGGTTCTGCCCCGGCTCTGGTGCTACCCCGGGTCCCGCCCGGACTCCGGTGCAACCCCGGGCTCCGCCCCGACTCCGGCCGCAACTCCCGGGCTTTTACCCCGGGACACCCAGACTGCCGCCGCTGTGCGCTAGATGGAGCCCGGACCCCAGCCGCCTACGCCGGACCCCGCTCCTACCCCGGCCGAAGCCCGGGTTATCACGCCAACCCCGGCCGCTCGCCGTGAGAGTCCGGACTCCGCTCTAGTGCCCGGACCACGCTCCAACCCTGGCCGCGCGCGCCTCGTCGCGGTGCATGAGGGCCGGACCCCGCTCCTACCCCGGCCGAAGCCCGAACCGTCGCGCCAACCCCGGCCGCGCGTGCCTCGCCGCGATGCCTGAGGGCCGGACCCCGCTCCTACCCCGGCTGAAGCCCGGGCTATCGCGCCGGACCCCGCGCGCGCGCAAGTGAAGCCCGGACGCGTGAACCCCGGGTGCGCTATGTACCTCGGGCGCGCTAAGCCCGGACGCGCCGAACCCCGGGTGGACCCCGGATCAACCCGAAGCCCGAACGCGCGAAGCCCAGACGCGATGGACCCCGCGCGCGCACGTGAAGCTCGGATGCGGTGAACCCCGGGCTATGCCGCACTACGTCAGCCCTAGACGAACCCAGGGTGAACCCGGATCAACCCGAAGCCCGATGTCAGGTGAGTTCCAGGTGCTTGATGACCTCGTCGACGCCGCTACCGCCGGGAGGGGGTCACAAGCACCAGACGTACCGTCTCCCGCGATGCCGCGTCTGTCCCGGTTCACACGGGTCCGCCCTGGGTGCCGGGGCGCACGCCGGGCTTGTCATGGGCTAGTTCGCTCCAGAGGCCACGCCTGCACCGAACGGCAACCTGCCCTTCGTGCAGGGGGCAGGGCCCACACATGACCAGCTCAGTACGCAATCCAAAAGGCGAGGCCAAGCTCTGAAGCGAAACAAAAGCGAGCTTGCCCAGGGAGGTGACCCGCCGATCCTTTAGACTCTGATCTTAGAGCAATAAAACTAAAATGGCCATGTATACTCAAACACACGTCCTGGATCGGTGCGATGGCACTTGCCGTCCGTCGCTTGTCCACACTGGCTGGCCATCCGGCTCCGGCCCGTACACCGTGCGGCAGTCTAGCCAGTTGAGCACGGTGGTCCCGCCATTTTTTGCTTGGACTCCAAATCCAACGCGTTACGAATATAATCGCGAAGATTGGCTTCGACATTCTTCTCCCACCGATCCCAGAGTATGGATCTCCCTCTCGGTCATGACCCGATCTGGATGCATCGCCTCTGCGCTGGGTACAAGGGACCTGTTGGCCAGGTGATGAAGGGGATGGGAGATCGACTCCGAGGGGGGACCTCGTTGGCCCGGGCCGCTCGTCAACCCCTTTCTAGGGGTATAACGCCGGTCCGGGCGGGCGCTTCTCGACCGCCCACATCGGCAAGGGGCTACTGTTGTGGGAGGGGTCCCCATGCGCCCCGAGCGCCAACGAGCAGCGGTAAGGCATGTATACCTACTACGAACTTACGTCTAACTCTTTTGCAGCCATGAGACACGCAGAGCGCAAGTGCAGACGCGGGATACAAGCGCAGGTGCAGACGCGGGGTACAAGCGCAGGTGCAGACGCGGGGTACAAGCGCAGGTGCATACGCGGGGTAGAAGCGCAAGTGCAGACGCGGGGTACAAGCGCAAGTGCATACGCGGGGTACAAGCGCAAGTGCGGACGCGGGGTACAAGCGCAGGTACGGACGCGGGGTACAAGCGCAGGTGCAGACGTGGGGTACAAGCGCCAGTGCAGACGCGGGGTACGAACACCCCGGGGGCAGGACCCCACCATGTGACGTACCGTACGGCATGTCGTACCGGACGTCACGTAGATGCTAGGGCATATGCTTCCGCGGGTGGCGTGTGAATGACCTGTGTGCCCCTGTCCGTACGGCGGACCGGGGGTAAGACCGTAACCTGCCTAGGGGCAGAATTGTAATCCGGCCATGTTCACCCCGAGGCCTATAAATAGGGGAGCACCCCCCCAGGTTGGGGGTACGGAATACAAATTACACTCACTTCTTGACTCGCCCAAATTTTCACTAAGTTTCACTAAGTGTTCGTTCGCTACTGCGCGCTCCGTCTCGCTACCCCCTGCGCACCCCCGGTTGAGTGAAGCACACCCGGGTGACCCAGCACTCAACCGGGGGTGCCTCAAGTTCACTGTCCGACCGCGTAGTCGACGACACCTGCTCTTGCTCCTGATCAAGTATAAGCTTAAGGAGAGGAGGATGATGAATATAAAGCAGAGATCGAGATCAATCCTGCAAATGCACAACTGGACAGTGATGAGTACATGCATCAGCCAGCGGTACCACAAGAAGAGCCGGCTATGGCACAGGCACACTCACCTATACCACAGGCAGCTGAGGAACCCCTTGTGGTGCACCAGCTGCAGAGAGATCATCCTGTTGATCAAATCATTCACGCATATAATCAGGGAGTTACTACTCGATCTCGTGTTGTAAATTTCTGTGAACATTACTCTTTTGTTTCCACTGTTGAGCCCAATATTATAGGTGAAGCCCTCAAGGACCCCTTGGGTAAATGCAATTCATGAGGAGCTAATCCGGTTCACAGGAAATGAAGTCTGGACTCTTGTTGAGAGGCCTAAGAAGCACAATGTCATTGGCACAAAGTGGGTCTTTCACAACAAGCAAGATGCAAGTGGGCTTGTGGTGAGGAACTAAGAAAGATTGGTTGCTCAAGGTTACTCATAGATTAAAGGCTTGGATTTTGGTGAGACCTTTGCACCTGTAGCAAGACTTGAAGCCATCAGGATACTTCTAGCATATGCTGCTCACCATAACATCAAGCTTTATCAAATGGATGTGAAGAGCGCCTTCTTGAATGGTAAACTTGTTGAACTTGTGTATGTGGAACAACACCCTGGATTTGAAGATTCTAAGAAGCCCCATTATGTCTATGAGCTCCATAAGGTGTTGTATGGTCTCAAACGAGCCCCACGTGCTTCGTATGACACACTCAAGGAGTTTCTTATTCATAAAGGGTTTACAATTTCGAAGGTTGACACAACACTCTTTACTAAAGTTAAAGGAAAAGATTTATTTGTGCGCCAAATATATGTCGATGACATTATATTTGGTAGTACTAATCGTGTCATAAGTGATAAGTTTAGCAAGATGATGACAAAAAGATTTGAGATGTCCATGATGGGTGAACTCAGCTTCTTCCTTGGATTTCAAACCAAGCAATTGAAGGAAGGAACCTTTGCGAGCTAAGAAAAGTACACCAAGGACATCATCAAGAAATTTGGTATGGAAGGTGCCAAAACTATTCATACTCCCATGCAAACTAATGGTCACTTGGACTTAAATGTTGAAGGTAAATCTGTTGACCAAAAGGAGTTCAGGTCTATGATTGGTTTTTTACTTTACCTCTGTGCATCTAGGCCTGATATAATGTTGAGCGTTTGCATGTGTGCTCGGTTCCAAGCTAATCCAAAAGAATGTCATAGGACGGCAGTTCCTAGAATTCTAAGATACTTGATTCATTCTTCAGGTTTTGGTCTTTGGTACCCAAAAGGTGCAAAGTTTGAGCTAATTGGCTATTCTGATAGCGATTATGCAGGGTGTAAGGTTGACAGAAAAAGCACTTCAAGTACCTGCCAATTTCTAGGGCGCTCTCTAGTGTCCTGGTCATCCAAGAAACAAAATTCAGTGGCTCTTTCCACTGCCGAAGCTGAATACATAGCAGCTGGTAGTTGTTGTGCTCAGTTGTTATGGATGAGGCAGACCCTGATGGATTTTAACATATCATTTTCATAAGTTCCTCTCCTCTGTGATAATGAGAGTGCAATTAAGTTAGCCAACAATCCTGTCCACCACCAAAGATCCAAACACATGGAAGTGAGGCACCACTTCTTAAGAGACCATGTAGCCAAGGGAGACATACAGTTGTGCCATGTAAGGACTGAAGATCAACTAGCTGATATCTCTACCAAGCCCTTAGATGAAACTAGGTTCTGTGCCTTGAGAAATGAGTTGAATATCATTGATATCTCGCATCTGGAATGAGGAGAAGCTTGGCATCCTGTACATATCTCTGCACTCATGTCTATTTGCTGCATTTGCATCTCTTTTGTAGTAGATGCTTGTAGTACAGATGTGTATGGATTTAGGGGGAGCATGCTGAGCCTAAGTTTTTTACCTTAGGATGTACATGGTTAATCTCATTGATCATTTCTGCATCTTGAGATTCAACTCTATCCAGCTTTAGCTATGCTTGATTGTGTGTTTTTGGCAAGCTGGATTTGAGAAAAATGTTTAAGGACCTCTCTGATAGAATCTAGTGCTTGCTTTCTCATCTATACTCTATTTTAGTGATCCTGCTGAAAAACTTGTCAGCTGTAGCATCATCTGTAGTACAGGTGAACACTCGAGAAAATCTGGAGGTTCTGCTAGGGTTTAGCATCTGTAGCACTTGCCGTGGTACCATCTGTACTACAGCCACTCGAGCGGTTTTGTTTTAACTCTGGGTATAAAACCCCTATCAGACAACGGTTCGTCCGGACCACGTCACGACAGTTCTCTTTTCCACCCCGCTGGAGAAGGTTTCGCCTCTATAGCCGCACCGCTGCTTCTCAATCATCTCCATCAACCCCGGCCGCACTCTTTTGCCGCTGGCTAGTTCAGAAGCATCTCTGAAGCTCTCTCAAGTCATCCACCGTCTTTGTTTTCATGGTAACCTACTCATTTGCACTATAGCCATAGCAGCAGTGTAGGATTCCGCTGTCTAGCGCAAATCCAAGAATGTAGGAGTTAATCAGTGAAGATAAGGATAGAGGAGTTTATCTTAGAGGTGTAATCGAGATTCTGTTCGCTTAGATTGTTCTATTTGTTCCAGAATTCTTCGATTGGTTGTCTAGGGCTCTGCCTCAACTGTTCTAGATCTTATCTGTAGGATAGCTAATCCCGCAGATTACTGTATTCCACGTCTAAGTCTTCGTCTGTATTGCTTCGTTGTAATACAGTGTAATACAGTTGTAACACTTTCAACCACAGAGTCATCATTCCTCGTCTGCAGTAGGATTACTGTCTTACCTTTATCCTTCTGTCCATCTCATCTATGCAGATGTTAGATTCTGAGTATGATTCAGAGATACCCCGTGAGGAGCCAGCAGATTTGGGACACAGCAGAGAAAGCTCTCCTAATCTTGAGAACTTACATAAGCTAGCTATTTCGGCAAAGGCAGATGACAGAATCATTGAAGAAGCTAAAGATAAAGCTACAACCAAGAAAGTCCTAAAGGCAGAGTCAGAGGCCGAGGAAGAGGTCAAGGGACTTCAACACATGCTCTCTAGCTATAGTAAGGGACTAGCTGGTCTTTGTAGTACAGCGGGGTCTCCAGCTGTGTAAGCGTCTGTGCTACAGCTAGGGACTCGGCCATTTGACAGGTTACCGTTGCCGATGGTTTGTCTGTACCACAGGTAGCTGGTACAGATGGGACAACTCATCTGACATGGCACATGGGTAACGGTCAGATTCCAGGAGCCTCTATAAATAGAGGGTCTGGGGAGACAGTTGCCTCAACCTTTGCCAAAATTACACTCCAACGTTCCAGCAAGTAGAACCTCGTCTCTGTGAGCTAGAGAGAGCATCTGAGTGAGAGAGGGCTTGACTGTGGGGCAAAGAGTGAGTTGAGCTTGAGGGCTTTAAGGAATTGGTTCCTCCAAGAGATCAGAGAGAATATCTTTTACTCTTGGAGCTTCTGCTCCTAGGCAGGTGTAGGAGTCGCTGGGATCACTCAAACTCATGTGAGCTGACCCACGCGTTTGTGAAGGCGGTCAGAGTCTGCCTGCTGCTGAGCGAAAGGACTACCCACGAGTGAAGGGCGCCTGCGACAGGTAAGCGGGGAAAAGAGCACGGTTTGGTGCCGGCTTGCTCTACGGAGAAGCTTCCCCAACGGAGACGTACCACTCTGCGGGAGTGGGAACTTCGGTGAAAAATCCCTTATCTCCATCTATTTTCCTGCACTGTGTGATTGTCTTGTTTTGCTATTATTTTGTTCACCTGTGCTAGGATCTGATCTACATGTGGTGGCCAGCTGTGTCATGACTACTATCTATCTGTTTATCCACATGTGTCATAGCTGAATACTTAGCTTATCTGTGTATTTGCCTGTTCTGCATCTACCCATGTCAGTTACCTGTTTCGCAGCTAGGATGTTTTCCTGTTATCTGTTTTGCCTGCTTGTGTTGTTTGCCTGTATTACAGTTGTTGTCACATGTATTAGCTATCTGTATTACAACCATTGCTATATCTCCACGAGGACTGACCTATTAATCGTAGAAAACCCCATATCTGGTTAAGTTTTTAAAAGCATCCTATTCAAGCCCCCTCTAGTTCAGCACCGTGAGATCCTACAGGCCGCCCTCTCAGAGCCCATCTCGACGCCTCAAGATCCCCAACAATACCTCAAGGAGGCCAGACGACCTTATCACCATCTTGAGAACGCTTGCAAATGCATAGCTCCCCGACTTCGGCGTGCTTCGAGCATTGCTCGAGGTCCGTCACTCAAGCGCCATAGAGACTTCTATTGTGTCACGCCTCTAAAGCCAAGTCTTGATTCCACCGTCCCTACAATCCCAAACACCTCCATCTAACCTCATTAGGACATATCACGCGGTGTCGCGAGAATCCGAATTCACACACGGAAGAGCGTTGATTCTCAACATGGCCTACTTTCCGCACTTACCCTCCATGGCACATACGGTCTTTATGAGCGAAGCGTCATAGTTCAACCCTTCCTGGGGGCCTGCCTACGCCGGGGCACCCCAAGGCATGGAACCACAACAATGAGGCAGCCACGCCACGAAGTGCCGAGACGAGAAGAAGTCCGCCGTCCGGAGATTGCATCGCAAGACGCCCAAGACCACCCAACCCGGAGCACCATCAAAGAGAACCATGCTCAGAACGCACAAAACGAGGGGTGTTGGCAGACCATTGATGGCCAGCAAGCGCACCAGATCATCATAGTACCTTTCAAGGAAAGTATTTAGCCCAAGATTTATCGAACCATGGGAGTAAAGGATAAACATTTCTCCTTTCTCGCAACTAAACTTGCCCCTCGCGCTAACAGAGATGGCCCAAACTTGGTAATTCAAACAAAGGAGAGACTCCATTAGATCATGGGAACACCTCCAAGAAGACTTAGATCATGGGAACGCCTCCAAGAAGTCTTCATCGTAAATTTCCAAGGAAACTTCACGTAACCCCTCTTGTTAAACAAGCTCTTTACCCTCAAGCAGAAAGGAGGGGAATCCTTGCGGCGTTTCTTCAAGCACTTCTCCAAGGTTTGTGGCCAAAACGCCAACACCCCAAGCACAACGATAATCGATGCTTTCATGCAAAGCTTGCTTCTCGGAGAGGTCAACCGAGCCCTCAATCAGAACCCTCCAAGGACCATCGAGGAGGTGTACCGCAAACTGCAGGAGTACGTGCAACGTGAAGATGACAACACCACTAAGCTCAAGCCATCGTCGCACAGACATGATGCTCCCTTGGGCAGAAAAAGCAAAAGCTCTTGGAAGCAAAACTCCAGAAACAATAACCGCCCATACTCTTGGGAGCGGAAGGTCATGGCCATCAATAACTGGCCTCGCCAAGACAACCCTCGGTTCGATAAAAACACTTGACCTCAAGATTGCGGACCTAGAAGACCGGATGAAGAATGATACACTTTCCACAAAACCGGCGGTCACTGGACTAGTAAATGTCGCGCTCGAGAAGGAGGAACTGCAAGACAAGCCCCAAGCTTCCCAAGCTAGTAGTAGAATAGGGCACTACTGCACAAAGAGCGGCTTCCCCTACACAAGTGCTCATATATGAACTGACTCAGGAGGCAAAGGAACTTCCCTTCCAACAACCCAACCACCTCGTCTATCATTCTAGGGTGCTTGGTCTCTAGGGGAAGCTCCAATAGACAATGCAAGAGATATGCAAGAGAGGTTAACATTATAGGAGCACTCACTCCTCACCTGCCTCCAAAAATGGGAAAGCACGCCTTTAACCTTCAAGGAAGAAGATGCTAAGGGAATACGCTTCCGACACGACGATGCCCTATTCGTAACCGCCACGATGACCAACTGCAAGCCCACTAAGATCCTCGTTGATAGCGCAAGCTCGGCGGACATCTTGTACCTCTAGACTCTCAAAAGCATATTTGAGCTGTAAGGAGGCTACAAGGATCATACGCTAGAGCTGTTGCTTTACCCCCTCACCGGTTTCATACCAGCAAAGCCCATATAGCAGCTTGGTCAGATTGAGCTCCTCATAACCTGTGGGACCATGGAAAATCATCGAACGGAGATGGTGCTCTTTGACATGGTGGACATGGAGTCATCCTTTAACGCAATCATGGGAAGAGTCATGCTCAACCGTTTCCACACCCAAACTTCCTGTGCCTCAAGCTCCCCAGCCTACAAGGAGCTATCACGGTGCGTGGAGAGAAACCCAGGATCACAAAGTACTCCACCTCCATGAGGTGAAACATGCCACCAAAGAAATAGCCATCCAGAGCGCGAACCTCCTCTCCGATGTCAAGGAACTTTCTACGCCTCCTCCCAAAAGATTCACGCCAAAACCACACCCCGAGGGAGAGTTGAAGGAAGTTCACCTCTTAGGAAATGAAGATGTGCACACAGTGAAGATAGGGGCAGATCTCCAATGGAGCTCCAAGCAAACCTTGTCCCCTCCTCGAAAGAAACTTTGATCTCTTCGCTTGGTCGCCTGCTGACATGGGAGGTATCCCACGAGAAGTGATGCAACACCATCTCGTCGTTAGACCCGGTCATGCCCCGGTAAAACAAACACTATCCAAGAAAGAAGCAACACTATCAAAAAGAAGTTGAATAACTCACCAAGGCTGGTCTCATCCACGAGGTATGGCATCCTGAGTGGCTGCCAAAACCAGTCTTGGTCAAGAAGGCTAATGGGAAATGGCGCATGTGCGTGAACTTCATCAACCTCAATAAGGCATGCCCAAAAGACGACTACCCTCTTCCTCGCATCGACCAACTAGTGGATTAAACGGCCAGATGTGAAATGTTGAGCTTCTTGGATGCATACTTTAGATATCACCAAGTCCACATGGCTAAAGAAGATGAAGAGAAAATAGGCTTCATCACCCTTGTCGGCACTTTCTACTAAATACACATGCCTTTCATCATCAAAAGTCACCTCACAATTACACATCCCAAGGATATACAAGAAACAATCACAAATCTCTGGAAGTATGGAAAAAAGCTCAACTGAGAGAAGTGCCCTTTGGAGTTCATGGAGGAAAGCTCCTGGGTTTCTTGGTGTCACAACGAGACATCAAAGCCAACCACGAAAATATTTTCATGTTACTCAATATCGAGCCACAACGGTCCGTCAAGGACATACAACCTCGCTAGAAGGATGCCTGCACTTGGATGATTTGTCACCCGCTCGGTGGAGAAACAAATTCACTTCTTCAAATCTCCTCGTAGCCTGAATGGCTTCAAGTGGATGACTGAAGAAAAAGCCACTTTCAAAAAGCTCAAAGCATACTTGACTAGCCCTTCATTGCTTACAAGCCCGAAGTCCGGGGAGCCCCTGCTGCTATATCTTATTGCCATGCCAACAGTAGTCAGCACAGCTTCAGTGAAGGAAGAAGATGACATCTAGTGTCCCATCTACTACGTGAATGAAGCCTGGGCCGGAGCAAAGAGGAGGTACACTAGAATTGAGAAGATCGCCTATGTCCTCATGGCCTCCAGGAAACTCAGTCACTACTTCATGGGCCAAGCCACCAGAATGACTTCAAGTGGGCTATCAAGCTAGCATTGTTCTCCATCACGGTCACTAGCTAGACTACTATTAAGGCACAAGTATTGATAGATTTCATGGCAAAGCGATAGGCTCCGAGTCTACCACATGACGAGGCACCCCAAGAAGGGATGACACCTAACCACCACTGGATCATGCGCTTCGATGGCTCAAAACACCTAAATGGAGCCGAAGACGGATCCTTCTTAATAAGCCCAGAAGGAAAGACGCTGGAGTACGCCACCCATCTCGCCTTCAATGCCACCAACAACATGGTCGAACACGAAGCTCTCTTGCTAGGGCTCCGCCTAACCAAAGCCATGGGTGTCCACCGCCTGCTCATCCAGGAGGATACCCAATTGGTGGTGAACCAAATGGAAAAATATTACTAATGCTTATATGACAGGATGATGAAGTACATGGTGGAAGCTCTAAAGATGGAACTTTACTTCATCGGATTGGAGGTGCATCGCATACTGTGAGGGGATAACTACCAGGCTAATAGGCTAGCCAGGGCCGCCAGTTCCAAGGAACCACTCCCACCCAGCGTCTTCCTCGAGGCCATCCACTCCCTCTCAATCAAAGAAAACGGTGTTATCGAGGAAACTGCACCACAAGTCCTCGTGATCTCCAATACGACTTCGCCTTGGATGGCTCCCGTCATCCAAGCCAATCTCTTGCTCGAAGTTCACGCCGGGCTATGCAGAAACCACTTAGTACCAAGATCCACCGCAACAAAGGCATTGAGGCAAGGATTTTACTGGCCAACCATGATCCAAGTCGCCATTAGCATACTACATATATGCGAGGCATGCCAAAAAATGGAAAAATCCATCTATGCACCGGTCTCAATGCTTAAGAACATATCAATCACTTCACCATTTGCCCCGTGGGGAATGGATATCTTGGGACCACTCCCACCCTCCAAAGGGTGCTATCAATATGTGGTGGTTGCAGTTGACTACTTCACCAAATGGGTCAAAACTTAGCTGCTCACATCAATCACCTCCAGGACAGTGCAGAAATTCTTTTGGAAGAAAATCATCTTCCGCTTCAATGTCCCATGCGAGTTAACCGTCGACAACGGAACTCAATTTGATGCTTCACCATTTAGATAATTCTGCAATTTCATGGGAACCACTTTGCACTTTGCCTCCGTAGCATACCCAAAGAGCAACGAAGCAATGGAACAAGCCAACGAACTCATCCTCCAATGCCTTCGCCGCCGCGTCGAGGACAGCTCCACCAAAAAGGGAATATGGGCTGAAGAGCTCAAGATTGTACTCCGGGGATGCGCACCACTTTTAGTCGCTCCACCGGGCGTCCGTCTTTCTCCTTGGTATATGGAGTTGAAGCTGTACTCCCCACCGAAGTCGAGCATCGCTCCTTCTATGATGAGATGCTTCGTGAAGCCACCCCACTCAATTTCATAAAATAATGAAAAACACCACCAAGCCAAGCAGAAGTGGATATCATCGAGGAGGCACGAGACCAAGCCATCCTTTAGCACGTGGCGTATGAGCAAGGTGTCGAATGCTTCTATAACAGCACGGTGAATGAACGAGCATTCTAAGAAGACTTGGGACTCAAGAAGGTCATCGATCCCCAGTCATAAGGTAAGCTCCATGCAAAATAGGATGACCCATATCGCATTCCACCGTCTTGGGATCTAGAGCCAATTGCATCTCCAACATGCAGGACAAACATCTGGCCCATGCCTATAATAGAGACAAGCTCCACAAGTTTTATACTTGAAACCGTATATAAAAAAGCACCATCTACAACCAACGCCTCCCGAGGCACATATCCTCTATCATCAGGAGAAGTGAAAAGCATCGTTCGTTGTCAACAGCTGCCGAGCTTCTATCCTCCTCCATCAAGAGAAGTGAAAACTAAGCAAATTGCGAGCTCACATGCATGAGTTATTTTTGCCTTCAGGTCTGAGATGCAAGAGAAATCACGCACTATTAGGGTCTGTCTTTCCCTTTCCTCTATGCAGGAGATGTAGTTGAACCTCATGAGCTATCCACCTCCCTCGCGTCCAAGAAAAGAAGGGCTAACTATGTACCACTAGGCCCATAGTTTACCTTCCTCCATGTTGTGAAGCACCGAATTGTGAGACTTCATATTGTGTACTTCTTTTTTCAAGAAGAGCTTCATCATCGCAATGTCGCGGGAGAAACCCCAGAGGCCTTCTTGCTCAAATAGCAAAAACCGATGCATGGGGCTAAGATGTCCACAAAGCCGTAAGCTCCAGCTTAGGTGGCCAATATGCCTTTGAGCCAAGGTTCTCGGTGACTACCCAAGGAAGATCCGTCTTCCCAGGTACAAGGGCTCCATTGGACTAGTCATCCATTGTCCTAGGCGCCAAACCAAGTCGTACTTATGGCAAAAAAGCCCTAAGCTCTTGCTTAGGTAGTCGACATGTCTTTTACCCAGTGTGCTCAATAACTACCTAAGGAAGATTCGTCTTTCTAGGTACAAGGGTTCCATGACTTGTCGCCATTATTCTAGGCTTAGGCCAAGTCATGAAAAGCAGCTTACAAGGTTCTAGCCAAGTTGCAAATCCAGCGCTGGATGTACATGGCAGGCCTCAAGTCAACCTACATGCTATCTTGCTGAAAACAATAAATCAAAACATTCGTAAAACAAACAAGAACTTCTCAAAAATCTCCCTGCTGAGTACCATAAGAACTAGCATTAATGACATATTAATGTTAAGTGACAACATGAAGCTTCTAGTACCAAAAAATTGCCCTACTAGACCTATATCAAGCTACATCAAAATCGTGAAACGTGATAACATAAGAAAAAGCAATATAAGTAAAATGGCTCAAGGCCTAGAGATATATGAAGCCAAGGAGTGAAGTCATAGTTGATCCTTAACTCCCTCACACTAGAGAGGGTCGTTGCGGATCAGCATGGCTCGGGCCCTCACCCGCAAGACGTCTCCTCCGTCTCAGAGGTAAACCTACGCCACCAAGCTCAAGGTACCCTCAAGACCCTCTGATGTGGACATGACCCACATGAATGCACCCACTACCACCTCTACTTCCACTACTTCAACTAAGTCTGCTGCTAAAACTAAAAAGAATAAAAGAAGGTTCATCAAGATCTTCAAGAACATACAAGGATTCAAGTTCAACCTCTCAAGAGGAGGAGGGAATGAAGTTCATGTGGCTATGACCATGTCCCACATGAATTGGTGCTGTAGAAAAAGTCTTTCCACGTCACTTTTGATCCAAGAAGAGCTAGAGATAGAGTCTCACAAGATCTGAAATCTGATTCGGATTGCTGAGACAGCCCTGACTTCAAACGTCTTTATCTCGAGCATGCGAACTCTGATTTGGGTGATCTTGGACTCTTTGAAAAGCTTATCTGGTGCTCTTTCCAACCTGTCTAACCCCATCTCCAAATTCCTTACGAGCAGACCGCAACTACCGAAACAATCAGAGACTGTCTCTCTAACATATCACCTCTTGTCTTTATATACCCCTTAGGATACTCTCTTTAGTTTTTACCACCTTATTTAGATCGCCAATGGAATCCCAACACACTTTCTTCTATCTCTTGTGCCAATTTAATACTTGCAATTTCATATTACAATTTGTCATAGTTCTTATTGGTTCTTCGGTTGCTTGCAGGAACTCGAACTTCGTTGTTTATGTTGGTCACGCCTACGGCACGGTCAATAACCATCGGAGGTTGGTTTAGCAATTGTTAAGGCGTATTGTCACGTACGGTATAGTCGGATCGTCAAGGTCAAACTCTACCAAACCCTTACTTATCTTCGTCTCACCGAAAGGTCGGGCCACCGTCTCAACAACCTCCAAGACTGCACCTCCTACAAGAACGGCTGACACACTCGCCGCCACAGCTAGGCCAGCCAGGACGCGGTAATACCTCGTAACTACACCCTCGACCTACTATACCTGGAAAGAAAGAGTCTCGTAAGCCTGAAGCACTATTGTGCACGAAGGAGGGGTCACCGCCTCCTTGTACTTCAGCTTCATCAAGATATTGTTGGCCTTAGTAGCACGAGCAAGACAAGAGCAACCATCTCAGGATCTGTAGCTGACAAAAAAGAGGGAGCACCGGCGGCACCAAGGTCTAGAACCACGGCCCCCTTGACCTTAGCAGCAGGCACCACCGGGCATGCGCCCATCCTTTCCACACCGAATTAGTGGAATATTATTTGAATTTAGAGCAAGAATAGAGTAATAAAGATATATGTTGGAGGAGGGTTTCTGCGCAACCCCGAATCAACGTCATTCAGGATCACCGCGACGCCGTCAAAGTCTATGTCAACGATCTCCGCGTCAAGGCTGTCTCCGACGAGTCATCCCGTGGAGCCACTACGTTCTCCCGAAGGTTCTCCCGAAGACTTCCCTGAAGATGCCTAGGAATATTCTCCTAGGATTCCCCAGGGACGGGAAAACGACCATAATGCCCCTAATAGTTCCCGCTCATGTGAGGGCAAAACTGTAATCTTACATTTTTCTCCCTAGCCCCTATAAATAGCCCCCTAGGGGTAGAGGGCAAAGGATCGATTTTTTCTTCAGCTCTCATTTTGTGAACTCAAATTCACGCTCTAATACAATACTTTTCTACGTCGACGACTATCTCGCGCGTAACGCTACTCGCTCGTTTTCCCCTCGCACGCCCAAAGGTCGTTGTAACCAATCGGGGGTGCCATAAATCTACTGTCTAGGCTTATACCTACGACAGTTGGCGCCGACCGTGGGGACCTGAGCGAAAAGCCATAGCACCGAGGAAAAAGAGCGCGGCAAGGACGATCGTACCCCACACACCAAACCCAACGCGTCGGGCAAGGACGAACAACACACCGTCGCCGCGGAGCTTGGCGACGCCCACGTCAGCAAACCCATCAGTCGCTAACCTTCGAGCCGACGACTCGTCAACCGACGTCCGCGCTGCTGGACTCCCCGCAGCCGCGATCGACGCGGCAAACTCAGAAGCACGCATCGAGACGGAGGCCGAAACCTTGAGGCGCGGAGCTCGTTAGGGCAAAGGCTGAGGCCCTCCAGGCCCTCCAAGCTTCGAACAATGCTCGCGCCGAGGCAGGCCTGCTTCGCACTGAGCGCGACGCCGCGAGGACCGCGGCGGCTCCCCCACCGATCCCCGAAGCAGCCGAGGCAGTGGCAGTGTGACGCCACCTGGACGAGACCCTAGCTGAAGAGCGGGAGCAAACCCGCCGTAACACCCTAGCCGCAGTGGAAGTCATACAGGAAGTAGCAGAAGCCCAGGCGCACGCCAGGCTGCCATCCCCAGCGGGAGCACAGGAGGCCGCCGCCCTCCGCCAAGCCATGGCCGACAGTCGCGCGAGAGCAATTCCTCCCGCACCAGCATGCGCCGAAGAAGCCGCAGCCCTGCGGCATTAGGTGGAGGCTAGCCGAGAGATGGCCGTGGCATCCCTCTACGGCGCGGGGGAAGGCCCCAGCTACCAACCCCTCCATCACTTTGTTGCGCAGCCGGGCGGGCAGGCCCCAGCCTCGCCGCATCGTTTGGCGAAGCACTACCCTACGTGGGTCCCAGTGGCTCCGCTGCACCTAGAGCTCCGCCATCCGAGATGGATAGCTGGACGGCCCGCCAACGTCGGCCCGCACCAACTTGAGATCAGAACTGCCCGCCGCCGCCAAAAGCCACGGGCCTCACCGACGTGTACAACCCGCTGAGCCTAGGGCTGGCAGCAACGCCATGGCCAAGCAAGTATCGAGCGCCCAGTATCGCCAGCTTTGACGGGAATACCGATGCCGTCGAGTTCCTCAGGTCTACGAGGACCGTTGTGTCCTCAACGGAAGGCGGCGAGGATATCATGGCCAAGGGCTTACTGCTGGTGCTCTCCAGCCTGGCTCGAAAATGGTACCTCGGGCTGGCTCCTCGCTCGGTGTACTCATGGGAACAGCTCCGCGACAAGCTCGCCAGCCACTTCATAGCCTACCGGAACAAGGAAGTCACCTCCTCAGACCTATTCTCCCTCCAGCAGGCCCCCGATGAGTTGATACGTGACTTCATGTAACGTTTTGCTCAAGTGCAGTGCCAGATCCCGGACATCACCGACAAGAGTGTGTGCGAGGCCACTCGCCACGCGATCTATAACCCCCGACTGGTAGAAAAGCTCGATAGGAAGGAGCCCAAGACGGTCGCAGAGCTGTACGAGATCATGCGCACCTACTCCAAGTCTGAGAACGGGAAGACCCTTAGGCAGGCAGAAGCACAGGAGCTTGCAGCCTGGACCGGGCCGAAAGCGGAAACCTATGACCGACGCGCCAGGAGGCAGAAGGACGTGTACCACGTGGAAGAGGAGGAGCGTCGTCCCGCCAAGCAGGCACGTAACGGCGACCGGGGCCACGAGCCGGGCCGTCCCTAGCAGGACTCCCGCGGCCACAGGTCGGGCCATCCCGAGCGGGACTCCCGTGGCCAGGCTTACCCACTCGGAGGTCGCGGTCAAGGCCAGGGACACGAAGACAAACACGGAAGAGGCAGTAACAGTGGAGGTGGAGGACGAAGGCCAGGCGGAGACAACCGAGTATTCTGCGAGCTCCACGGCTAGGTCTTCCACACCACCGCGGAATGTGACCTAGTCGCTACCGCCCGCGCGATCAAGCAGCACAGGCTGGCTACAAGAACCGACGCCCCGCGACATGATCGCGCGGTAGCTCAAGAACGTCAGGCCCTACCGCCTCCGCCGCCGTTTCCGCTCCTTTGGGAGCCACCAAAGCAAGTTGATGATCTGCGGCGCTGCATCGTGCACGCCATCACTGGCGGCCACGCCCACACATTCCCGTCTAAGCGACAACGTCGAGCCTACACCCGACAGGTGCAACACATCAACTCGTCGCCACCCACCGAGCTGCCTCCGTGGGTCGGTGCCACGGTGACCTTCAGCCCCGAGGACGCCGCAGGAATCAGCCTCCCCCATCACGACGCCCTCGTCATCTCGGCGGTCATAAACGACTGTGAGGTGCGTTGTGTCTTCATCGACGGAGGAAGCTCGGCGGATATACTATTCGCGCCCACCCTCACGGAGATGGGAATACCGCGGGCATGCCTCGCCCCCCGCAGGCATCCCGCTCCTGGGCTTCGGAGGCGAGCCGGTCTCGGGGCTCGGGAAGATTGAGCTCTCGGTGGAGTTCGGGGAAGGGGAGTGCAAGCATCAGGAGAGTATCGTCTTCGACGTGGTCGATCTCCCCTACCAATACAACATCATCCTCGGCCGGGTCACATTGAACAAGTTCGGTGCCATCCCTCATCATGCTTTCCTCTGCATGAAGATCCCGTCCCCCTGCGGTGTCATTACCGTCGAGGCAATCAAGACTTATCCCGCAAAATTGACAACGACATCCAGGCGGCTATTCGCTATGTCCACACCGTTCACGCTAAGGCCGAAGCCGAGAAGACCGCCCCAGGGGCTGCCGACCAGCCAACATCCGGGTGGTGGGTCCCAAAGCCCAAGCCCGACGGTGAGACACGCGCGGTACCGCTGTTAGAGGAAGATCCAATCAAGACGGTGTTCGTCAGGGCAAACCTCGACCCAAAGGTCGCAGAGGCTCTGCTCGGTGCACTCCGGGGTGACCGCGACCTCTTCGCATGGGAGCACGAAGACCTCTCTAGCGTGCCCAGGGAAATTGTTGAGCACCGACTATACGTCAAGCCGGATGCATGCCCTGTGAAGTAGAAGATCCGGAGAATGTGCGTAGAATGTCAAGCCGCGGCTCGTGAGTAGGTTGACAAGCTCTATAAGGCCGGGGTCATCCATGAGGTCATGTACCCGGACTGGCTCGCCAACCTCGTCCTCGTCAAGAAGGCCAATGGGAAGTGGCGCATGTGCATTGACTACACCAACCTCAACCGCGCATGTCCGAAGGACAACTTTCCACTCCCGCGAATCGACCAGCTGGTTGATGCCACCTTGGGATGCGAGCTCATGAGTTTCCTGGACGCGTACTCCGGGTACCACCAGGTGTGGATGGCCAAAGAAGACGAAGAGAAGACGAGCTTCATCACGCCCTCCGGAACGTTCTGTTACATTCGGATGGCCTTCGGGCTCAAGAACACTGGCGCGACCTTCGTACGGCTCGTGTGCAAGGCCCTTGCGCCGCAGATAGGGCGAAATATTGAGGCTTACATTAATGACATCGTCATCAAGAGCGTCCTCGTCGACACCCACACCGTGAACTTGCAAGAGACATTCGACAATCTCAAAAAGGCGGGTATGAAACTCAACCCAGAGAAGTGCATATTCGGAGTCCAAGCGGGGAAGCTCCTTGGCTTCCTCGTGTCGGCAAGGGATATCGAAGCCAACCCGGCAAAAATACAGGTCGTGCTCGACATGCGACCACCGGAGAATGTCAAGGAAGTGCAGAAGTTGACAGGGCATCTCGCCGCATTGGGGAGGTTCATCTCTCGCTCGGCTGAAAAAGGAATCCCGTTCTTCAAAACGTTGTGCGGATCCTCCAGCTTTGAGTGGACGAGTGAGAGCCAATCCACCCTGGAAGAATTGAAGACATACCTTACCTCGCCGCCCCTGCTACAAAGCCCCTGTCCCGGGGAGGCATTGCTGCTCTACCTCGCTGCCTCCCCGATGGCGGTAAGCGCCGTGCTTACCAAGGAGAAGGATAAGACCCAGTACCCCGTCTATTATGTGTCTGAGGCGCTGCAGGGGGTGAAGGTGCTGTAAACCGAGCTGGAAAAGCTCGTGTACACGCTCCTCATGGCGTCGCGGAAGCTACGACACTACTTCCTCGCCCATTCGGTCCAAATACCGTCGGCCTTCCCAATCGGCGAGATGCTTCGTAACAAAGAAGCGTCAGGACGTGTGGGCAAGTGGTCAGCCGAGCTTGCCCCGTTCTCCATTGAATTTGTGCCAAGGACGGCGATCAAGTCCCAGGTATTGGCGGACTTCTTGGCGGAATGGGCCCCGTCAGCGCGCCACGCCTCCGAATCCCTCCGACCCGCTATGGACAATCTATGTCGATGGCTCGTGATGCCCGGAAGGCACCGGCGCAGGAGCAATCCTCGAGTCCCTCGAGGGCAACATCACCTTCTATAGCGCGCGCCTTGAGCTCAAGACCACTAACAACAGGGCTGAATATGAAGCACTCCTCCTTGGTCTCCGGAAGGCACGCGCCTCAGGTATGCGAAGGATGGTCGTCAAGAGCGACTCGCAGCTCGTCACCAGCCACGTCGACAAAAGCTACCAAGCCAATGACCCTGAGATGATCAAGTACTTGGCCTTGGCTCGGGCCATGGAGAAGCACTTCACCGGCATCACCATTCGCAGCATCCCACACGCTGCGAATGCCGACACCGACAGCCTCGCGAGGGCTGCAAGCACGAAGACCGAAATCCCCCAAGGGGCTTTCTACAAGGTGATCTCGGAGCCCGCCACAAAGGGCTCCCCGAGGTGTGCCTCATTGGTGAGCAAGACTGGAGGGCCCCGATCATGAGTTATCTCTCAGACGAGACAGAGCCCGCTGGCCCCGTCGAGGCACGAAGGCTCAAGAGTCTGGCCCGGGGAATTGTCATCCACGACAACGCCCTGTACAAGCGTGGGGTATGCGCGCCCTATCTTCGGTGCATCTCCAACGAGGAAGGACTCGAGCTGGTCCGCGAAATTCACCAAGGGCTGTGTGGGTCGCACCTCGACCCCCGTGCCTTGTTGTCCAAGGCGTTCCGTCAGGGGTTCTATTGGCCCACCGCCCTTCGCGACGCCCAAAGCCTCGTTAGAACATGCCCTGCATGCCAATGGATGGGGCGAGGCACGAAGCTCCCTGCGAACGAGCTACAGCCCATCCTACCGTCGTGGCCACTGGCCCGCTGGGGCGTCGACCTTGTCAGCCCGTTTGGATCAAGGAGTCACGGGTTCAAGTTCGTCATCGTCGCCGTTGACTACTTCTCCAAGTGGATCGAGGCCGAACACTTAGCCAAGATAACGTCGGCAGCCGTGCAGAGGTTCGTATGGAAGAATCTCATTTGCCGCTTTGGCGTTTCGAGGGAACTCACCGTCGACAACGAGACTCAGTTCGACGCGACTCCCTTCCGAAAATTCTACATCGGCCTCGGCATCAACTTATGCTTTGCCTCTGTGGCCAATCCAAAGGCGAATGGCGTAGTCGAGCGGGCCAACGGGATCTTCCTTTTAGGTCTTCGCAAACGCCTCTCCGACTTGCCCAAGGGTCTCTGGGCAGACGAGCTCCCTAGCGTCTTGTGGTCCAACCGCACGGCTGCCAGTCGGGCCACCGGTCTTACTCCCTTCAAGTTATTATATGGAGAAGAAGTGGTGACCCCCGAAGAAATCAAGATCGGGTCCCTGCACACCGCAACGGTCGTCGACGGAGATTCCCATGAGGTATCCCTCGAAACGCTCGATGCCGTCCGACAGGAGGCTGCTCTCAACACCCGCCGGTACCAGGCCACCATGGCAAAGGCGTACAACAGGACCGTCCGCCCACGACCCATCCACGTCGATGACCTCGTGCTCAAGAAGAAGGCGAACCCAGAAGCCGACGGCAAGCTAAGCTCGAAGTGGGAAGGACCGTACGAGGTGGTCCGCGCCACCCATCCGGTAGCGTTCCGCCTGGCAACCCTCGACGGGGGTGAGCTGAAGCACAGCAGGAACGCTGACAATCTTCGTAAGTACTATGTATAGCTATAGCTTCTCTAGAGGTAGCCACTTCGTCGGCATCTTTTGAATTTTGAAGTAGTGTAGTGAGGGTTAGTGCCGCTGCGACGGTCGCTGCCCCCGCCCAGTCATCCACTTATGTTGAAGTCGACGCGTCGTCGTCACTGCTTTTTGTAATCGGCCTTAGCGCCCCTAGGATGTTAAGCCTTAATGGAAAACTCAGGATAGCGGCATCGCCCCGCAAGGTAAAAGGATCCAAGACCTCCGTCCGGGATAGAGTGTCCATTCCCTCCGGGGTCGTGCAACGATAGCTCCCCGCGATGTCGAGTCATCTCCATCCAGGATAGAGTGTCCCTTCCCTTCGGGGTCGTGCGACGATAGCTCCCCGCGATGTCGAGCCATCTTCATCCGGGATAGAGTGTCCCTTCCCTCCGGGGTCGTGCGACGATAGCTCCCGGCGATGTCGAGCCATCTCCATCCGGGATAGAGTGTCTCTTCCCTCCGGGGTCGTGCGACGGTAGCTCCCCACGATGTCGAGCCATCTCCGTCCGGGATAGAGTGTCCCTTCCATCCGGGATCGCGCGATGACAGCTCCCCGCGATGTCGAGCCACCTCTGTCCGGGATAGAGTGTCCCTTCCCTCCGGGGTCGTGCGACGACAGCTCCCCGCGACGCCGAGCAGACGCGTGTGTCAGGATAAGGTAGGAATGCTCTTACACGCGCCATCGGGCGCTAAGTGTTTTTGGACGTGGAGCGAATACGGTGCTACGTACCCAATGACACATTTATTTCCTTATTACTACATTCTACAACCGCTCTCATGCACGCCATCGAGCGCTAAATATTTTTGGATGGGAGAGGGTACAGCACCGATCACTCGGCAAATGCCCCCTCCATCGTGTGCCTAGTACGAGTCGATACACATATACGCTTACAGTGAGAAAAACTCAAACTTATTGAGAATGCCGTTCAAGGCCCGCAAGAAATGCCAAGACCTCCGTGTCGCTCAAGGCGCGCACGTCGTCATCTTGTCGCTCGGTTTTGGTTAATCGGCGCGAAGCATGGCACTTGGTGGACTCACACCTAGCGGGTGCCGTCCCTAGGCGCCCCGTGGCAACTTTCCATCGAAAGTCATCACCCTACAAAGCAGACAACAAATAATTCAAAAAACAAGATGCGAGTGCAACGCCTGGAAATTTTCTGGATTTTCATTAATAACTAGCAAAATCTCTTGAGAATTATAAAAGAAAGTCCAACCACGTAAACCCTAGCAAAAGACGGGCCACTTGGGGAAGGGGCTCTCGTCGACACAGCAGCAACCCCAGCAAAAGAACACTACAAGACTAAAACAAGTCCTAAGCTATGCAGAAAGCGAAACCAAAAGAGTGGTGTAAACTTTGCGATATAGACGTGACATGCAAAGCCAAGCTACGAGCCTCACACCTGCAGAGGCAAGACTGCCTCGCCAGGGGCTCCCTCCGACATCCCGCTAGAGAACCCCCCAAGGAATCGCGCCTTTCAGAGCGCAGCGAGGTACTTCATGCCGCGCTTGTCCCACACCTGGGCCAAGAAAGCTCGAACACCGTCCCGGACAAGAGGACGAGAGTCCAGGATGGTCCTCTTGCTCGGAGCCACGTACGCCTCCGCCTCAAACTTCCCCGCCGGATCGCAGCTGGCCTCGCGAAGGCAGACGAAGGTTAGCTCGGCGCAAGCCTGCGCATAGTCCCGCGAGTGCGCCGGGATCACGTCCCTCGAGGCAGCGGCAACCACAACCACCCATCGCAGTCGGGCGGCCGTCGCATCCTCGCCTGAAAGGTCAGGAGGAGCAGCGGAGATGCCAAGGCCACTGCCCAGCTCGCCGACCTCTGTAGCAACGGACACCGCCAGCGTGCTTGCCTCCAGTTGCCATCCCTCTGCAGCCTCATGCTCCGCTTGCAGGGTGCAAAGCTCCACGCGAAGCAAGGTGATGGTGTCTTCCGCCTCGGCCAGCTTCCTCGTGGCCTCCGCGGCCTCAGCCTTGGCAATCTTGGCGATCCCCTTGTCTTCCCGAACTCGAGCTCGTGCGCCGTCAACCTCAGAGCCGTTCATCTCCAGGAGCCGCTCAGTCGCAAGAAAGCCCTAAGGACGCAAGCCAAGAGTCAATAACCGCCGAGAGGACAGAACATGCAAGTAATTCAACAAACCAAACGCCTGGGATACCTTAAGCAGGGCAGACTTGGAAGCGTCATGGACCTCCATAAGCAACATCCCTTCGAAAGCGACATCGAGGTCGGCCGGCGAGATCCGGAGTGCTGCGTCGTGGTAGAAGCTAGCCTCGACCTCCGAGTTGGCGAAATACCCTGAAAGCAGTCACCTGGCCACCAACAAGGCACCCAGGACAGCCCCGCTGCCTCCGTCACCGTCAGGTGCCGGTGCACGTCGGGCTGGTGGCGGCGGCCTGGTGGAGCGACTGCCTCCGGGCTCAGCAGCCGGAGAGAGCAGCACCTGGTGCCCTACCAAAGACGTCGTCGCTGCCCCTCCAGGCGCCGCGCCAACCGACGTCGCCGCCATCGCCCCCGTGGCGACGGATGTACCAGTGTCAACCTCGTCTGCCTTGTCTACGCCGAAGTCAAAGTCACTGGACGACGCTACATCCAGGGGACGAGAGGGAAGGCCGCCGCCACCTGAGTCCTCAGGTGCGGCCTCGGACTCATCGTCGCTGTCCTCGCCCGCGCCCGCGCCCGCTTGACCCCGCAGCCTCCTCGGCGGAAAGAGGAGACGTCCGCTCTAGCACGGCCCACCCGAAGGCCGTGCATGCCCTGTTATGTCGAGGCTTCTTGATCATCAACTCTACGTCCGCAGCCACGACCCGGGTGTAGCGGCCGAGCAGCACAGCCGCCGCTGCCTCTTCCTGCGCCAAAGAGGAGTCTGCGAAACAAAGAAAAAGGGGAACCAGAAAAGAGCTTGAGATCGAAAGGGGCGAGGAACCTCGACGCAACGGAAGCCAAAAAGACAAAGAAGTCAAAAGCCTTACATGCCGAGAGGAGGTACTTCCCTAGTACCCGCAAGCCGTGCGGCTCTTCCCGGCCCTTCGGTAGCAACCGTAACGTCCAGCTGGAGACAAGCGGCGATATCCCCAGCAGGAGGTACTCCTCCACCAAGTCCCACACACTCAGCTCGAGGGCCATGCGCTGGAACAAGATCCATTGCGCCTCGCCACTCCCGGTGAGGGCGGGGAACGCGGTCGTCGGCATCAGGATGCTCGTTGTGCAGAAGAAACCCGAGTCATGAGCTTGATAGTAGAACCAAGCATCCCGCCAATCGGCCCACTTACCCTTAACAGCAAGCGCCGGAAAACTCAAGCTTGTTGCGGCTATGACGACGAGCAAAGCTGACAGTCCCGTACACCGAGTACAGCTTCCCTGTCACCTTTGTCCTCGTCACCACCGCTTGGTGATTCCAAGCGAAGACCTTCGCCCGGCCCCTCATCTCCATACTCCACATCGGCTACTCGAAAGCCGCCAACTGAACAAAGGCAGACGGGTGGAGGTCTGAAACCTCCAAGCCGAACAACGTCAGCACCTCCTGCAGTAGCGAGGCCGCTGGAACGTGAAGCCCGGCGTCGAACTGGGCAGTAAACACGACGATACGCCCGTCTCCTGGCTTCGCTCTCACCGCCGAAGGTCTGGGGAGCTCAACACCATATAGGCCGTCGGAGTCCGGGATCTTACCTTCCGCCGCCAGGCGGTCGACGAGTGACTTGTCGCGCTGGAAGGGCCCAAGTAGCGGGAGTAATCCTTTTCCGTCAGCTCGGGGGTGGCGGTCGCCCTGCCCTTGCGCTTGTTCGCGACATCGCGACTCACTCTCCTGCGCTCATTCCCGCGCCGCATTCGTCCGCTTGTCGCCGCGTTCGCCGCACTCACGTTCGTCCGCTCGTCATTGCGTTCGCAGCGCTCGCATTTGTCCGCTCGTCGCCGCACTCATGCTCATCCGCGTTCGTCCGCTCGACGCCGCGTTCGCCGCGCTCGCGTTCGTCCGCTCGTCGCTCCGCGCGCGTTCGTTCGTGTTCGTCCGCTCGTCGCCGCGTTTGCGTTCGTGTTCGCACTCGTCCGCTCATCGCCGCGCTCGCCCACAGAGCCTCGCTCGCAGTCACCCGCAGTGCCGCACCGGTCCGCTCACCCGCCGAAGCCTTGACGCCCGCACCAGCAACCGGTCGGGCCGCCCGCGCCCGTACCAACCGCACGCCCGCACAGACCTGCCGCGTACTCGCGTTGGTCTACTCACGCGCCGGGTCAGCTACGGTCGTCCGCTCTCGCCGAAGTCCCGCGAGGACCCGCGCCCCGCTAAGCCCGTGCTAGCCCGTCACCGCGCCCCGCTCAGCCCGCGCTGGCCAGAAGAGGAGGCCAGGAGGCAGCGCGACTGGCCGCTGGGGCTAGCTCGCTCACGGGCGGCCGCGGGAGCCCGCGGCGCCCTGCCGTCGCCCGCGCAAGGACGCGGGGGCTGCAGGAGGCCTGGCCACGTGTGGGGGAGGAGGGCCGAGAGGCCGGGAGGCCGCACAGGGGCGCGCCGGAGCTGGCTCCCGTCTGCCGGGGCTCCCTCACGCCCGCCGGAGCACGCGGTGCCCCGCCGTCGCCCGCCCTCGCCGGCGTAGGGACAAGGGGGCTACGGGCAACCGGCCACGCGTGGCGGAGCTGGAAGGCGGCGGCACGAGGAAGACTGGGAGGCGGCGGCGGTGTGAAGCAGAGAGAGGGAGAGGAGTTAGGGCAGGGGGAGGTGCAGGGTGGGCGGGTGGATTTTGTACCCGGGCCGCCCCCCGGGTCGTGGGCTGCCTCGGGAGTGGGCCGCGGCCGGCCCAGCACCCGGAGCGGGCTGAGGCCGGCCCAGCGCCAGAAGGGGCAACGGGCAGCGCGCGTGCAAAGGGAAAGAAAGGAGAAAAAAGAAGAAAAAGGAAGGAAGAAAAAGAGAAAGAAAAAACAAGGAAAAGAAGGAAGAAAAAAAGAAGAAAAAGAGAAAGAAAAAAGAAGGAAAAGAAGGAAGGAAAAAAGAAGAGAAAAGAGGAGAAAAAGAAAGAAGAAAAAGAAAAAAAAAGAGAGAAGAAGAAAAGAAAGAAGAAAGGGAGAGAGGAGAAAATTTGCCCCGTCAGGGCACCTCCCGGGAGAAAATAATGGTTCACGAAGGGTCGTCGATCCGACCTGCGCACCAACCCGCTGGGAGTTAGTGTGCCGGCTCGGGCGGGCGCTATTCGACCGTGCCAACCAGCAAGGGGCTACTTTTGGAGGAGGGTTTTTGCGCAACCCCGAATCAACGTCATTCAGGATCACCGCGACGCCATCAAAGTCTATGTCGACGATCTCTGCGTCAGGGCTGTCTCCGACGAGTCCTCCCGTGGAGCCACTACGTTCTCCCGAAGGTTCTCCCGAAGACTTCCCCGAAGATGCCTAGGAATATTCTCCTAGGACTCCCCAGGGACGGGAAAAAGACCATAATGCCCGTAATAATTCCCGCTCATGTGAGGGCAAAACTGTAATCTTACATTTTTCTCCCTAGCCCCTATAAATAGCCCCTTAGGGGTAGAGGGCAAAGGATCAATTTTTTCTTCAGCTCTCATTTTGCAAACTCAAATCCACGCTCTAATACAATACTTTTCTACGTCGACGATTGTCTCGCGCGTAACGCTACTCGCTCGTTTTCCCGTCGCACGCCCGAAGGTCGTTGTAACCGATCGGGGATGCCATAAATCTACTGTCTAGGCGTATACCTATGACAATATACATTCTCTCAAAGTAGAAAACTAAAACTAAACGGACAAAGAACAAACAAAAAAATAAACAAGAAATGAAAAGTAGAACTAGTAATAGGATGCTTCTTTCTTCTTTCTTGAACGTAGACCCAAAAAGAAATGCACGCCAATGGATGAATATCTTCTGAGCACTTCCCACGATGACTAGGCCAGGATTGGGAGTCGTCTCGACCCAACGTACTGGACCAATCCGACGTAGCCAGCTGCGCATCAAGTGGGGCACGCAGAAAATGGGCCGCCTGTCTGCTCTTGTGCTTCATCGATCTCACTGCTAATGCTAGGAGCCACGCGCGCGATGGTTTGGAGATCGGCCCGTGTGGCACCTGGCAGCCCGCTCGACCCGCCGTAGATTGCGTGGGGGTGATCTGCGACATCCATGATGGGAGCTGATGTGCCTACAGCTCGAATCTCCGAGAGGTTGAGGAACGGCGCAAGGCGTTCGATGAAGTCAACTATGTGCATGAAGGACGGTCGGCAAACACTGTATCTCATTCTTTTGCCAAAAATTCTCTTTTCTTAGAAAGTGGCGGCCATGTTTGGCACTTAGATTCACCTGATACTTCTATTGTACCTCTTTCTATTTCAGTTCAATAAAGCGCCACGTTAACCTAAAAAAAATGACAGTCCGCTAAAAAGAAAAACTGTAACGGCGTAGCACGCGTGGTTACTGACATGTCACCATTGCCTACCGGCATGTCTCCATCGTCCCGGAAGAAAGAAGAAGAATGAGGAGGAAGTAGGTCGGCTAATCAGGGTAACGCGTTTGTCCACCATACCCTCACCACCCGCCGTCATGCGCCAATCCCCTTCGCCACGGTGCCCTCTGCTGTTTGGTTCTGCAGTTTGCAATCCATGCTCGTTGAGCCTAGTTTCGTGCACGTATGGCCTCGCCTAAAATAAGAGTTAATAAGTTTTTATAACCTTTTCTCGGAGAAACTTGGTAAACGATGAAAATAATCTCCCTTCTTTCGGAAACCGGATAATCGTGTGCTGTGCTGAATATGTCCTGCACAGCGACAATAAACGAGCTAAATTCATACGCTTCGAATCGTGTGGCACGTCTACATATAAATTTATGGCTACAAAAAGTGATTTTGAGTTAGAAAAATAAGAGAACTTATAAATAGTAAAACTATAAAAATAATCACATGATGTATCTATTCTATCTATTTCTATTCTATTTATCTATCTATAATAGAAAAAATAGAGAAAGACTAGAAATTCTTATAAAAAAAAGTAAAATATCCGACTGTTAATCTTGTGGACCCCTTTTATTATTAGTGGACCACAACCAATAGATCTTCCTAATTATACATAAACAAGTCACAGCCGATAGATTTTCGTAACTGTACCTAAACAGATCGCAACCGATAGGATTTTCATAACTGTACCTAAACAGATCACATCCGATGGATCATCATAATTGTACCTAAATAGACTGTTCAGTATAATGACTAGCTGGTCCGCTTGTGATCTGAACTTTTATTTCTCATACTGATCTAATATCACGTGTATATGTTTAAAAAAATAAAGATAATTAAAAATATTTCGTGTGGGACACTATACTAGTTTTACAAACCTTATAATAAGATGTTGAAAAAAATGAAGAAATAAACCTATCAGTCAGAAAGTTATATCTTACGACAAAAAATTAGAGTGACAAACAGATCATCACCATCAACTCAAATATCCATAGGATAGAGATATCACTAGGTCGGTCCACAGTCTGAAGCTTGTTTCCGCCACCACACCAGTAACGACATCAGTTTTCCCTCACTGTATAGCGCAAAAAATTGGCAACGTTGACGTGTTTGGAGTTGAGCTAACTAGGCAGACCGGTGAACGGTCAAGGTCAGACAAAACGATCATGATCTGGGATGTATACGTGACTTGTGCAACCGCAAATATTGCGATCACGAGCCTTCATGAAAATCTGCCCCCTCGAACGTGAACAGTGTCGTAGTCCTTCTAGGTACACCGGCCAATTATCGATCTGCTCCAAGGTCGGTGCACGTGCGCCGTGCCCACAAAACTGCTGTACATGAGGACGACGATCGCTGAATCTCACCTTTGGTGGTAGATCTCACATTATATGAAGATATACATTGGACAGGGCAATGAATGTGTAGAAATGTAGTATATGGTACGCGGTACGCACAGATTTGTACACGTGCAACAGTTTTTTTTTCCTCCTTGACTTTGTATTTTATCACCCCGTACGGTTTATTCTGAGTTGTCACACCACTTGCACAGTTTCACTCTTGTTTTTCACTGGCGAATCTTGGGTCGAAATAACCATCAACTCCGTTAAAAAGAAAGAAGAAGGACCATCGACCACCCGGAGCGCGCGTATGTACGTACGTACATGTCACCCATCCACGGTACACTGTCAAAGCACATGGTCTGCGGGCATAGGGGCCAGGAGGCAGTCGAAACGAATCGAAAGCAGACAAGATGCCTTCCGATCCCATTTGGCGAAGAGGACCCGAGCTAGCTAGCTAGCCAGTCTCTGATGGGACGCAGCGTGGAGGTTCCGTCGCTTCTCGTTCCGCGGTTGATGTTACCCACCGCAGTACGTGGATGGGGCTCGCGTTGGGAGCTTCGGAGTTCGCCTGGCCTTCCGGAGTGGACGCGTCAAATGCCGGGAAGGTACATACGGACGCCGGAGCTGTCACCGTGCGTCCGCGAGGCCGGCCGGGTACGCCCGAGAGAGCGGACCAGGCGTCGCCGCGCCCCTGTACCCTGATGCGATGGAGCTGCTGCATGCGTCCTGATGCACCCCGAGCGTCGTACGACGGCGAACGAATAGGGGATGGGTACAGCGTCGGAGGGATGGGTTCATCGGGAGGAAACCAAAGGAATATCAACGTGTGACGAGACAAAGCCAGTGCCTAATTTAACTGGAGAACACACGTACGACTCCTAATTCGTAAGGTGCCGTGTCATATAGTACTGATGATGTAAGTGTGCGCACGATTATCTTTTTTATCGTTGCAAATGTTTTAGAAACCTGTACGCGCTGAGTTCCTCAAAAAGAAAATGATCCATGTAGGGACGACGTTGAAAACTTGAAAATATCTAATTTATTTCTACCTTTTCACAAGAAAAAATATGCAAGGACCTGCATGGTTGGAACTTTTGAGCTTTCTCCAAACCTTTGGTTTGTTTGCGAGTTGAGCAAGACTGACATATTCACATTTTCACGTAGATAGCTAACGACCGTACGGATGGACCACGTACGTGCATGTTGCTTGCTTCCTTTAACAGTCTGAGAGAAAAGAGGGAGCTGTAAAAACTGGAAAAAAAATTCAGCAAAAAGCAGCAGGAAGCAGTGAAGAAAGGAGTAATGGCAGATGTGAGGAGACAAACTGTCTTGGGATGCCTGAATCTGACCGCAGAGTCCACTAACCAATGCGTGTCCTTTCTTTGCGTTCCTCACGCAAGCTTGAGTTCATCTGCCCTTGGGAGTTTGGAGTCGATTATTTGCCCATGGAGGTGCCATGAAGTTTTCAGATCTTTAAAGTGGTTTGAACCTTGGATGGAACATCTGAGAGATCTTTGTTTATCAGCTTAGCAGATCACTCAATGTGACACTGGTTTCTCGTATTGCTTAATTAGTAGTGTCTGATGCTAGGAGTACTTTGGTACGCCTGCCTAATGCCTTCTCTATTGCACTGACCTTACCTATATTCAGTCAGGTTTTGCATATAAGTAGCTCACAAAAATGCGCAAAACAAGATGCTAGGGTTGTTATATACGTGAACTACCTAAAGTTGCTGCTGAATTTTTTTCGCCAAGATTTATTACACATTACTGCCTCAAGTTAATTTGTTTCTGAGCAAATCTGAGACGTCAAGCAAGGCCCCGCATGTGGTGTGGTAGAGCCTGTACATAATTCAAATGTTAGCCAGCTACAGTTCGCAAATAGACTTCTTTTGGCCGAGACTAGGCCGATGAGCAGAAGATAAAGCAGTCGTTTTCTATTTCGAGCAAGATTAATTAGCTATGTCCATACTGTGCAGTCAAATTGTAAGTAGGTTACCCTCTTCCAAGAAACAGATCCATCCATGGATGAACACTGCACATGCATCAGTCTCCCGTACGTCATGCTTCCAACAAATCTTAGGCCATGTTTGTTTGGGCTTCAGCTTCAGCTTTAGGAGTTTCTAGGCTTTTAGAAGCTGAAGCTCAAACAAACACCTACTATTTGGGAAGTACTTCTCAAAAGCACTTCTAAAAAATGCACTACCAAGTAAAAGCACCCTTTGAGGTGCTTCCCGTAGCTTCAAGGGCTTCCCGCACCCCTCAATTACCAAGCTGCCCATGCTAGTTCTGATTAATTACGAAAAATTACCACAGAGTATATAAACTGAACCCTCTCAGTTTTTTGCCCCCTCCACAGATCTGGCTCTCCCACGAGCGCCCCTAAGGCGCCAGCCCACGAGGCCGCCCGCCGTCCGTGCCCCGGCGAGCTCCCGAGCACCCGCCGGTCCTCTGGCCGTCCCCAAGCAGCCAGCCGGGGATCCCTCCACCCGCCTCGGCGCACCTCCGCCCGCCCGTCCTCCGCCCACCCCGAGCCCCGTCCTGTCCGGATCTCGCCTCCCTGCTCGGATCTCACCGCCCGGAACTCGCGGAAGCCGGCGACGTCGGGGACAGGGCAGAGCACGCCGAGTTGCTGGTGGCCCTGCTGCGCCTCTCATGCTCCCTCCATCGCCTGTCGCCCTCCCCTCCTCCTTGGCGTCCGAGCAGCCCAAGCCACCGTCGCCCCCGATCCGCCCGTCGCCGTCGCCCCCGATCCGTGAGCCGCCCACCTCCGCTGCCTGGGGCAAGCCCCGACATCCGTCGCCCTCAAGCCACCGGCCCCCAGGATTTGGGCACTCGAGCCGCCGACCTCCTCCAGCACGTCGGCGGTGGAGCCCGCCGGCAACGATGGCCGGAGGTGGCGGGGTTGGACGGGAAGGCGGCGGCAGGGCCCAATGGGCCGAGGGAGCGCTCGTCAGGGGTAGTGGCGGCTAGGGTTTGCCGCTGCCACCCTACTTTTTTATTATTTTTTACTTTTATATTTTAAATTATCTAAATGTATGAATATTGATGTAATTTCGGTTAAATCCCATCAAAAACAGGTAATTCACGCTAAATCAGCTCTTAATCATATCAATTGCGCTTAAATCAACTCTTAAAAAATGTTATTTGCACTTAAATCAATACAATCAGCACTTAAACAAAATCAGTAGGAGACAAGGGCATTTCGGTCATTCAACACCAGTCACAGGTTCACCAGCCATCCAGAAGCAGCCCAAACAAACGGCTCAGCTACTTCCCACCAGCTGACCAGCTCCAGCTGCTTCTCAGATCTCACCAGCTCCAGCTGTTTCTCAATAAGCCGCAGCTCAAACAAACAGGGCCTTAGTCGAATCTAACGTGCTACTATCACACTTCGACCGAAGAGAGACCCTCGCCTACAGTAGGTAGTAGATAGTCACACTACTCACTGCCCCATAGCGGCACCTTTCGCCCTCTCTTGGACCACTAGCTCAACTTGCCTTAGAGACCCTTTGGTGTGTTCAACTTCTGCCAAGACCACAAGCTTCTCGGGGCACACATGCAAGCTGCTGCTGCTCCATTGTGTTGGAAATAATCCAAACTTACCAAGTTCGTCGTGTCAGAGTCGCATGTGTATTACTTATATACGTGTTTACTTGGTAAGTAAACAACTTGGTTTAGGGCCTCGGATTGCGCAAATTAGAATCTCTTGGAATCGAAGGATTTTTTCAGAACTTTGTAGAATTTCGATTTATAGGAATTTTTTCTATATAGGTCTTTTAGATCAAAAGACAAGACACCAAATTTTCTATGAATTGCATTCATACACCCTAATTTCATAGGATTCGTAGCAAGATGTTAGACCTCGTGAAAAATTTCCTTTATGTCTTGCATGTATCTTCTCACTCATCAAATTTCTACAAAATTAGTGTGTAGCATCCACAGAGCCATGTTTGTAAATTCTTGTAGTTTAGTTTCATGTAGAATTCATGACATCAAAAGTGTAGAAATAGGAAAAGCATCTGAATGAGTTGTCAAGTACTATGAGTTCCTATAGGATTTCAAAACACGTGAATTTTTTTAGTGATGCCTTTAAATGGTTCACAGGAAATAAACACATCAATTTTGGAGGAATAGAGAGAGAGAGAGAGAGAGATTAGAGAGAGGATGCATTGGACTTCTCGAAGGAAGATAAAATGATATTTGAGCTCATGTTGATTTTCCTATGAAATTGAGAGCATGAAAATGCATTCCATATGAATTTGACAACCTTAGTCATATGTTCCAAAGGTTATAGGGAAAAAATCTTAAGGATTGGAATCCTCCAAAATACCTACGAAAATCATACAATCCAAAGAGGACCCTCTTTGATTCGTGGGATTCTCAAAGCAGAGGAATAGGAAAAACACATGAATTGGGTATCATGGCATATTCTATCCCACAGGAATTGAAAACACAGTAATAACTAATAAAAGTTGTTTCGTATCACAGGAAAAACATGAACTTTCTTTACGGATTAGATGCATGTCATAGTTGTCATAGACACAGAAAAAAAATTCAAGATGTTGGAGTCAATCAAAACATTTCATTGGCATCTATTATGTATTAAAAGTACATGATGGCTCAACCAGAAAAAAGATAGACATGCTAAAAACCCCCTAAAAAGCAAACATCATGCCATTAATGTGGTGAACTATCTTATTATCAGTGGACCACAATCAATAGATCTTCGTAACTGCACCTAAATAGATCATACCTAATAGATCTTCATAACTATACTTAAACAAATCATAATAGATAGATCATCATAATTGTGTCTAAACAGACATCATAATTATACCTAAACAGATCATAGCTCATTGATCTTCATAATTATACCTAAATAGATCACAGCTAATACATTTTCATAGCTGTACATAAATGTCATCGACCATTGATGTGATGGATCATCATTATTAATAGACCACAACGGATAGATTGTCATAATTTTATCTAAACATTACTCGGCATTGATCTAGTGTACTTTAATTGTTAATAGCCCACAACCGATTCATAATTTTACACCTCATTAAAAAAGCTACATGTTTTAAGTATATGTACTAATCTAATATCAACAACCAAATGATATGAACCTTAACTTCATGTATTGATCTAATATCACGTATAAATAATCAACTAATCATGATCCGAACTTAAATTTCATATCTAATATTATGTACAAATAAACCTACCGGCTCAATACAATGACTGGCCGATTGACTGTCGATCTTAATTTCTATTTCCCATGCCAATCTAATATCACGTACAAGTCAAAAAAGATTAGAATTCTCCAAAAGTATTTTAAAATTTCCAGGTGTGGATAGCAATGCACGTACTCAGAAAGTTTTGGAGTTAAGTTCGTATGAGTCTTGTCCATGTGGTGAGTCCATCACCGAATCATACCGGGTCTTGTAATTTGAGTGCTATATATGTATATAAGAGAAAAGAGGACGTGATGAGTGCCTCGGAAAATTACAACATTGTGCTCTTTGTTCCTCGTTCGAGTGTTTCGATCCTTGGGCTAAAAGCCAGCACATTGTCCTCTGTTTCCCCATGGGCGGGAATACCTGGTATTGGGCGAGACCAACTGACGTCGATCTCTAGTAGGCACTGAGCAATCATACATAACTAGAAGTGAGGTGACGAGTGAGGCGAGGACTAAAGCTATAGTAGACGGTACGTTGCCACTGTGCCTGCCTGCGTCTTCTTTTATACGTCTGTGCACACTGCTCTTTCTCGCTGATGCAGTATTAAATTCGATCTAGTAGTAGTCTTGTCCAAGGGCGCCGGGCTGGATTCCGAGATATCTGACGCGGCCACAGTAGCGAGTGGGAGAGGGCTACAAGAGACAGTAGTGAGGCGCACGTCCCTCCGTGCCGGCGTCTCTGCTTCCGCTTCCTAAATTTGGCCGCTTGGTCAGCTGCGGCTCTACTGTTGCCGCGGCTTCTGGGGCTTAAAAAGGGAGCGGTTCTGAGAAGTGCCCATGGAGAGCTCCCGGGGAAGGTGGAGATGGAGTGGCAGATCCATGCTAACGGTGGTGGTGTGCTTCGTTGTGGCCATCTCTCTGTGCTGCGTTTGTTCCTCCTGGGCTTGCAGGGGCAGCAGGTGCAGGGGGAGTACTGTGCTGCACCGTTTAGGTAAATGAATTAAGCCTGGGCTATACTCTTCTCTGCACTTGTCTACCTCGTTTTGGTAACTTTCAGTGATTAGCGCTGGTTTTTACTGGTTGGTTTGCGCTTCTCATCCCTCTGCATGTTTGTCGTCGAGGTTCATATATGCTCTTCTGCATGCTGATGCTACTTCTTTCGTCCTGCAATGAAGCAAAGGACAGTGTTGATCCTTATTACACTGCATTATCACCTTTTAGACCATGCCGGTTGAAGTGTTACAATCACTGTGTAATAATCTCTTTCTCCTCGTTTCTTCTACAGATTTTGGGAGACGAACAGCAGCATCTCATGCTAATCAGGTGCGTTCACATCTCCTTCCGCTTGCTTTTTGTTTGGGAAGGGACCTTGCTAAACTTCCCTTACTGCACAACTGTCATACGTCCCTGAGAAAATGCCCAAGTACAGCCATCACAAGTTCACAACTGCACACCTCTGGAATGCACACCGTTCCCGGCAGTTCATGTAGATAATCGCTGCTTGGCTTCAGCGCACGTTTAAGAACACCCCAGTGCAACTGCGAAATGATCAAACGACGCGATTTCTTCTCTTATCTGCTCTGCATTTATCTTGAGCCAGTTCTGGATGCGCCATCGCAAGGCTAAGGCCATACAGAACACTAGGCAACCGCACAGGGCTCTCCATGGCAGGTCCACGTTGCAGACTCCACTAGCTTGCGCGCACAGGGATAGCCATGCCAGCTCACGGCCTATTCCAACAGCCCTTCAACGCTGACGGGGCCCATCGCCTTTTGACCATACGTCGCTGCCGCCGATCCATACCATATAGCGTAACATGATAACACCGTGGACGACAGCGATACGTATGCAATCGCCGATTAATCCATATACACAAAAATCTCATTCTTTGTTTCGTGCTCGCAGGAGTGCTCAAGAGACGGGCAATGGCGGCTGCGGCGGCGGCTGACGGTGGAGGGGCCGGGGTCGTACCCGCCCCGGTGCACGTCTAAGTGCGGCAACTGCAACCCGTGCTACCCGGTGCACGTGGCCGTGCCGCCGGGCGTGCCGGTCACCACCGAGTACTACCCGGAGGCTTGGCGGTGCAGGTGCGGCAACCGGCTCTACATGCCATGACACAAGATGAAACAGTGCCTACTTGTTGCGCCGTGAAACCGCGCGGCGGCGAGCGTACCGATCGACCGAGCTCGGCACGAGCTGACGAAGCGTTAAAGGCTGGCCCCCATGCATTGTAGCCGCTGCATTATTGCTCCGGCCGGGTATCTCGACCGTCAGCAGTGTCATGGCTGTCGCCGCGCGCATGCATGGGTGGAGCTGCAGGGCGCGCGTGGTGGTGGCCTACTAGTGGGCCGCTGGGCTGTGGCAGGGCTCTGTGCCTGTGCTTGTCTTCTCTGTGCCGCTGGAATTCGCACGGCCCTACCACGAGGCGTCGAGGCATGGGGCTGTACGGCGCGTGCAGTGAAGGGAGGTGAGGAGGAGAGCAGCTGCTCTATCCACTTGTGCACGTGTCCAGATCATCTGCTGATATCTTTTCCCCATCCCTTTTTCCCATAATATTCGGTTTAGAGATTTGGAAATTTCTGTAGTGACGATCTACGTCACGTTGTATGTGATGCACATGGAACAGGAGTAAGTCCTGCTTATTTTGTGACGTTCGATGTATGTGTTAGTTACAGGGTATGTCCATGTGAAATCCTATTAGCATCAGCGTAGGGAAAACGAAGAAAGAAACAGACAAAGGTTTCTAGTTCTACCTCTTCTAATGCTACAACTTGTAGGATGCAATCCTTCCAGCCCACTAGCCACCCTGATTGTTGGCAAGAAGCATTCACATTTTTTTCTTTTAGGGGAGCAAGAGGCCTTCGCATATGCAGGCCCATCGTATAAACTGGACTTAAGGTCTGTTGGTACGGTGCGTCTTGTATTTTCAGCCTGTTATTCGTATGAGTGAAAGATCGACCAGAGACATGGGCTTGTCGTTTCCACGAGGCCTCGGATCGTATCCGTTTCCCTAGGCAGTTCAAATCGGCCCAGATAAGAGCCTGGGAGCATGTCTTCTAGAAAAAAGAAAGAAAGCAAGGGAGCATGTGAGACACATACTCATGACGAATAAGGTAGTGGTTAGGGAAGCACACGACAAAAGATTGCAGCTATCCAGACAAAAGATGTCAGCGTCGTGGCTGCCTTGCTGGAGATACATACAAGCCAAAACTAACCAACGAAAGGGAAGGGGCCATTTTACCACACAAACAGGACAGGTAGCCCTCCTATACTGAAGACGAGTCCAAACTCCGAACGGACATGGCACTCCGCACTCGCGAACGAGGCGCCGGCCTCCGGATAGTCCAGCACGATGCTCGTCGCCAGTCTCGTCATAATACGAGTCGCGCTCGCCTCACGAGAAAGTGCTCACAACGGCCTCCGTCGCCCCGGTGAGGTGGCGTGGAAGGCACTAACCGGACAGCTCAGCCCTCCCCAGCTCTTTCCTTTCTTTCCTGCCGTCATGCTTCAGTTCGGCGTTTGCTATCTGCTTTCCGTTTTGTTCTAGGGGTACTGACGCACAGATACTAACGGGCGTTAGTTAGCCCTTTGCGTTTTGATCCGTGTGTTTTGAACAATTGCATAGATGCCACTAGGCAATTCCAAGTGGAAAATATGTTGGTTTTATGTGTGTGTTTTAAACAAAGAGAAATGATTCGCGTAGGGATCCTATCACCGCGGTTGCATCGGACGCCCATCGCATTGTCAAATTCGACCTACCGATCACGCTTCCTATGCTCTGATTCTTTTCGAGCTCCGATCTCGGTGGTGGTGCTAACTATCGATGACGGGGGAGAGGTACTAGTGTTCCCCACATTCATTGAATCGATTCGCTAGCCTCGAGCTTAGAGGAAAGGGGAGATGACAAACTAGTGGTGGGAGGTGGATTGTGAGCCGACGATCGTGGTCGTGGTTGATTGAAGTAGGGAGGAGGGCGGCAGGGCAAAGGCGCATAGTTCGTGGGAGGATATGGCGGTGGGAGGAAGATGGCCGACTAGAGCTCGAGACAACTCGGGCAATTGGAGATCAAACTACATCAAACGTCAGCTAGGCTAGAGTCCGACAACTATTGAGGCGTCTAATCCATCTCTCGAATCGATCGATGTTGAAAATGGTGGCTCTAATCCTAATGCTATTAGGACTCAAGAGCATGTGCTACCGGAAATCCTACTATCACGAGAAAAACCAACCCAGACAATCAAGCAATCTAAAGCAAGGTGCAAGCAAGATAATCATATGCTAGGTTTTTTACACTAGATTTTTGTATAGCGTAAGGATCCGAGGATACTGAAAGGTGTGAGAGACTTGTGAGGGAGTAACAATCTAGTGTGCTTTTTTAAAGTCTTGTTTACAAAATTCGTGGCCAGCTTTGCTAATTTTTTATCTTTTATCATGGTTGTTTATCGTTATTATTTTAGTAATTTTTATATAGTTCGTCTATTTTTTAATATTATATATGTTTATGTCATATTCTACGGATTTTAGTCGGATCATGGAGTTCTCGTGTATAAGAAGAGGTAGCAGTGTAAGGGATACCCAGGAGCTTCAAACGCACCTCCGACTTGGCCCCGTATGATTTTTGAACTGGTTAGTATCCTCGAGAAAGGATACCCCTAAAACTACTCTTCTCGTAGGGAGGACTTAAAATCTTCTCGGGGTTGCCACTTGTCATACAACATGCATGGTATTTTTCTGTTTTCCCTCTTGGTTTCTTTAGTATTAGAACTTCAGTGTAAGCCCAGCCACAACCGCACAACTGGGCCGTCAGCCACCAGCGAAATTTGCCTGTCTAAACACCGGCTAAATCCAACAAACCCCTAACATAGTGAAATCCCAAAAGATTAGGGGCAAAAACAGAGAATAGCCCCGTTTGCACAACACGACAGCTAAACGGCTGCCCACTAGCTGCCGCGGAGCGCGCCGCCGAAAAATCTCGCGCTAAGAGCGAAATTAGAAGATTCCCAGGGATCTAGCCACAAAAGTTCGGTGTCACCTCTCGGAAGAATTATGAGAGCGCGGCATCTAGAGTCCAGAAATTCCAGAAACTAGGAAGAACAAGCTCATAAGGCGGTCTAAACGCGCACCAAATCGGGCCCCATTTCCTTCTTGAGATCGAGCCTGATGATTCATATGGGGTTTCCTGGGATTCGCTGCTCTTCTTTTTCCCGTTCTTGATCAGGTACTGTTCTTCTCACCTGAAGAGATCTGTTTGCTCGTAGCGCTCGATTTCACTGCGCCAGGATGGAAATTTGTGCGCTTTCGGATGTTTCTGGTAGAATTGGTTGGCTATTGATGATCTGGCAAGACTTGGCTCTGTGTAGGCATGAGTTAGATTTCTCTATTATTTGTTTTCCTGAATTCAGAAGAGAGCATTCTGTCTTAACCCAATTATCTAACATGGTTACTATGATTGCGGCGAGGCGTTAGTTATACTACTGTGCATCATACTAGCTTAGTTTGACCGATAGCATTGGGGTGTCTCCCGAGATGTTTGCCTATTGTTCTCCCAGAATACTGAATTTGTGTTTCTGATTTGAGCTCTTGATCCCCTTCCGGTTTCTGCATTGCATCTATATGTTCTAATTTAGTTGGTTCTACCAGCTGACAGTTGTCGATCGGCAGAAGACTTGGGAATGCAGAAAGATGTGCTTGCACAACCGCAAGTTATTATTCCGTGCAACCAAGCTCCGAGAATCGTTCAAGCTCATATTGTGGGGCTTTTATGAGAATGTGCTGGATACTGATACCGTTCCTCCTCTCCGTGGTGTGAAGCACAGTAGATCGAGGGAGCATATGTTTGTACACCACCACCTTGGCGAAGGCGGTTAACATCTGCTCCATTCGTTAGGTGTATACTCTAAACACTGTTATATAAGTGGCGTGTGGTGTTTTTC
This sequence comes from Stipa capillata, assembly GCA_019208055.1. Lineage (NCBI taxonomy): Eukaryota > Viridiplantae > Streptophyta > Magnoliopsida > Poales > Poaceae > Stipa > Stipa capillata. The sequence continues at coordinate 284,792 of JAGXJF010005314.1, forward strand.
GTTTTACTCCATTCACATAGCTTGATACGATGGACGAGAGGAGGACTATCTTGATGGGTCGTTATGAAATTGGAAAACAGTTGGGACAAGGAACTTTTGCAAAGGTGTACTATGCCCGAAATCTTACAACAGGCCAAGCTGTTGCCATAAAGATGATCAACAAGGACAAGGTTACGAAGGTTGGGCTTATGGAGCAGATAAAGAGGGAGATTTCAGTAATGAGATTGGTGAAGCATCCAAATGTCCTGCAGCTTTTTGAGGTTCTGGCTACCAAGAGCAAGATTTATTTTGTTTTGGAGTATGCTAAAGGTGGTGAGCTTTTCAACAAAATAGCAAAGGGGGGAAAGCTTAGTGAGGATGCTGCAAGGAGGTATTTCCACCAATTGATCAGTGCTGTCGACTATTGCCACAGCCGGGGTGTATATCACCGTGACTTGAAGCCTGAAAACCTACTCTTGGATGAGAATGAAAAACCTGAAAGTCTCTGATTTTGGTTTGAGTGCCCTGGCTGAGTCCAAGAGGCAAGATGGTCTCCTCTACACCACATGTGGAACTCCAGCATATGTTGCCCCTGAAGTGCTTAGCAGGAAAGGCTATGATGGTGCAAAGGCCGATATATGGTCTTCTGGAGTAATTCTGTTTGTGCTTGTGGCTGGATACCTTCCTTTCCATGAGCCGAATCTGATAGAGATGTATAGAAAGATTTCCAAAGCAGACTTTAAATGCCCTCGATATTTTTCTGCTGAGCTGAAGGAGCTTCTACATAAAATCCTCGATCCAGATCCAAGTACTAGGATTACGATCTCAAGGATAAAGAGAAGTGCTTGGTACAGAAAACCGGTTGAGGTAAACTCAAAGAGAAATGAGCCTGAAACAATACACAACACCTTTTCAGGAGAAGCTACAACCTCATGCTCGATAGAATGCAGCAGTTCTGAGGGAAATCAAGGATCATTAAGCCTCCCAAACCTGAATGCATTTGACATCATATCTCTCTCAACAGGGTTTAATTTATCTGGATTTTTTGAGGATGAGTATGGTCGTAGGGAAGAACGATTTACCACCAGACAACCTGTAACAATAGTACTTGCAAAGCTGAAGGAACTGGCGAAACGCTTGAAGCTAAAAGTTAAGAAGAAAGAAAATGGAGTCTTGAAATTGGCAGCTCCAAAGGAAGGAAAGAAGGGTTTTCTTGAGCTTGATGCAGAGATTTTTGAGGTAGCCCCTTCTTTCCTCTTAGTTGAGTTGAAAAAGACTAATGGAGACACTATGGAGTATCAAAAGCTGGTGAAAGAGGAAGTAAGGCCAGCACTCAAGGATATCGTATGGGTATGGCAAGGTGATCAGCACCAGCAGTCACAGCCGATTCTGCAAGGGGATCAGCATCAGTCACTGCTGACAACACAGCAGCCACACGATCAGTTGCAACCACCATTGCAACAGCAAGAAAGACAGGACCAGTTGCATCCACCTTTGCCACCACAGGAACAGCAGGACTTGCAGGGACCACCATTGCCACCACCGAATGGCTTGAAACAGCCAGATTCAAATGCTATCAGTACCGGATAAAAGTACCTCATGTCTACCCTTTACCGTTAATTCCAGATGTTTTTGTCATCCATTATTTGTAGATGTGTTTTCCCCCTCCTTTCTTGACCTGTTTCTAGTTCCTCCTGAACTGTAAAGCTTGTGTGTATTACAGAAGTGAATATGTAGTTCAGTTTTGCAAATTACGGGGAAAATAACCCTAGGATTCTCTTCCAAATTTTGGAAATATATATAACCATTGACCAGTGTTGAATTTTTTAAGTTTTTAATGATCATAATTTGGAAGGGTCCTTCTTGGGTTTCCTACTTTGCCTAGTAAACTGTCTTGGTACCTGACATGCTAGCATGTATTCTTTGTTGAGGATATATTGCCTGAAGTGTATATAGGACTTTGATTTATGTTTACCTCAGAATTGAATGGCTCATGCAATCGATCTTCTATAGTTATATGCTAATTATAACTATTTTGGATCCACTTGGCTCTAAGTCCTCAAATATTGGCTCTTGTGTGTAAGGCCATCACGTCGTTCTCCTGGGGTGGCTTAGGCGGCAAACCCTAGCTGTCGCCACTGGCCTTCCCTCCTCCTCCTCGCACCCCCTCATCGTCGCTGGAGGATGCCGCTAGGCAAAGCTTGCGGTGGACGGCGATGGTGGGGTTGTTCTCCTGCTTGGCGGTGGGTGCTCGAGCGCTGGCGTGGTGCCGTAAAGTCTGCTTGCTGGCGTGCAACGACGGTGGAGGCTGATCGAGATGGGCAGGGTGCGGGGTGGTGTTGTGGCTCGACTGCCTGCCGTGGCCAGTGCCTCCTTGCCCGGCTGGATTTGGGCGGGCCTGTGTCTTGGCACGATGGATGCGTGGTGGTGGGGCGTGCAGGACTGGTGTGGGGTGGTGGCGTCCGCTTGTAAGCGCGCTACAGCTGGGTTGCCCGGTAGGGCTCGTTGAGGGCTCTTTGGTTGGCTGAATCTGGACGATACAGGGCTCCTTGCCTGGTTGGATCTGGGCGGGCCTGTTTCGATTCTGAAGTGGCGGTGGCGCCGGGTTGCCTTGGGCTTGCTCTGGTTCCAGGGGGCCCGGCAGGTGCGGTGGAGGCATGGTGGTGGCAGTCTAGGGGTGGCAGCGGCCGCGGGTAGTGGTATGGTGTTGCGATTTGAGTGAAGCCCTATTTCGGCTCTTCTGCTTGGTTTGCGAGGCGATTGGGTGATGACGATGATGTCTAGGGATGGTTTTGGTGGATTGACATTTTTAGTGTTGGGTGTCAAGTTTGTATTGTCGTGGCCATGTTGATCGGGGCACCTGGGACTAGCTAGTTTGTATGTGTTTATAATTTTGATTTTTTACTTGATTTTTCTTTAATTAATGGAGCAACTCTTTTTTACTGGACTGAGTTCGGTTCGAAATTTCTTTAACTAGTTTGTGGATCCCCTGAGCGGACTATAGCTTAGTAATTTTGGCATGGCAACAGTTATGGGTTTAATAGGCGGATGTCCCTTCCCACTTGCTCAGGCCCAGAATGATCAAGAGCAAGAGCAAGCAACAAGAAGACCAGGTGGCGTTCCATGTTTGCTAGCCCAAACCATTTTGGATGTGTCATCTGCAATTCTGATGACAACGTTCTCCAAGCTCTTCTTGTCCGAGAGCAACCACTACCTGGCTGCCAGCACGCCGCAACACGCTCGCTCCCCTCGATTCAACAACTACTTGTCGGTGCCGGTGCGTCGCTGGCCTGGAGTTGGATATCTCGCATGGCGGCATGGGCGCGCGTGCGGCCGTGCGGGGGTGCCCACCTGACTGGCTGGCTGGCTGGGAGATTTGTGGTGGCGCGGTGCGGGCATGGGAGAGATGGGAGCAATCAGTGCAGTGCGCACATTTCCACGTGGCGGCGCTCGGCGGCAAACATAGCAGCAGGAATGCGGGACGAGGCCGGCGGTGCCTGGGGCGAAAGAGGCAACGGTGCGCGGCCGAATGAGATTCTCTGACTCGCTGAGGCACCGTAGCAACCGTGACTTCGCCGGTACCTGGCGCGGCAGCCGCGTCGGGGCTCAGGCGGTTCACGAGTCACGACGCCGGGGGCTGCCACACGGGCTGCTTGATGGGCTCGAGTGGCAGCGGTTCACTAGGCTTGCTCCAGTCGTTGGGTGAATTTATGGGCCATAATTTGGTGAGATGACATTATGAACTTAGTCGGCCCTTAGCCTTGATGGATCAGAAGAAAGTGTCCGGAGTCTGAAAAGAACGTCACTGCACGTCCTTTTCAACGGAAATGCTATATGTCGCACGCGTGGTCCACGGTCCATTAACTCAACAGGCGTTCTTTCTTCTGAGTGTACGTGGGCTGTGTTCTTCCACGCCTGCTGAAGCTACTTACATACTGGCCGTAGGCAAGTTAAAAGATCGTAATAGACTTAGGTTTTCTTTTTATTTTTCTTTATTAGAAATATAGGTCATCTTTTCTTTATTTTTCTCCTTATTTCTTTGGGGTTTCCCTTTTGGCCTCGTGACTTTTTTCATAGTCAGCTGATTTTTCTAATTTGTTGAACTTAATGAACTTATACTTTTCTGAGACTTTTTGGATTCTATCGATATATGCACCGACTTTAGGTTTGTCCAAGATGACCCTATTATAATTCAAACGTGCAGCCAGTTGCGTGCACAAGCACAACTTGTTTTGAAAAATGCATTTATGTGCTTAGAAAAGTTATGAGAAAGCACATGCATTTATAAAAGTAAGTTGTCGGATATAATTGCTCTATCAGTGTTTCATATCGTCTTTTACCCCACGGTGCTTGTCATATACGTGCGCAAAATTTTGCGGATCTTTTTAGATAAAAAAGGAAAGCATCTCTCGTTACTCTAGTTCCCTGCATCGATCAATGTATACAACCTTTAATTTTATTCCTAAGAATATTACAAGTGTTGAAACCGAACAAATTGGTTTACAAAAGAAAAAATAAAATAACAAATAAATTATCAAAATGCAACCAATTTCGGTGGAACCAACTATAGCAATGAGAAAATTGAAAGTCAATACACCTATAACACTACTAAGAATCAAAGATGGGTTCAACAAGTGAAGGACATTCACCCAGAGGAGCATGGTCACCAATTTTTAAGACAACACCTTTAAAAAGATGATGACACACCCACATCGATGTTGCCTAACCCAACCCACATCGATGTTGCCTAACCCAACCGGTGAAGGCTAGGCTGAAGGTTTTTATCCTGGAAAGCACGTACCAATGCGAGACACCGACATAACCTTGTTGTCAGATCCAAGTAGTGAAGGCTTGATCTTCAACATTGAAGATAACTCCTTCGAGAAAGGGACAATGCACGTACGTCGCTGTTGTCGGATCCGACCAGTGAATGCTAGATCTAGAGTTTTCACCCCAGAAAGCATGAAATGGTGTTCGTAGGCATTCTAATATCTTTGTTGCCAAATCCAACTAATAAAGTTATAATCGCCACCTCCACGAAACATGGGGGGAGGGGCCGAAATGAGACGGTGGTGCTTGAGCCGAAAAGGCACAAAATTTTGCAGCTGCACGCATCAGTGACAAACACGTAAAAAAGTCGTTTGGGCATATCCTAACAATTAGCAGGAGCTGTTCCAGGGTACCATTGTATTCAGGAAATTGAAACCGGCATATTGACAAACAGAATCGCAAAAAAGAAGACGACATACTGACAAACAGATCTCACAGTACAACCATATATTGGCCTGTTCCAGGAATGAGAAACGAAAAACTGGTCGATGCGTTTGCTTAGGTCCTCGGCTCGTAGCGTAGTACGTGATCGACGAAGGGTACAAGCGATTAGCGGACCGGCCGACGATTGATCCATCCATCCTGCTGTCTTCGTCTGCTAGATATGGGGTTCGATTTAAATAGCAAGCGTACGTGTGTAAGTTCGAAAAGTGACCGCCAACCAAACCACCAAGCAAGATCCGTTATATAAGACGTCGCGTCCTTTCCAACTACATGTATCCCTCAAACTCTGCAGCACACGAGTTAATTCCACAGAAAGCGGAGTCAGTCCGGCCAGACTCCAGGATGCCTCCAAACGCCGGAGAGGTCGCGCGGCCGCAGAGCCCTCTGCGGAGCATCATGCCGCAGAGCCCCCTCCGGATCAAGCAGGATGGCAAGTTCTACGAGCGGCTCCTCACCAAGGAGAGCTCCGCGGCCAACCCATCCTTCCGCTACTACTGGGCGGAGCCGGGCTCGGTGCCGTTCGTCTGGGAGTCGCAGCCGGGCACGCCCAGAGACGCCTCCCGGGCGGCCGGCGGCGCCCTAGTCCCGGCCATCACTCCGCCCCCGTCGTACCCGCTCCGGCACGGCGGCGGCAAGGTGCAGGAGGCCACGGCGTCTTGTCATCCGAAGAGCAAGGCAAAGGGCAAGAACTGGTGCAGGCTCAAGCGGATCAAGGTCGGGATCATCGCCAGCATATTCAGGAGGCTCGCCCTCGGGAAGGCGTGGTGCAGGCGGTCGGCGCCGTCGTCGGCCCAGGTCTCGTCGTCCAGCCGGTGGCTGTTCTCTTTGGTGGCGACGGATCAGCAGCAGCAACAACCGCGGCACCACCACCACCACGATCAGGAGCCCGCGGCACAGAAGAGTACCGAGCTGTGCTCGCCGGCGCGTCCGAGCCCGTGGATTCTGCGATTTCGCGGCTTGGTGAACCGGAATCGCGACGATGGGTGGGCATAGATCGCTTTCCGGTGTGGTGCGAACATGATAGGTGTGGTTTGTTATGGTTGCAGATGTAAATAAATCGTGTGCCTGACTGCCTGCGGACTTGTTTACTGTTCTGTCTTCAGCAGGACGACCGTTTGTTGTTGCCCTAGTGTTGTATCAAACTTACGTTAATGTTTCCTGTCAAAAAGAAACTTCGTTAATGTTGATGATGTTTGTAGTTTCTCCTCTATCTCTCTCTTTTTTTTTATTGCGTGAGGTTTTTAGTTTCGCCTTTGATTAACTAGGGGGTAAAAGGGTGCATAATCTGATCTGTCCTTTATGGCAAACGGGTATTAGACACATGGTATTTTTCTAAGGAAAACGTCAACTTTCGATCTGCCAACTCTTCCTTGGGTGCCCAAAAAAAAAGGAAAGGAAATCCTTCCTCGGATTTAATTTTGGTCCAACGCCTAATACTGTTTAAAGCACATCCTTCAGATATCGAACATATGCAAATCACGTCCCTAACATGGTATAAGGGCAGTCCTGGTTGTCCATGTCAATTGTGTCTAAAATATACTATTTAGGATAAAAACTGATGTGGAAAGCTAATTAAAGAAGAAAGACATAGGAGTTGTATTCAAATCGAGAACCGGCTCTAATCATCAAAACCGATGCAAATTAATTTCGGTATTCATCCCGTACGGCCACATCGTTCATCTGCACCCATCCTCTGTTTCGTCTCCTCCACCCGCACCACCGCCCGAGTGGCCTGCTCGCCCCGCACCGCCGCCTCTCCCCGTACCTCCTCACCTTGCGCCGACGCCTCACCCCACATCGCCACCCCTATCGCCACCTCTCGCCGCCCATCTCGCCCTACACCTCTTAGCCCTGCGTCATCACCTCACCTTGCACCCCTGCCCCCATCGCAGCCTCTAGCCACCCCGCCGTCTCATCATAGCCTCACCTCGCGCCGCTGCCTCGCTGGAAAAGGGGGCAGGGGAGGGGCCAAATGCACCACAGCTGCACCACTTATGTCGGGTTCCGTTGCTGCCTCCGATGCTTGCTGGACTGACGCTATCGCTGATAGCTCCTCGCTGAATCAATGGTTAGTTCATTGATGATTGATTAGCATTCACTTACAAGAGAGCTTTTTTCAGAACAGTTGCGAGCCTTGACCAAGATGATGTTTAGCAAAATAATTCACGAACAGTGAGAATCACCCATGAGAAATGGGAGTATGTATATGCTAGCTTTTGCAATTCTCAAGCTCCAAACGCATGTCAGTTTAGTTTTTGTTTGCGAAGCGTAGGAAATTCCTATCGAGGTGAAGCCCGATGCTACAATAGTCTAAGTAGTAGAACAATTTCATTACAAGCTTCTCAACAGAAAGTACAATGAGATCAAGAGGCTCTAGAGAATTGTATTGTTCTTCTCTAGTCATACACAAACTTGCTCGGCAGCGGCAACATATAATACATGAGGCCACAAATACTAGTAGACACAACTTGATCATAATACATGTAGCAACAAAAGCTTTAGATACAACACAAAAATACAAGCTATTAAAAAATTATATCTGCTCATCTATATACAGCGTTTAGATACAAACCATTGGAACTGCCCTGACTAGATGCGTTCATTAAGAGAGTGGCCTGATGAAATTTAATAGTATGGGCTTTCATGAAAGTGATTAGCTAATGATTTGCATTGAACTGTATACTAATGTAGCACTAGTACATACCATGGCCAAGATCAGCAGACCGTTTCTCCTAATCATCTATCACTAACTGATACACCGGAAAGTATGTCTGCGCTCTTGAACGGGCCTGGGGTTGGAGCAAGAAATCCCGTCACATGCACGTACGTACTGGTCCAACTCGATAGCTCTTTTCATTGAACAGGAAGGGAGTTGTAGACAGTACCACTAAGCGACAGTCCAGTAAGAAACCTGTAGTGCAAGGCTACTGCTTCTGAATTTCTGATACACCAGTGCTAGCTACAGTGCAGCCCAGCCCATACCCTGTCGGTTAACGCAATCAATCTCGACAGCGCTCTTGCAGCAAACTTGTGTTTGAATTTTACCATTTTAAGGGATGTTAACAACAGAAGTATGTAACTTGTGTTTGAAGGTTACTTGTTTAGGGCGGTTAACAACAGGAGTATGTGACTTGTGATTAAATTTTACGTAGTCCATATGTATTTGTCAGTGCCGGCAGGCAGTAGTTCGGACATCACATCGACCATATATGCATGCATACCCTGAACTAACGTAGCCAGGTCTGACGCTTTTAATTAACCGCGCGGAGACAGCATATATACAATAGTTCAGATGGGCCAACTAGTACTGCATCATCCTGCAGTTCACTGTTCAGAACTAGGTCCCGGTGAAGATTTGGCGCGAACTGGACTCTACGAACATAGATGGAAGACCAAAAAGGCGCACACTACTAAACAACACACTGTCACAGACGGATCCGCAACTCATCACGGTAGATTTTTCGAATCATCTATATTTAGAGATCTGTGACAACTCCATATCATTGTAAATGGTTTTTTAAACCGTCTGTGATAAAACTTATTACAAACAGTTCTTATTAAAATCATCTGTAATAATTCTATATCATAAATGGTTCCCACTATAAATCATTTGTGATATTCTTATTATCACAGATGTCTATTCGTACAAAACTGTTTGTGATTAGCTTTTAAATTCCTAGGCTATTTTCTATTTACTTGCATGACTCTAAAACTAGCATAACTAGAATATTTATACAACAATTTAACTTGTGATTTCACACATCCATTCACATCAATCGAGTGGCAAACTAATTCAAATTTCATTCGCAAGTTCAATTGGATTTAACCACTTGAGCAAATTAAGCATTCAAATCTACTGAAATAGAAACATTCGAACATATCATAGGCTTTTGATATTCTGACTTGCTCTTAATTGAATGTGTGTTTGCTTTCTAGAGGTTTTTAGTCATTTCTTAACACATTCTGAAAAAGTAAAACACACATTCATTATATAGCAATGTCTTCTCATCATTGACCTAACCATCTATTATTTCAAAGCAAAAGCAACACAACGGAGTTTAGAAAGAATGCCTCGTTGAGAGGGTGGAGGGCACAGCCGGCGCCCTCGTCATGGACGCGCAGTCAATGCATTCGTCATGGAGGCATGCCCGCTAGATGCGATGCTATCGAGGAGGAGAGGAAGAGGCGGCGGCGATGGCTAGCTCGCGGCTCTGGAGGAGGCCGTCGGGTAGGAGGCGTTGTTGGGAAGGGAAATCGGGTGGCCGTAAGGGAGAAGGAGAAGGCGCCGCAGTTTTGATAAGTTAGAGTTCAGTGTGGTGGAGGAGTCATAGGGGTGGAGTGGATCTAGGCTGGCCCAAAAATGATGGTTTAAATTTATACAGTTTCTAACAAAAACGTCTGTGATAGTGATTGTATCGTAGATGGCTCGGATACAAAATTGTCTGTGATAACATCATATACGGTTTCGATCAAGAACCATCTGCAATATATGGATATGCTTTTTTGCTTCTGTCTGTGAGAAATCTGTCATGTGTATTTTTTTTAAGTAGTAGCGCCAAATCGTTCGAGGTCGTTGCAACGTCACCATGGGCAATTCAAGGTTTGCCGATTGACTTTGTATCTGCATACCGCCCCGTACGCACGTGCTCCCGACGGATATGCCATTCAGATCAGAAACTTGCAGCTAGCAAGTAGGCAAAGTCACTGATTGTTCGATGCAAGTTTCTCAAGTCAGAAATCTGTATATTATCACTTGGCCAGACAAATTGACTAGCTGGAGTGCACTATTGCACGACCAACTTGAGTGAGATTCTTCCCCAGCCAAGCTGCCAACTTTCCCGCAATGTTGTCCTCAAGATGCTAAGAATGTGCATGCTTGAGACGGTTTATCGAGAGAGGCAAGCCTAGGTACTTCATGAGGAAGGTGGATCTAATCACCGGGAAACTCTACAACACATCGGAGAAGTAGATATCATTGCATCTAATGGGAGCACGAGACTTTTCTAGAAATTCATTATTAGGCTGGTTACATCCCTAAAATCACATAGAATATAAGGTATTGAATGTCCTCCTTGATAGGCGCAAAAAAGATGGCAGTGCCATCGGCGTGCATGGAAGTTCTAATTCGCGTGCCATGACCACGAAGCCGATGCAGGTACGCCCTCTCGGTGGCCATGTGAAGCAGCTACTGTAGGGGATCGATGGTGATCCCAAATAGCAGAGGTGAGAGTGGGTGACGATGACATGTCACCCGGGTATCATCAAGGAGGACAAAGCTGACCATCCGGGCATAGGGTGGGCCAGGCCGACTACTCAGAGTCCGACTTCTACACTGGGGTGCCTCATCGACTTGGAGTACAAGACATGGACTAATACCTGCTCAGCATACCCAGGTATCAGTTGTAACCGATTAGGAAACATATTTGTAAGCCGATTCGGACTCCTGTAACCCTACTCCGGTCGTCTATATAAGACCGGGTAGGGATCCTTGGATCGGCACAGGCTTAAAGACGATCAAGAGCAAGCTAGAGCACAAGAACGCTCTGAGCATAGGCATAGACACATACCCTCATACGGGATACGATCAATACAATCTACCAAACATAGGATGTAGGGTATTACCTCTTCTCGAGGGCCTAAACCTGTCTAAACATTGTGTCCCGTGTGCACCCATCTAGATCTTCTGTGCATACGCTGCCCCATATTCATTATTGCCGGATTAGAACACCGACAGTTGGTGCGCCAGGTAGGGGCTGTGCGCATAGATCCATCTGAACAGATCCAGATGGGTTTCTTCAACGACAACGGTGACTTCGCTCCGGGGCTGGTCATGAGCTTTGTCCCCTAAGATTTTGTCGCCGCTCCAGGACAGGTCTTCCGGGTCAGAAACCTAGACTTCATCGTCGACAAACTTGGCAAACTTCACCCCTGTGACTCGGCCCCCAGCCAGTCGGCGGAGGCTTCACCGTCTTCTTCACTCGGACTCTCGTCCGAGTCAATTATTTCGGCGACCATCTCCAAGGACGAGGTCATGCCAAAGTTGGATCTCCTGTTTGAGCACGGGTCTTCACCCGTTGAGCAGAGATCTCGACTGGTCGGCGCGATCGAGTCCCTTCTGCCCATCCTCGACTATGACTCGGACGGCTTCGAGAGTTCGGGAAGCCGCAATCCTCGGATGTGCCGGCAAACAACAACAACCGCCGCCACATATGCGGACGCACTTTCGACATTGGCAACTTGGTCCTGTGCCGAGTCCAGTCCAACAAGGACAAGCACAAGCTCTCTCCACCGTGGGAAGGCCCGTACACTGTCGTTGAAGTACTACGCCCGGGGGCTTACCGGCTGAAGGATAAGGACAGCAACCTCGTCACCAACGCTTGGAATATTGAACAGCTAAGTCGCTTTTATGCTTAAGCATTGTACTTCCATACTTTAAGCATGAACGAATGAATAAAAACATTTTATTTGCTCCATCCGAGTAACTTTTCAGGTTTCCCGACTTACCTGCTATGCACGCTCACAGCTACACGTAGCGGACATTCAGGAGCTACACCACACCGGGTGCGCCCAGGTGCATTCGAGCTCTTCTCTTTTAACAATTATTTTAGTATTGTATAAAATGCTCGGCGTTAACTCTTCGTCTTCGATCGCCGGTCTACGCTACAACCCTGCACTACACGAGAAATAGCCCACGGCTAATCTCTACACAATGGGGGCTACGACGGGTCGGCAAGAGCACACCCACAAATGGCTAACTTACACACGAACGAATTTTTACGAAAGAAGGGGTTAATAAACACAGAACAAGTTAACCAAAACATGCATAAGCAAGTTGCACTCGGCCTTCCCGAGTACTTCACATGTATATGGAGTGGTTCACGTGTTTGCTGCCTGCCTTTACAGGACAACGCCGTCAGCAATGGTGTTCGCCGCAGACTGGACCTCCTCCATCGGACTCAAGCGGGGTTTCCTTCATGATCACTTGCTCCTGTGTCGTGCGGAGGGTGCCCTCCAGGTTATCCCACTCAGGCTTGCGCTGGCCGAGTCGGTCGAAGGCGGGAAGAATCATCAAGACCTTCTGCTCGGCTCCTTGAACCGAGTGGAGGCTCGGGGGCTACACCCACTGGGTGCACTGTTCGTGCTTCCAGTGTGGAAGCTACAAACCAAAAAGAACCTCCGCCCAACTGTTCCAGTCGGCCAGAGGCTCGGGGGCTACACCCTCTGGGTGCATTATTCGTGCCCCCAGAGTGAAATCTACAGGTTAACAAAGAACCTCCGCCCGACTGCTCCAGTCGGCTGGAGGCTCGGGGGATGCACCCAAATAAAAAGCAGCTGTAGTGCGCCTCCATCGGGCCGCTAGTCAGATACCGAGCAACTCTGGACCGAAGCGCTACAATTTGAAGGGTTTCAATGGTTGACCTCTAGGGGTCGGCCACTAGTCAGACATCGAATGACTCGGGACCGAAGCGCTATAGCATGTGTTTTGGTTCTGACGTGAATTCCGAGGGTATTCCCCCAGGAGGACACTAGCTGGACCCGAGCCACTCAGGAAACCAGGTATCACTCGGGAATTCAGTCGGGATTCATGGTATGCCCCCCGCTGGGCTATTACCTGATCTCCATCCACTGGAAATGACTGGATACCACCAGGACTTACCCGTTATTAGCTCACCTGCCATGATATTCCTACCCTACAGGTGAATATTACTCGGATTATTATTTTCTGTCTTACAGAAGGTTTGAGAGTCCCTCACAATCTCCCTGCAAGCGACCAGAAGGCGTGTACATGCGGATACCACTTGGGAGACTTGCTCAAGGGAGAAGGCAGACAACAGCCAGATCGTGAAGGATTCGGGGGCTACTGACGATGACATGGCACCCGGGTATCGTCAAGGAGGACAAAGCTGGCCATCCGGGCATAGGGTGGGCCAGGCCGACTACTCGGAGTCCTATTTCTATACGGGGGCGCCTTATCGACTTGGAGTACAAGATATGGACTAATACCTGCCTGGCATACCCAGGTATCAGTTGTAACCGATTAAGAAACATATTTGTAAGCCGATCCGGACTCCTTAACCCTACCCCCGGTCGTCTATATAAGGCCGGGTAGGGATCCTTGGATCGGCACAGGCTTAGAGACGATCAAGAGCAAGCTAGAGCACAAGAACGCTTTGAGCATAGGCATAGACACATACCCTCATACGGGATACGATCAATACAATCCACCAAACACAGGACGTAGGGTATTACCTCTTCTCGAGGGCCTGAACCTGTCTAAACATTGTGTCCCGTGTGCACCCATCTAGATCTTCTGTGCGTACGCTGCCCTATATTCACTATTGCCGGATTAGAACGCCGACAGTGGGTCCCCTTGAGAGAGGCTGTGCCCATGGAAAATGGGGCCCTGGCACTCCATTGAGCAACACCCTGGACGAGGCGATGGAGATGACCGCTGTGATCCAATTTCTAAGTCTGCTAGGGAATCCTCTTTTCTGTAGCAAGTCCAACACATATTCTCATCTCATAGAATTGAAAACTTTCTTGATGTCCAACTTGAATAGGAGAGTAGGTGTTTTGGTCTTGTGGAGCCATCTGGGAATTCTTTTGATGTACATAAAGTTGGCATGTATGCTTCTCTTTTGATGAAGGCGCTATGAGAGTGTGACACCAGATTGTTCATGAGGGGGGCTAGGCGGATGGCCAACATCTTGGAAATGATCTTCGCAATGGCATGGATAAGGCTAACAGGGCAGTAATCCAAAATGTCCTTCACCCCGTCCTTCTTTAGAAACAAGACAATGCTTTAAGAGTTGAGCCATTGGAAATTTGTGAAGTGAAAGTTGGAGAAAAGGTTGACCACATGCATAATGCTGTGTTTGATACTCTCCTAGCAGGACTTGAAAATGCACCCATAAAGTCATACGGGCCTGGGGCCTTGTCTCCTGGCATGAGGGAAATCGGAGAAAGGAGTGTCAATGCTCTGAAGGTCACATTGATGAAAATGCATGGCCTCCTAGTTTAGATCACACTAGCTGGGAGGGCCCTTTTGGATAACCAAAGAGAAGTGGCACTAGACAACATTATCCTTTTCTCGTGACTTGTGACCAAACCATTGTTTTTCTTGAGCCAATGGATGAAGTTTTTTCTCCTCCTAGCATTAACCCTTAGATGCAAAAAAAAATTGTGTTCGCATCACCCTCCTTCAAGTTGGAAATTCTTGCACACTGCATTTTTTGAGAGCGCTCTAGCACTGCCAGGCCCACAACACACCTCTTGAGCCTCACCTAATGCCACACTCCCCTAGCGATAAGGCTCTAGATTCCTGGGCAATATCAAGCTGAAGAATGATGCGCAACGCCATGTAGAATTGCAGTTTCAGATTGGAGAATAAGACCAGGCTCCACTTCCAAAGCTCTTGCCAGTCTTTTGCAGCTTGTGAAAAGTAAGTGGCAAGGCTCAGAGTGCTTCATCTCCTCATTCCAAGTGCCATGCACAACCTAATGGGAGCTAAGAATTCCAACCTCAAAATTCTCAAACCAGTAGGATGTAGGTGTTCATGGTCCCGACTCATTGGAAAGCAACAATGGACAATGGTCCGATAAGGAGGACAATAGTGCGTGAAGAACGTGTGCATCGAAGTGAAGGTCCCACTCATTGCAGAAAAAATTGTCCAGTTTACTCAAAAGTTGGGTTTTTGCGTTCGTTGCTCCAAGTGAACCTTCTATTATGCAATGGAATCTCTTTAGCTCATGGGCATGCAAGGTGGCTCTAAAGCTATTTATTCTTCTCCTTTTGGCATTATTCCTGTTTTTATACCTAGCCTTGTAGAATTGATTAAAGTTGCAAAGGGTGAGCCAATTCTCTCACCCAGCCGGCGTGGGAGAGTAGCTCCGCAAAAAAAAACATCTTTGCAAGCCGAGGCAGTTGGGCCGTACACCAAAGTGATCTTGAAGTAGGTACTGTAGTTTATGATTTGGACGTCTGCTGAGAGGCTATAAACCCTAGCTTGGATGTTTGAAACAAGGACGGAGCTATCATTCCACAGCATCAAGATTCCCCTTGATGCCCTCAGCTGGCCGATGCACGAAGCTTCTCAAACGGTTTCCACCAAGGAAAGAAGCGAAGAATTGATCCATAAGTTCCAGTTTTGTCTCCTAGAGACAAACAAGCTGGTAGAAGGAGGAAGCAATTGTTTCATGCGTGGTGGTTCTTCTATCTAGGAAATTTAGGCCTCTTACGTTCCAAATGATTACATTTATCTTTCCTTCTGTCATTAGGGAACTGAGAAGGATGTCGACAACATGTAGCTCAAGCAGTACAGAGGCACATGAAGGATGAAGGAGAACATGAACCGAGAAGGGGCAACACCAAATCTCTGAAAGCCTCTAGTTGACCAAAGTTCACCAAAGCAACAACAATTGAAATTAACAAGTAGGAGAAGTCAATGCACCCAGCAAACAACCCTGGGACTAGAATCATTCAAGCGGCCAAACATCACAAAAGCAACATCTTTTTCTTTCTACATAAAGGAAATAACAACTTCAAAGGTAACCGCATGGATTGAGTACGATTAGGTGGCCGTAGAAGCGACTAAGTCATCATGGTCCAGGCCTTCCTCACCACCTTGACCAACCAGTGCACCGTGACGGCAAGGTCGTTGTCCAGCTTGAAGAGAGCACATAGTGCTACGATGGCAAGGGAAGGAAGCTAGCCCTAGAAAATCTGGATAAACTTGCCAATAGCCTTCTCAGCCACCTGCTCGTTGTCGTCGATGATGCCTAGGTTGTGGCAGAGCACTCTCTCTACCATCATTGCCACTGCTCTGCCCTTGGCTTTGAGCCTTGGCACCGATACGATGAATAGAGAAGCCCGCTAGTGTCTTATGGCGAGCGGTGGCCGCACCAAGTTGGGAGACGGCAGCATCACCGCCTGCTTGCACACAATGGAGTCCTCGAGCTGGCAATGTCCGCTGGTGAAGTTGGCGAAGGCTAGGGCAAGTTTTGGAGCGGCAGGAGGTCAGCATAGCGCTCACTACCCGCATGGCCATTGGCGTGGCCGAGGAGTCATGTGGATTGTCGAGGATGATTCAAACTACACATGGTCCTCAATCTGCAGAGCGGGTGCGGGGTCCTCTGGCATGCCGCCATGCAACATTGTTAAGATTTTCTCATCGTGCCAGCATGCTCATCCACCGTCGGGGTAGAGCAAAAACAGCCCATCGAGATGTGGCACCAGGCGAGAGAGCCACGCGTGGGGATGGCCGGCATCGGTGTCGGAGTGGCAGCTACTAGTAGAGTGGTGATGTTGCCACGCCGTGGATCACTGGGCTGGGTGGCACCTGGGAGCCCCGACCCCGTCAACACGCAATAGGGGGATATCTCGTGGCGGCAGCAAGAGGCTAGGATGACACTAGCATACGATAGGTGCTAGACGCGTCGCTCGTCAAAGTGCCAGCCTTTGCCAATGACCCTTTGTTTGTCCCTACGGTCATCACAGCGTCGATCTTCACTCCAGCACTGGTCGCCGTGGTTGTCGTGCCAGCCACTTGGGACGTGAGAGTGACTATGGAAAAGACACTCAAACCAGGATGCATGGCGCTGGTCTTGGTGCCCCCATCGGTCGTCGTGGTCGTGGTGCCCGTGCTCATCATCATTGTCACTTCTGCGCGAGTCATCCGGTGCGGTCGCACTTGTTGGTGGTCTCTAACTCTGATTCACCTTCGACAACATCCAGCCGCCATCGGAACTTAGTGCTCCTTGGGCGATGTGGCACCTGTCCATCAGGCAAGAGGGTGAAAGCCTCATGCATATCAAGGTGAATTAGAACCCTACCAGTGAGGCTGCGACACCCCACCTCATTTGCCGCCAAAGAGGAGCCATTGACGGTCGAGTTGTTGCTGACAAGCATCAGCCACATGGCCTTGGAGATGGACGATGGGTTTGCCGTCCAAACCCAAAGGTTGAGGGTAGAAGCGTCCTCCTTCTGTAGCATGGAGACATCAAAGTAGTGGATCAGGCCGGTCTTCCTGAGCAGCTTGGCGACGACCTTGTCATTCTAGGCGTGGAGGAGGCACCCCTTCAATATGAAGGTGAACATGATGGTGGAGGGAAGCAACGTCGGTATGGGTGTTGAGCTGCCATTGCTGGCATGCAGATCCAAGTTTCCATGGCTAAAGTGCCTCAGTGCGGTCACTGTGTCCTGGTAGTGCTGGCACATGAAGGTGACGAAGATGTCCTCTGGATAGTGAGCAACGACGTGGAAGAGGTCACGGCCAATCCTGGTAAAGGCATTGATGGCCTCGAGATGGTCGCGACATTGATAGACGACCAGTTCCAACAAGCCAGACGACAGCGGTGTGGTTGGTAAGATGCGCAGCTTGCAGGTCCATGGTGGCCGATGAAGCAATGATGGCGTACCCCTCGGATGGGCAGGAGGCAGCATCCCCCAACCACGGCATCTCATCAGGAGCTTGGCAACGATTAAAGGAAGCAGCGGTTGAAGGAGCTGGATATGTGGCTAGCTGAGTTGGTGGCGAAGCTCGAGGAGGGGCAGCACGGTGAGCACGACACTCCCTTGAGTGATGCCCGTTGCGAAAGCAAAAAACTGCACTTGCTGGGATCCCTCATCCCTGCATTGAACAACGATATGGCCTTTTGACAAATACCAATAACACGGATAGCAATGAGTATAACAGAGCAAACGATGGTATAGCAATGAACAAAAGAATGACACTTGGAAATATGGTCCGAATAATTTCGATAGTAGTTCCATGAACAATCATTTGCGGGATTGGATTAGTTTGCTCGTTGAAATGCCATAAAGCGCGAACCAACATCCGTGATACGAAAACTAAAATAAGAATTAGGAAGAAAAAGATATCGTGATGTAAGTCAATGATTCCTTGCATCAGAGGTGTTGCTGCGTCTTGAGATCCTAATTGCCATGGTTCGGCAGCATCACAAAGAGTGATTGTGAGGAATCGATATTCTAATGAACGAAGAATCATTGGAATTTCCCATCTTTTTAAGTTCTGCTCCCGAAAAGAGAAAGGAGACTGATCTTGACGTCGGCGTTGGTTTTTCCAGTGGCTTTACTACAACACCTTTGCTCCACAGCCTTGAATGCAGGTAGCTAGCGCTTGCTTGGACGTTGTTGATTACACCACCAACAAGGTGGCTGGACGGTCTGTCTTTCAAATTCCAAGGTGGTCTTGTACCCATCACAAATGCCTGGAGCTAGAGGGAGGATCTGCCTCGTGATGGGCACCGCGCGGCTGTAGCTGATGAGGGGGCAGCGGCAACCTCGCTGGCGTTGCCCATGCGCCGAGAGCGGTAGCATTGAAATGTTGTGGAGTCGTGGGAGGAGTTGGGGCAGTCTTAGAGCGGCATGAATATGGTAGTTGGTGGCCTCTGACTCATGAAGAGCAACTGAGGCAAACCACGCCTTGTAGGATCTGCTGATAGGAGGCGGTCGAAGCGGCAAACCAAGGGTGGGTGGAGCAGGAGTGGCTGCGATTGTGGGACGGTAGGGCATAGGAGAGTGGCTGTGGTTGCTGGAGTCGCTGGGCGCAGAGAGGTGGCTGCAGTTGTCGGAGCGGTGAGGTGTAGAGGTGGCTGCGGTTGCGGGGCGGCAAGGCGCAGGAGAGTGGCCGGAGTCGCTGGGCGTAGAACGGTGGCTGCAATCGTCAGAGCGATGAGGCGCAGAGGTGGCTGCGATTATGAGACGGTAGGACGCAGGAGAGTGACTGCATTCGCTAGTCACTAGGCGCAGGAGGATGACTGCAGTCATCGAAGCGGGGAGGTGCAGAGGTGGTGAGAGTGGGGCCCATCCTATGGTATGCAAGTCGTTTTGCAGGCTCCTTGTCGTATTTGGTTGCTGATCGAGCTGAACTTGTACGTGACCTCATTCACTGTGTCGAGGACTACGCAACAGTGCAAGTAATGCTCGCCTGGAACAGGACTTGTCATGCATGGATGGTAGTATGGTGCTGCCTTCTGCAGACGCCCACGTTTGTTACGGTGGATTGAGATACCTTCAGATTCACGTTTCGCATCATATCTGCAGGCTCCATCTTACGCTAGTAATCAGTTCGGTGGACATAAAGAATTTGTCCTCCATGTCACATGCATGTGGTGCGTACGATGCACTGTGTGCACCTAAACAAGATATGAAGCTTATGGCAGTAATAACACCGAAAAGACAGCTGATTCTCTGTTATACTTTGGCTTGTCAGATCGGGCAGCAACTTTGCTAGCTATAGGAGTATGGCAGTATTAATTAACACCACAAAGACTTCTCAGGCTAGCACAGTTTGGGCTAGCTTCAAAGCCCAATTCTAGTTGGCGGCACGTCAAGTTGATGCAACTAATTAATTAGGTCAATTCAGTAAAAAGGTGCCATAACCACCAATCTTTTGTCATCGTCTAGAAATTACTGCTCAGAAAGTTTGTGGTGAACTGCCGTGGAGCTAGCTCGCTATCTGTTAGTGGGCACCGTTTTGGCGCATATCACCAGAGAAGCAACTAGTGCCAGAGGAATAGCTCAGGAATTGATCGTTTCGTAATTGAGTTTCGTCCCACTCTTATTCGTTTACATTTACGTATCGCATTCTTTTAGATACATATCACGTTGTTTAGAGACATACGAGTTACACTGCGGTAGCCGTCCAGAAGCTTCAGGGTTTCTGCGCTTCAAAAAGAACAGAGAGAAAGCTCCAGCAGGGTTTCTTCAAAATTTGCGTCAGGGGTGGGGTGGGGTGGATCTGGTTGACACTTGTTTGATGGGCCGACCCAGAATAGGTTTTTCGGGAAAAACAGGTCTCGCCCACAATAGTAGCCAGCCGGTGCTATCAACAAAAGGCCGCATCCTCTCCTACCTCTCAGAAGAAATACAGCCGAGATTCCCTCAAGAAAACAGAAGGCCACATCGGCCCATTGACCCTAGGACATGGAACAATTAGCTGAAA
This sequence comes from Stipa capillata, assembly GCA_019208055.1. Taxonomy (NCBI): domain Eukaryota; kingdom Viridiplantae; phylum Streptophyta; class Magnoliopsida; order Poales; family Poaceae; genus Stipa; species Stipa capillata. Next base: position 305,010 of record JAGXJF010005314.1, read on the forward strand.
ACTAAACAGGTGTGGAATGACACGACAACGGAAGGCCCTTGACTTGCACCGAACAAAGGAAAACCACGGTAGATAAAAGACGGCCCAGTATCTCTCCTACCTCTCATAAGAAATACAGTCCAGATTCCCTCAAGAAAACAAAAGAAATACAGCCCAGTATTTCTGCCCGTTTTCCCTTTTTTGGAAATTGAGAAACTCTGCCTTTTTTTCTCTTGCAAGCTAACGATTTTCGGATCATAAGAAATCATATCTAACTGAAGGAACACGTTGTTTAAAGAAATTAAATGGAAAGTCCAAATGTGAAAAAAATTACAGAAACTGAATGGATAAAATTAGTCCTAAAGATACCGTTTTGCTATTATCAGGAACCTAGCTCATAATATTTTAACGCAGGTTCAATTTTCTGACCATTAGATGTGTTAGGGATCTGTGTGCTTCAATTGATCTGATGGAAGAAACTTATCCAATGAAACGATATGATGCATGTGTCATGAATCAAGTCTTCAGTGCACATGATGTTTGAGTGCGTGAGCATGGTGGTGTGCATCTATTTTCGCGTGTGTATTAGGTATTTTAAAAAAACTAGCAAGTGCACACATATTATGTTTCTTTTTACAATATGTATGTCATAAAAATATAATCTATACTGCATCATGTTGAAGGAGACGACGGCGGTGGCACATGGGCACGGTCAGAGCATGGCGTGGGCGTGACGGCCTCGCGTGACACAGATTTGAGAGAGAGAGGCGCTGGAGGATATAGTAGTAGCAATGGTGAGAAATTATCTATTAACTTAAGTAAGGGTAATGGTAGATAATTATCTCTCAATTTTAGGTGAATGGTATAATGGATCTATCAATTTTAAGTGAATGTTATGGTGTGTAATTATCTATCAATTAAGGATAGAGTTTCGGATTGACAGATCACTAAATGAATATTAGCTATTCGATTCGATAGATCGAAATAATCTAGGTACGTTTTGTGAGGTAGATTTAGAAAAGAAAACAGAGACTTTTGATATAGTATAGATATAGCTAATAGGGAAGAAAAATCGCGAGGTCCTCGCTGACCTCCTAGGGGCGCTGAAAACATGTAAGCTGGAGAAGTGATGAGTTGTAACCGATACGGGTGGTGCTGTCAAAAAAGAAAAAAGAAAAACTGATACGGGTGGTCACACACTCTCACGTACGTTAGGAAAAACAAATGGTGTAGTAGTGGTTGCGCTAGATCCCCAGGTAGCTTCTTGTTTTCAACAGCATTTCATTCCCTTGACATGAGCAGAAACACCAGCAGGGAGACGAGGGAGGGAAGGGGCCAGGCCAACTTATCGAGTCAACCTTCGCTTGCCAACATTTCTTCCTCTCCTGCCCATTTACTTACTACCAATTGTACATGATTTAGGCCCATCCCCCTCATTAATACCTTGCCTTTTAAGCACTCTTTCCTTCCTTGCAGTTCCAAACTTTACACTTCTATACACCTCTCCCTGTCTGTCTCCCCCCTTCTCCCCCCATTGTCTTGTTCCTGTGTCCATCTCCATATCTCCCAAGCAAGGAGAGCATGCCTCAATGTCCACAGAAAGGTAAGAGACCCTCACAAGAAGAAGATGTTGCTTTCAGTTAATCCTCCTCTTTTATTCCATGCTTGTATTATTATTATTATTTTCTTCTTAAAGTTCTCTACGTTTTATCTTCAGAAGAATCTAAGATTTGTTTTCTGATCTGTAACTTTTGTTTGAAAGTTTCATATCCGAAGATAAACCATAGTAGCAGTACCTTTTCTTGTTCTTGCGGTTAGAATTTTACCGTTTCTGTTTGCATCACACCCCTGAGGATTCCCCCTACTTATTTCCATGCAAAACAAAAACCCTAAATAGCAACTTCGCCTTTTGGACTTCCACCAGGGAGAGACTCGACGAGATCGGCAAGAAGATCAAGCGAGAGCCGGACGCCACCGCCGCCTCCGTCGCCGCCGCGGGTGTCGTAATCGCCGCCTCACCGACTGACCACCACGTCCCTCGCCGCCTAGGCCTCGGCGTCGCCCAGAACACCGCGACCCCGTGCGCCGCATGCAAGCTCCTCCGCCGGCGCTGCGCGCAAGAGTGCCCCTTCGCCCCCTACTTCTCCCCGCACGAACCCCACAAGTTCGCCGCCGTCCACAAGGTCTTCGGCGCCAGCAACGTCTCCAAGATGCTCCTGGTACGACCAAGCAATTATAAACTTTCTTTTTTAGAAAATTAATACTTGTACTGTATGTGAATGGCTTCGGCGTGACGTGTCTCAGGAGGTCGCCGAGGCGGAGAGAGCCGACGCGGCGAACAGCCTGGTGTACGAGGCGAACCTGCGGCTGCGCGACCCGGTGTACGGATGCATGGGCGCGATCTCGATCCTGCAGCAGCAGGTGAACGCGCTGGAGGCCGAGCTGGAGGCCGTCAGGGCCGAGATCTTCAAGCACAGGTACCGGCAGGCCAGCGTCGGCGCGGCCAGCCTCATGGACGACGTCCATGCCGCAGCCGGTTTCATGGCTCCTCCTGCCCCACCGCCGGCCCATGCCGGGGACGTGGTGTCGCTGGCGGCGGAGGCTGGACAAGAAGTGGCCGGGCCGGCCGGGATTCCGGCGACACCCACGGCGTATGTTGCCGGACAGCCATCAAGTACTGACTACAGCTCCCTCAACACAAGTGAGCATGCTGCATACTTTGGTTGAAATGCATGGATTTATTTAACATTTTGGTGATCAAGATAACAATTAAGCCGGGAATAAACTGTGTGCAAGTTTAACTATATATATCTTCTCTAGAAATAGATATAGCTGTGGATACCTTTGGTGGAAAAGATTGTTCAGTGATGTATCGATTCTTAATATTCCTTATAAGTGTTCATTGTGATTGATTGGTTAATTTAATTAATTGATTGCATTTTTTATCTTAAGTTTGTGGGCTTATACTTTTGATACTAGCTAGACTTAGCAGCCGGCAAAATTAAACAAACTAATTAACACTTCATATTTGTTTGCGAGGATATTGGCACTGTATCTACGTGTATAATGAATTTATGGAGCGTCAGTTTCTAAATCGATTAAGAAATTATCATTTCTAAATCGATAATCTTGGACGTTAATTCTTTACCTAACGGTCAATTGGGTAATTACACACTTTAGAAATTATGTGTAATTTTATGTCTAAATTTAAAGTTACATAAAAAAGTTTATGTAACTGTAGCCTTGATGATGTACAACTCGATTGACTGAGAAATAATAATTTTTTAGACGACTGAGAAATAAAAAAAATCTAATCTTTTATTCTTGTCGAGAAAGGACAAGAGCTCTGTCAATCAAGAGAAGAGGGTAAAAGAGTTTATGTACGTGTATGTTTATCTCTCAACATGCTTAATTTGATTAAGCAATATATGCTGATAGTTTTTTGAGTATGTTCAATCTTTTTCTTCCTCTTTCATTTCATGAAGATGTCAATGATTGGTATGAATTTGCGTGTGGGCTATCATGTTCATAACAGCACTGCAGAGCTTCACCACCTTCTGCTCTGTACAGTGTTCTATATTAGCATCACATGTTTGGGGCGCATATTTGTGTATTTTCGGTGAACTGAAGCTTGGAAGTGACACCAAAAGAGTGTGTACTGTTTTTGTGACATAACGTGGATATAACGTGCATGCATGCATATATTAATTTGATGCTTAGTCACATCTTTATCATTGTTCATTTTTCTTGTTCTTTTCTTCATTTTAAGGAAAATTTTCTAGTTCTTTTCTAATCGAGTTATTTTTGGTAATTGGTCATTTTGCTCAAGTAGAACTGTATGTGGATAGGACAAATCGGAGATTACAAAACTTATGAAGGAAAAGCATTGTATAGTATTAGATGAATATATGTTATATACATTATATAATAGAGTACTCCATATATGATTTCCTTTTCCTGTAGCGCTAAAATGACCAAGGATTAATTCTTTCGTGCGTCCTTTTTGGATATATATAGTGCTGGAAAACTTCTATTTCATGCTAGGATGAGCTTCTTCTAGCACTTTGCCTTCAATTTTTTTTTAAGGAACTATATATGCAGTCTTCAATTCACCTTTATCATTTGCATAGAGGAAGCATCTGGCGAGCTGCTCCAGTCATCATCAGCAAAGTCCTCTTAGATCTGCATTGACCGACATATTCTTGTTTCACATGCTCATATTTTTGCATTGTCTTCAATTATATCTTCATGTGCTTTCTGCAAAAAAATATAATACGTTCCTGTACTGACATCTGAAGACCAAGAGCGTAGAAAAGAAAGAAACTTTATACATATGTGCACATGTTTTTTCTTGCTAATACAAGTAGCAGCTATTTTCAGCTACACAATGGTAGCTGTTTTATCCTAGCCATTGAGGTATATATATGCACGCAAGCATTCCCGGCCAGTTGCTTAATTCCTTTTGCTTAACATGCATGCATGTGTTGTCCCAGTAGAAAGCAATGTTATCTTTGGCTCTTTGCATGTATCATACACTGTACTGGCTACCGAGTTGGCTCTGTCACCATGGATTGGTTGTCAAATGTCAATGACTAGGCAGCCAGCCGCTAGCTAATTGCATTACTAAAAACTGTAGGATGAAGGGGGCCTTTCCTTGGCGTGCAGAGTTTGCAGCTCGTACCACCGGTTGAGTCCCAAGTTGGTAAAGTACGCTCGGCCTTGAATTGTTGCACATTAAAAATAGCAGCACCAGGACGGCTTCTCGTTGCAGGATCCATCCATGTGTGCGAGCGCTCGCTTCTCTCTTTCCGAGAGAGAAGGAGAAGAGAGAGAGCGTGCTGTTCGTTTGTTTATTTCCGGTGGAGCAAGGCTGGGCTGGGTTGGGAGCGTGGCCTGTATGGCCTGTGTACGATGTGATGGGATTTGGTCCACCGTCGTGGCTTGCTTGAGATGGCGGGCATCCATGCTTGTCTACACTCAACACCAATGCCGATGCTTAAAAGTCTTCTTCACCAACCTCGAAACCCAGCACAGAACGCTGACACCAGCTTTTTCCTACTTGCACATCTCCACCGCCAGTACTATCAGTACCGTGTATATGGCTCAGTTCTTTTCGGTTTCTCTAGGGGTTTCTTCCAGAAACTGCCTCTCCCAGCTTCTCCTAAAAGCTGTCTCCTTAAATTCGTCGAGACTTCTAATTTAGACATATCAGGACTAGTTTAGAAACCCCGATGAATTTGAGGGGGCGACTTCTGGGAGAAGCTGGGAGGAGACAGCTTTTGCAAGAAGTCCCTGGAGAAGCCGAAAAGAACTAGGCTTATGGCTGATTACATAAGGACGGACATGCGTATGACTCTCATCATTTTGCATGCGCGTCATTTAGGAACTAAAGAGAGAGCGGATGGAAAGGAAGAAAAAAAATGCTAATAAGGCTAACTGAAGTGAAGCAGGGTTTGGTTTGTGTTTCAGATTCAGAGTTTGGGGTGGAAATTTCGGCTGTGACTGCGAGCTGCACTGGGGCATGTCAGGTTTGGATATCGCCACACATGCTTTGAATGGTCCACGGCGCAACGGTGCGAGTACGTAGCACTGCGAATATTACCCTATTACTAAATCGTTTTGCGGTGATCACGAATCATGCCGCCAGTTCCATTGACTAGGAGCTGCCGACTGCGCAAATCTTGAGAAGGCTGCACGTGGTGGTGGCAGCTATACGCGACCTTCGATCGTTCCACTGTTGCATGTCTGCTTGGTGACTTGAACGAGTACACATGGCATGCATTGCTACTACCTCTCATCATCGTTTGATAACACCAGTAATATTTTACTCCGATGACACGTGAGGTCGTGATTCATGCTAACTGGAGCCAGGATGAAAGAATTTTTAAAAAGAAACAACCGTTGTTGTTTTATTCACACGAAGAAGGAGAGAAAAACCCCAAAAGGCCACGGTTAGAACGAAAAAAGAACAACCCAGACTACCGTGCCTTCCAGTACGGGTTCCACAACGGCCGTTATAACCCGACGCACCACCAACATTCGTTGCCTGTCTTAGGGAGTGTTTGGTTGAATTTTTCAGTATCTTTTTACTGGAAAAAGCTGTAGTCTAACCAAATGGTTAGCTTTTCAGCAGCTTTTGCTAACGGTAGTTGTGGGCTTTATAGTGCAAATTTAGCTGTTTGGAAAAGCTGCCTTTTACCAGTTTTTTACAATGTGCTGAAACTTCTGTGCTTATTTTTTAAAATGCTGTAGATGATTTGGATCAACCAAAAGCTATATGTTTACTTTTCTACAGCTACATCAACTTTTCCAAACAGCCAACTAACAACAGTTTTGTCAACAACCACAGTCTAACCAAACAGATCCTTAGTGTGGCGCCAACTGCCCGGATGCCCTAGCTTCCAACTGACCCAAATCTGGAGCAGCCAGCTCCAGGAGATACCACCGTGCGCCGCCGTCGGGGCACGCGATAGCAACCTTGTCAAGACCGCAGCAAGTCTGGAACTGCCCCAACCAGGCCATCCTGCAGCCCCCGTCGGCCTTCTCGTCACTGCACCCACGTTGCTCGAGGAAGAGGAAAGTATCGATTGTTACCAACGCTTAGCCAAGGTCGCTGAAATGATGGCACATGTTTAGGTTTTGAATTGACGTAGACGTAACTCCTTACTAGGTCGTTCATGCACATGTAGTAACTCGTTTCAGTTTTTGTCCTCGCTTCATCCAAAAACAACAGTGAATCGTGAGTAAACACCATTGAGTGTCTAGGCTTATATGTTGGCAGGATTTTCGTCCTCTTAAGGAAGTGTGACCCATCCCTCTACGCTTGCACACGTATATACTTGCGTCCACAAGAGACAAATTTGGGACTGGTCCCTGGGTGTCACAGCAATTAACAACACCCGTTACTGCCCTCTGGTGTACGGTTGAGTAGACAGTGCCGGTGGACCAGGGATCGTGCTAGCCACGTCGGCTCTCGCAGAGTGGCTTGTAGGAGCTGTAACGAACTGGCCAACTGGGCCTGAAACAAAAAGGCTAGCTTGCTGGACTGAAACTAGCGACGACCCGAGATGCGAGTATCTAGCGCCAGCTCTGGTTGCCCATGAGAAAATTTTCGAAAAAGGTATCATGTTGTTTGAGAGTGGGATTTAAACCCACGCCCTTTCGGACCATAACCTTAATCTGGCGCCTTAGACCAACTCGGCCATCTCAACTATTACTCACGGTGCACTATTCTTTCTTTAATAAACCAGTTATCAGATAATCTCGAGTAATTGATACCGGCCTGAGGGCTCTTCAGGTTCTGCACGATAGCATGGCCCATGGTTCAGTACATATCTACGCTATATCCTGTAATGATCCACTTTCACTACTCCTTGTATCCTTTAGCTGCGTTTTCACTCCAGGCTTCAGCAACATGTTGCAACCCTGATTATATGGGAAAATCGAGTGGATTCGTCGGCCGCCTTGAGCAGCTCGCTCCTGAGCATCATTTGCATCTTCCTCCCCATCTATCATTTTTTTCTCTTTTTTCTTCTTTCCACCGTGAAGTCTCCTCCTTCCTCCTCCTGCTCCTCCTTGTCCTCCTCCCCAGAGCCCTCCTCGGATGATGGAGCTCACGGAGGCTGTTGCCCTGACGTCGTAGTGGTGCTCAATATTGAGCTTGTACTTCCATTTGCAAAGTTGTCAAGCTCAGGAAAGATGGTGGCCTATGGTGTACTGAGCTGGGGAGGCTAGATCTAGCAACGGTGGGGCTCTATCCGGCTCATCAGCAAGCCTAGAGGCGGCCGGTGATCTAGATTTAGATTGAGAGAGGTTAGTGATTTGATAAGTTTTTATATTGCATAGGTTATTTGTGAATGTTGTAGAAGTGTATTTTCCTTCTTGCATACACCAGGACGTCGTGCTGCAATGTTTCTGGATTTCTGTTACATGTGTTGTGTGCGTGTTGTATATGGATATTTGTGTTGGCACATAGGTTATTTTTTTATATTGCATGCATTAATTTTTTATGTTACACATATTACAATACTTTTTTAACGGTCTGTTGCACTGAGTGAGGATTTATTACATGTACAAAATTTTGATGCATGTGTGTTTTTGAAATGTTAATGATGTTATAAGTAATTTTTCTCACATTTTTACCGAATCGTGAGCAAAAATGTTACATCGATGTTACACATGAAAGAAGAAGAAGTTACAAATGGAATTTTGATATTGCAACGATTGAATGGATTATATCACCTCACTTAAATCTTTCCCTAATATTAAAGGACGGAGCGTTTCTTCGTCCATCGCTCCCCGAAGCGCCTCCCTGTTGCTCTTCTTCCCCTCCCCGCGGTCTCCTCCGCCTCTGCTTCGACATCCAGACCTTCGCCGCCGAAACCAGAACCCAAACAGCCTAAACCCAATCCATGGCCGAGAACGACGCCGCGATCCCGATGGTGAGGCAAGAGCAGCCGCAGGCCAAGAGACCGGCCACCCCCACCTCCACCTCCATAGCTACACCCTGCTCCACCGCCACCGACTCCTCCTGCTCCTCCAACTCCGACCCCGCGGCGGCGCGGACGCCGCCGCCCTCCATTGTCGTGCCGTGGGCGCGCGGCGAAGGCGGCGGGTGCTACTACCCGGGCTGCCGCAAGGACGCTAACTGCGCATGCGAGATCTGCCTCGCCAGCATCAACGCCATGCGGGACCTCCTCCCGCCCGAGGCCGCCTCCGCACGGAGGTGCTTCGCCGCGGCTGTGAGGGACTGGAGACCCGGGTCGCGCCCGCTCTTCCTCGGTGGCGGAAAGCCGCTGTCGCCGGGGTCCGCGGTGCCCGAGCCGTGGACGCCGCCGATTCGGTCCACGGCGAAGTCGAGGAGGCCAGCGCAGGCGCCCGGGGGCGGGAGTAAAGGTGGGGAGGGGGGGTCGCCGTTGCCTGACTGGATCCTCTGTGCGGTGACGGTTCTTGGGTTCTTGCTTCTGCTGTGGGTGGACATGGGGCTCGTCCCGGAGGCCGCGGCGAGGGGGTTCGGACCGAAGCTGTCGCCGCAGGTCAGGGCGCGGCTCGGCGAAGGGGCGCGCCTCGCGCCGGTCGGTCTGGGCCACAAATTGCGGATCTTGGAGCGAAGTGTCGGGCAGCTCGTCGGCGCTGAGAGGATCTCCAACTGCAGCTCACAGGATTCTGTCTGGCGACTCGAGCAGGTTCGCTGTTCTTGAGGCGTCAAGTTCTTGGCATTTGGCTGCACCGTCTCGTCGCCGTCAAACGCCTCTGCGGCCCGGCAGCCCAGCCTCCTCCGCCCCCGTCCTCCTCCAGGACCTCAGAGCAGAAGCCCGCCTCGCTGGCTTCCGTCGTCGACTCGGATCAGTGTTGTGTCCTGCTCGAGCACCGGTGCCGGACACGGACTCCACATGAACCGCCCTCCTTTGCCACATAAAAGGCCTCGAGCCCTCTACGGAAGCATCCAATCTCACGGTTCTACCAACTTCGCCTGAATGCCGACCGCCAGTACTCCATACGCCGTCGTACAATCTCGCCGGAACGCCGACCGCCGGTGCTCCACTTGAGGTATGCCGGATCACATGCCAAGCTAAATGCGGTTCTGTCGTTTTGAAAAAGATAATGAGATGCAATTTTCTTTTTCTCACTGCTAAGGCTGGTTTCCATCTCCTCTTCTACTTGGTTTAGCTAAGCTTCCCATTGAGATATTAACTATGTTAGGATGATGATTTTGGGTGTGATTTATGAGCAGTGGCTGATGTGCTTAGCAACATTTTTACGCTTAATTCCATATGTTGTCATGTTCTAATTGGCCTTCGTGTGTTGCAACGAGTGCTATGCACTTTATGCCCTATGATTCATCTTTCCCCTTGGTGAATCTTCTAATATGTTGTGCTCAAGTAGATTGGCTAAAGATAATGGTTGTTATGCTGCGCTTTATCCGATCCTCCGAGGCATTTGGTCGAACAGCTGCTGTACGTGTGTGCATGCGACTGTGCCTACCGTTTTGTATTTGGTCAGTTGGAGATTGTTTGTTTGGGTGCCTTAGATGCGGTTGTGGAAGGATGTGCTAAATTACCAATGATCGTGCGTCTATGCCAACAAACACCTTGTATTCATGGTTAGCCAAGGTTCTATGCTCTGGATTCCCGAGTGGATGAAAGCACGGGCTTTGGCTTGTATCTGTAGTTATGGTTCCTCCTTTCTGCATTTGATTGAGGCCCCTAGGTGGCGTACTACTGTGTGATTGTGACCATCCGCACCCGCTATTATTGTCTGTGTTGTGCTGCCACATCCTACCAATATAGATCAACATAAGGACTAGATCTCATAGTAAGCATGAACAATGGCTTCCAGATCAACTGTAGGTGTCATAAGATAGGTGTGGGGCGGGGATGGGTATGAAAATACAGAACGAAAAATAATGAGAGGTGATAAACCTGTTTAGCACTTTAGCAAACATGTTTTCTGCCTTTGAGTATTAGTAAAATATGAAGTGCTTTTTTTTTACCTATCAGAAGGCTATCCCTTACATGAAGTTTACACTGACTTTCTACTTAACCTCCTGCTCATTATTTTGGATTCCCATAACTTGGTACAAAAATTGGCTCTTCACCTGCAGTATGCAGTATTGCTCTCCAATTAATGTTCTGTTCATTCTCACTTTACCATCTGGCAAATAATTTACATGGCTACCATGTTGCATTCTTTACGTTTATGGCTGCTGTGTTGGCATTCTTTACGTCTATGGCTACTGTGTTGGCATTCTTCAAGTTACCATCTGACTATCATAGTAAAATGACCCTTGCACAATTTGAATTATTATTGTTTGAACAATCTGAGTATGGGATGTTTAACTTCTATTTTTTGTTGTGATTGCAGAAAATGGATCACAACGTTGAATCAACCACTATTGAGGATTTTGATAACCGACCTTTCAAAAAAGCAAAATGGTCTGAATCGAGTGTTTGGGAATCAGATAAACTGATAGATGGTGATCCATTTCCATCACTAACCATCTCAACATCATCTCCGGTTTCTGAATGTTTCCAATCGAGTGGTTCGGAACCAGATAGACAGATAAATGGTGATCCATTATCATCACCTCCGTCACCAACCATCTCGACGTTATCTCCGGTTTCTGAATTGATGAATGAAGAAAAAATTTCATTAGATGATAATAAGCAACCAGATGAACCTTCAAAGTTTATGATGAAATATATGACTATCTCCCACAAGGTAATTGTTTGATTTATAATTTGTACTTTTGTATCTACCATCTTCAATGCCCTTTTGTTATTGAATAATTATTATTTGTATATGTGCACGGTTAATCCATATTTGTAGTACCTGCCACCGCAATATATTATGCAGATTATTTGACTTTTTGTAGATTATGCATTGACTGACCGTGATATATGTGCTCATATAGCAATTGAAACATCTTTGGAAAAAGAATTACTGGTGAAGATAGATGAAATATCTGTCAAACAACATCAACTGTTGTGCCTACTAGATGATAGAAAGTGGCTAAACGATGATGTAAGTACCTTACTTACAAGGAAAAAGCTTCTGATTATTAATAAAGCTTAGTAATGTATTTTTTTATCTTTATAGGTAATCAGCGCATATATATGTTGTATAAAGGACCAAGTACATGTCCAAAATGATGGTAAAGTATATTTTGAGAATCCCTTTGTTACCTCACTGTTAAAACGGGATGACAACCTTGGAATATATGAAGATGGTACCTTTATGACAGAGATTGTCAGAAACTATGTGAAGCATGAGATGGTAACATCCATATCTATAATTTTCATGTCCTAGGTTTAATACATTTTTATTCGTAATTTTACTCATTATCTTGATTATAGATTGAACTTTCAATAAATATGAACAACACACATTGGTATTTAACTATCGTCAATGCAAAAAAGTGTGAGATACAAGTACTCGACTCATTGTGTTGCGAGTTTGACCGAGATGACCTCACTATTACGGTTAGTTACTACATCATTTATAATCTTTATTATGTGAAATGCCATAAATTGATCCTTCGCTTATGTGTATTGTTTGTGATCACTAATAATTTTACAGCAACAAGGACTACAATATCATTTGGACATTCTTAAAAGTGAAAACTTGATTAGGCATAATTGGAAAGACCTCGATGTTACTAAATGGAAGATTACAGAACAACTACGACACCCTATACAGAAAGACAGGTATAAAGCGGCACATATGTTCTATAACAATATAAGAAATATTGTGATCCATCTGGAGTACTCAATTCTGTTTTAATTATACAGCTCATCATGTGGTCTATTTATGCTTAAATTCATGGAATATTTTACCGGAGATATACTATCCCATCCGATTACACATGTATATATTTCGTTTGTTTATATAGTTGATGACATTTTGAATTTTGATATATACTAATATTTGTTGGTGTTGTGCAGGAAATTATTACTCCTTTTAGTTATAAGTTAGCTAGCATACTATTATGTTGGAAAACAAACACGGCGGCAATGACTCCAATGCTTGAACAAAGAGATGACACTGAGGGAGATCCTAATGATGTTGTAATATTGGAAAGTCGAGATGATCAAAATAAATCAAAAGCGTTAAACTCATTATCTGTCGAAAATAGATACCAATCACTAATATCTGTTATTTCTAACATGGGCCTACATGAGTTAGTAGCTGGCCTTTGTGACTACATCAAATCAATCAATTCTGCAGAGACCTTGGAGTAAGCCATTTCAAATTACTACTGCATATAATTATTTTTTAGTAATTGAATACAATTGACAACATACGTTATTTATTACTTTTTCCTTAATGATAATGATTGATAGGAAAGTATGGGTGCAAAGCTCTAAGCCATATTCCATTAGATTGACTCTCAAGAACTGCAAGAAATTCTAAATGAAGATTTGCCCATGGACCGTGATTGTTTCAATTTGGTCATACGGAAAATTATGTTTGACGATATCCAAATGGTGAAAAAAAGAGAGGAAAAATATCAAAGCATTATCTAGACATGCAATTCTGGGTATGTTCTTACATTTACTATATATATGTGTGTGTGTGTACTAATTCTTGTTCATGACCTTTCTAAACACTTGTCTTATATCTTAGATGATTATTGATTTTGGACGACACCCAAACTTCCGAAAAAAATTGGATGTGGAACAACTAGCATATTCCGTTCGTAGCTAGCCTGGTATTAACTATAGTGTTTCAACATGCAAATCGGTAAGAGCACTTCCCACTTGTCTGTTTTTTTTGTTATTACATCTTCTAATATCTAGCCTATTTTAGATTCATATTCCAGTACAATCCAACGGTGATTTCATTGTATTCATATTGGATAAAGATACCAAAACTGTCTACATTTGGACCTTACTCCTCTTGATCCTATTTACCAATACAACCCACACGCAAAATATGTGCACAAACTTTTATGGATTGCTGAATACTTACCAAAAGCCATGTCAAAGGCATGCCTTGGGTCTAGATGGAACGAGAATGTTTTCCTATGGCATCAAAAAATCCTACATGATATTCCGGTTCACAATAGGTAACATTTCTTTAGAACAGATAAAGAATATACTAAGTATTTGAATGCTATTATTTAACAATATTTTTTGCGTTATTTAGAATCATTTTTTGGAATACTATTTTTGGCATTGATTATTAATTTATATTTTATATCAGGGAATTGTCTGGTTATCTTGTTTCCCTCTTCATGTCCACATGGGAAGACGAAAAACCGCATTTGCCATTTTTAAAGGTCAATATCATAACCGTTTAAATCATTAATATTATTTTACACATGTGATACTAATCTTATTCGTTTACAAAAAATATGAATGTACAGGATGGATACGAACTCAGAAAACAAATTTTTGGACAACTACTAACATTCAAGAACAATGAATGTGAAGACAACATACCTGCCGGTGTACTGGAATTCATCAATTGTATCAAGAAAACCCAACGTAGCTAAGAAAAGCGCGCCTCATGATTCATTGGATGTAAACCAGTAGGGTCAATTATATATTATATTGGCTGTAAATGACTTGAGTTTTTACATTTCATAAAATTTAGACATGTACTCTTTAAGAAAATAACACCCAAACTTCCGAAAAAATTAGATGTCGAACAACTAGCATATTCTGTTTGTAGCTGGCCTGGTATTAAATATAGTGTTTCAACATGCAAATCGGTAAGAGCACTTCCCACTTGTCTGTCTTTTTTTGTTATTACATCTTCTAATATCTAGCCTATTTCAGATTCATATTCCAGTACACACAAACTTTTATGGATTGCTACGAGTGGTTTAATTGTTCCTTCTCACAGGCAAACAATGTTATTGTATGAACATGGGGAAAGAGGAGGCTGAGGAGAACTTGAAGAATCATGTGGATCTTTGCAGAATGCTTGACATCGTTGCTTTGGAGAAGGGTATATGCTGAAAAAATATTCGCTGTTGATTGAATGCTTTCTCATTATGCTAGGACTGCTTGGTTCAAGTTTGATTGAAAGTTCAAATACATATTTCTTTTTCTGCTGATTGTTTTCATAATAAATTGCTTCTTTTGTTGTTCTGGTTGTCGTTCTATAATGGTCGCCTGTGATTTTGTGCTGCCTCTTTGTAACACAACAACTTTGTTCAGAAATTGGTGAGAATAGGAACTGTCAATAGCTTACCTGCAATATAGGTTTTGTCTTTGATCGATTTCCAATGATCAGCACTTTTCTCACCAATTTCGATATGCCTAAGCGCACAGTGCTGGGGTGTGTGGTGCTTAATGGCTGATTTGGCAAAATTTCTTATGTTAGACTATAGTATTCTGTTTCTTGACTGCAATTTCTGGTTACCTGGGTGCCGCACAGACCATTATCCAATTGTTGTGCTTGACTGCGGTTTGTTCTCAAAATACTAGGATGTGGTAGGTCAGATCTTATTTGCTCTAATATCATAAGAAAAAACTCAATTGCAGTTTAAGCAAGCTGTGAGAGGAGACTCCCCTGTTTATCTTGACAGAAGGCCAACTGAGCTCTTTACAACATTTATAGACTATGCCTTCGAGTGGTACAAAGTATCACAGCGTTTTAAGGCCAAGGAAAACATAAGATCATTTTTTTCTCTCAAGCAGTAGAGCTTGGCGACAGGGAGAGACTCATAGCATTCTGTGAAGTTGTTCAACAAACTTTCCCAGTAGGATCGTTTGTTAAACCAACTGCTGGGGAAACTCCTGGTTATGCTTCATAGGTATTTTTGTATACTTTCCTCCATTAATTTGTGACTGCTGTTTTAGTTATTGATTTTTATTGAAATTTATGGGCAGTTTATTTCACGCATTTAATTCAAAATGAAATGACTTCTATTCTGAGTACTACATGTTACTCCTTAATGTTGACTGCATACTTGAATCAGGTCATTTTGGCCTGCCACTTGAAGCAGCATATTTTGATTAGCCAGGGTACACAATTGATAGTTGTAGTGACGAGTGTTGCTCTGTTCATCATTATGTTGGCCATAGGTACTATAGCTGCCTCATGAGCAAGCCAAAATCCGTTGAGTGTGAACAATCTACTGCGTAACATTCTGATTGAGAAGAGTGAGTATGGTTCCGGAACATAAGCTTTGCGGCAGTTCACATGGTAAAGTAGTAATAACATCAACGGAAGAGTATTAGCGGCCACATAGCAGTTCTCACCTGTTTGTTTGTTTACTTTATTTCTTTATAACCCAGACTACTGTCACATTTCGATTCAATGAAGTTAGAGCATCTCCAAAAGACACTCCATATTTGAGCCTCCATATCTCATTATGGCTAGCCATCCATATTTCTTCACCCTCCATATTACCTCACCACTCCAACAAGAACATCCATATCTCAACCTCCATATTCTCTTTCCTATATTTTAATACTATTCTATAACTACCAATCTTTATCTATTTGTTATATCTGTAACGGTTTCAGTTGAAACGGTAATTTGTTAACGGTGATTTGTACAGTAATTTGTTAACGGCTATATTTGTACAGTAATTTGTACAGTAATTTGTTAACGGCTATATGTGTACAGTAATTTGTTAACGGCTATATTTGTACAGTAATTTATAACGGCTACTATTCCAACTCTATATATGCAAGGCCATTTGCCATTCCTGCCAATGTGTGCTCTCCCATATTTCATTCTCCTCCCAGACATATTTGTCTCCTCTCCTAGAGTACAATGAGGCGTCACAAGCTCGTCAAGCAAATGCTCATGGATTCGTCATCGTCCTCCGACATAGTACTGTTGAAACTCACCTCAATTTCTTCTCCAAAATCCACTAGTTCGAATGATGTATATTGCAATTAGCTCAATCTATCACATTTGAAAAGCACAAAGAAACATAGTAGTACTTTTAAAAATACTAATAAATTCACATTGTCAATATGTCCTACTAATCTTTATCTATTTGTATAGCTTGTTAGCATATTTGGCAACTACTAGTAAATTTGCAATGCAAATACGAACTACATATACTATTAATTACAAATACTACAAATAAACTAGGAATCAACTACTAATACTACAAATTAACCAAACAAAAACCTCAAAACCCTCCCAAAATCACCCCACTCCCCCTCTCATCTTCTCTGGAACTTCATCCAGAGCTCATCACACCCCGCAGCCCGCAGCTCCTCCCCGCTTGAGCTCCCTCTCCCGGCGCGCGCCTGAGCTCCCTCTCCCGAGCTCCTCCCGCAGCGCCCTCCCTCCCCTCTCCCTCCGCCTGAGCTCCCTCTCCCGAGCTCCTCCCGCAGCGCCCTCCCTCCCCTCCCCCCCCGCCTGAGCTCCCTCTCCCGAGCTCCTCCCGCAGCGCCCTCCCTCCCCTCCCCCTCCGCCTGAGCTCCCTCTCCCGAGCTCCTCCCGCAGCGCCCTCCCTCCCCTCGCCTGAGCTCCCTCTCCCGAGCTCCTCCCGCAGCGCCCTCCCTCCCCCCCCCCGCCCCCTCTGCCGGCGCCCCCACTGCCAGATCTGGGACCGGCTTGGGCTGCGCCGCCGCTCCCAGATCTGGAGCGACGTGGCCTGGGCGGCATGTGGGCTACGGGCGGGCTGCGAGCGGCGGGGGGACCTCCCGTCTGCGGTGCGGCTTGTGGCGGGCCGAGTTGCGGCCGGCGGTGAGGTATGTGCCGGCGGGCCGACCTGCAGAGGAGCAGCGCCGACAAAAAACGGCGGCCAACGACGACGGAGGGGAGCAGCGACGGCCGGCAACCAACCTCAACAGCGTAGCGGCGCGCTCGGAGTTGGCGGGAGGGAAGGCTCCGGGGGAGAGGAGTTGGCGGATGGAGGGTCTCGAGCTCACGCCATTTTTGGCGTGGACAGCGTCCGATATGGAGGGCCGGCAAATATGGCGTGCGCGATGGAAGCTCTGTTGGAGCTCGTTTTTTCGGCTACAGCCGCTACTTTGGCGATGGCGGGTCAGATGGAGTGTCTTTTGGAGATGCTCTTATAAGGTAGAGAACCCTCTACCTTTTCCCTTCCAAAAAAAGAAGGTATTAGCGGCCATATAGCAATGTCAGGTCAGGTGGGTAAGATACAATATATTGAAGATGCATATCTTTTTCCTTACTCTCTCTAAGGCTTTGCCCGATGCATGTTTTCTCCAGGGAAACATTGGTGCTATTAGTGGAGATGTGAGGAAAGAATCAGATGGTGCCATTGAAACGCTGGAAAGGTTAACCTGATTAATCGATCTCTGATGTTTAGGGTTCAAGCCTGCTGTTGCAATCCACATGCAAGCCCATAATTTATGCATTTAGATGCTAAAGATATTTTCCTTTTACATGAACATTGCAGATCAAGATGCTCTGAACCAGTACCAGAATGCCAGAGTGCAGAAATTCTTCTTTTGCAAAGTACAAGTACCTTTAGCCAGCCAGCCAGCCCTAAAGGTGACTTCAAAGGGAAATGAAGCCAAGGATCAACAACATTTTGATTAGTTTGAGACTAACAAAATCAGCAACCTCATTTACAATTAATTTGTTTTATCCTCTTCATTTGTTGACT
This sequence comes from Stipa capillata, assembly GCA_019208055.1. Classification (NCBI taxonomy): domain Eukaryota; kingdom Viridiplantae; phylum Streptophyta; class Magnoliopsida; order Poales; family Poaceae; genus Stipa; species Stipa capillata. Next base: position 323,041 of record JAGXJF010005314.1, read on the forward strand.
GATCTCTGTCTGTCAGGCCCAGCTTACGTCTGAATCCTATTCTTTTCTTTTTTGAAGGAACACACAGGCATTCCATTAGCTGGGCATGCTGGCAAGATCAGCAGGCACCAAGTTCATTACAAATTCAGGAAAATGGCCAAACCCTAAAGACTTTGTTTCTTGTTCAGGGTTGGAGGATCAGGCATAGACATCAGGAGCAAAGCAAGGGTGCGTACTTTGATCTCGACATATACATCTGAACTTATTAAGGCTTTGTTCTTAGCTGAAACTACAATCTACTGATACTGGTGCAATAATTTCTCACCATTCGATTGATTTTCCTTTGTTCGAGCAGACGGTGAACGGCCCCATCACCGACGTGAGCCAGCTGCCCAAGTGGAACTACGACGGCTCCAGCACCGGGCAGGCTCCCGGAGAGGACAGCGAAGTGTAGACTGGACAGCTTCTGCCGTGGACTTGTCAGATCATTAGGAATAGCACTTCCATGGACTTGCCAGATCATTAGTGATAGCACTTTGTGCTGTATGGATTAGTTAGAAATGCTTTGGAAGCGATGTACGGGTTGTATGAGCTTGCAGCTTCCAGAAGAGATAGGACCACGATGACTCTCACAGCACATCATTTTTCAGGATTCCTATTGTTGCAAAATGAATCCATATTGCTCAAGTGTTAGGTTCATTCTTTTTTACGTTTTTATTTTAGAAATTTTATAATTGATGACAGTATGTGTCTTTCATGAAATTAGAACCTTGGGATAATATTTTCATTTCATGATTCTCTTATTCTTCTCTATTAATATTTATCTTTTGCATTCTGTTTTCCCCTCCCTCAGGTTGCTGAATATGCGACACATTGCAGAATCAGAAAGGAAACTATGGCAAAATGTGCCAGCTGAAAAGTACACACGTTATAAGAAATTTCAATAAGGTTTCGTGGTGTAGTTGGTTATCACGTCAGTCTAACACACTGAAGGTCTCCGGTTCGAACCCGGGCGAAGCCAATTTTTTTTTCTGGATACTTTTTTCGGAAAAGTTATAAAAAAAAGAGTTGCCCATGCAAGTTTCATACCTGCGACCTTCACCTTATTAGCACAACGCTCTAACCAGCTGAGCTAATAGGCCAGTTGGTAATCGAGGAGAAAGTATATTTTACATATTTTCGAGAAGAGCACCAGAAGATCGCCGTACCAGCTCAGACATCTCTCGGTTCACCGGTGACGTAGCGGAATTTTCAAACTGCTGATCAAGTCGCATACCAGGCTATCGTGATCTCTCATTGGAACACCTACCACGGCGAGGTTTCGATGGTTTATTACAGAGTCCGAATCCTATTTAGCCAGGTAGGAGAGTCCGAATCCTATTAAGACATAAATACAATTAGTGCTATAAATACACCTTTAACCTTCACGTGATTTTAATATACAATCTCAAGTCTTTGATTCAATTAAGCTGCTTAGCAAGTCAATTTTGTACGTCGCCTTGTGCTAGCTAGCTTTGGTTCAATTAAGCTGCTTAGCAAGTCAGCTTTACATCAGGTATTTTTATCTGTTTCCATACGACATCCTTTAACATCTTTACGAACACTGTGGTACCTGCCATGTATATAAATTTATAGTCAGCTTTGCATCAGGTATTTTTATCTGTTTCCATACGACATCCTTCAACATCTTTACGAACACTGTGGTACCTGCCATGTATAAATTAAATTTATCATCAGCGATTCGGAATTTCACGAATGAATAGAACAAATAAATGGTGTCTTCACACAAGTTATTCTAATCAGTTTTCTTACCATTTTCAAAACTCTCATGCAGGCAAGCCATTTGGGTCACAATCTCCGGTCATGGATGCCAAGGAACAAAGAAGGAAAAGAGATAGAGAGCGGTATGCACGGATGACTGATAAAAGCAGGAAAAACTGAAAAAACGCTGTGAAACCTACCAGCAAAAGAAAACAAAAATATGCGCACAAAGTAGGCAGAAATATGCAAATATGCAGCCAGAACAAAAGAAAGCTAGAATAGAACAAATCACAGCTATCCATGAATTGAAGCGCAGCATAGCAAGCAAAGACTCAATTGTGATGGAGAACCCTGCAAATACCACAACAGAACATGAAGTAAGTACATTTACTTTTAATGTACAGGAAGCATATCACGCCGGGAGAAAGACAAACGTTGCTAAACTGTCGTAACGAAGAATTCACAGCAAAACGGATGAAAACTGTTCTGGTATCATCACAAGAGGACACATCCATGATGAAAACCAGTAAGGATGACATAGAACCTCTAGAGCAGCCAGAAGTCATGATTAACGGTAATACTCTAAATTTTATACAATACTCTCGCATTCCAAATATATACATATGTCTGTACAACTAACCATCTTTTGTGGACAGACATCCCCTCTTCAATGTTTCCAAACATCAAAGAAGTAGATGCGTCAACACAATCATTCTACAATGATGATCACAGTAAGGTGGCTTTGTGGCCAGACATCCCCTCTTCAATGTTTCCAACAATCAAAGAAGTAGATGCACCAACACAATCATTCTACAATGATGATCACGGTAAGATTATCAATTTCATATATATTCTTATGCAATACAAAGAAATATATATATACAATCAAAATTTACTACATAGGTAATGATGAAGTCATATTTGAAGAAGACACCAACGAGGATGAATACATGTTCTCTGGTCAAGGTATGCTCAATACAATTTAAATATATTTGCATCATTATATTACTCATTTACTAAATTTTTGATTGATGCTACAAATCAAACCAGAATGGGACAGAGAAGTGGAAATCGAAATCAGAGAAGACGAGGAATTTCACAACCCTGATCCGTATGATTTCGTCTACAGCAACATACCAAACAACACACACATGCTGAAAATGGTACAAAATTGCAGATTCTGCAATGCAAAAAAATTCCAGTATGAATCTAAGGGGTTATGCTGCAGAAAAGGACAGATAATACTAGCCAATCCAGATACACCACCTGAACTCATGAGACTTTGGACAAGCAGCGATTCTGATGCAAGACATTTTCGGAACAATATAAGATTTTTCAATGGACACTTCTCATTTACTTCTCTATACTGCCACCTTGACAGAGACACAACTGACATGCGAACAACTGGTATTTACACCTTTCGAGCTCATGGTTAGATCTATCACAATATACACTCATTTGCTAATAGTCGCTCAGATCCAAAGCATCTGGAGCTATACTTCTATGACGATGATCCAAGCTTAGAGCATCGGTACCACCGTTGCCACGAGGAAATGTACGAGCAAGACAAGCACGTAGTTGGCATAATAACCGACATTCTACGCGACAACCCATACTCTAAATAGTTTAGGAGTTTGGGACAAGCCCAAAACCTTGAGGACTACAGACTCATCTTGAACCTTGACCAAAGATTAGACCAGAGAACATACAACGCACCAATCACTTCGAAGGTAGCTGCAGTGTGGGTTGAAGGAAATGAAAGAAGAAATACTTATGACAAGAATGTAATACTACATGGGAACAACAACGAAATACAGGGCATTTGATCATATTACGGGTGCTATGATCCGTTGTCGTATCCTCTATTCTTTCCAAGAGCTGAACTGGGTTGGCATTCAAAAATCCCAAAGGCCGATACACAACAGGAAGGTGTGACAAAGGCTGGTGCTGATAATAACAATAATGACGATGACCCAGGTAAATATTTCATATATTATTGTCTTCAAAATTCAATTTTGATATATGGTACACTCCTACATAAGAAACTAACTTTTTATGTTGCAATATTTGCATAGATTCAACCAATGGGCTGTGGGTAACCATGAGAGAATACTACTGTTATAAATTCCATACACGACCAAACATATTCAACCCAATATTGCACGACGGACGACTTTTCCAGCAATTTGCTGTAGATACATACATCAAAATTGAAAGCTCCAGACTGGATTACATGTGGCATCATCAAAAAGAAATAAGAGCAGATCTATACCAAGGCCTTCTGGACAGCATTCAAGCTGGAGAACAAAAGGGAAATGCAGTCGGAAAACGGACAGTTTTTGCCTCATCATTTATTGGAGGGCCACGAGATAAACTTCACCGGTATCTAGATGCTATGGCTTTAGTTAGAAAATATGGAAAGCCAGACATATTCCTCACAATGACCTGCAACCCCAACTGGGAAGAGATCAAACATGAACTAGAGTTTGGACAAACACCACAAGATCGCCCAGATATCGTCGTTTGTGTTTTCAAGGCGAAGCTAGAAGAAATGAAGAAGCAACTATTTGAGAAGAACATTCTTGGAAAGGTTAAGGCATATACCTATGTTGTAGAGTTCCAAAAGAGGGGACTACCCCATGCTCACTTTTTGCTGATCATGACTGGAAAATACAAGTACACATGTCCAGAACAATATGACAGAATCATCTCCGCCGAGCTCCCTAACAAGCACAAGTACCCAGAGCTACACAAAATGGTAATCAAACATATGATGTATGGTCCTTGCGGTGCATTGAATAAATATTGTCCATGCACAAAGAATCGTCCGTCATGCAAGAACAATTATCCAAGGCCATTTAACAAAACTACAATTCAAGGCAATGACTCCTACCCACTATATAGGAGACGCAATGACGGCCGGACTGAAACAGTCCGAAATTGTAAACTAGATAACAGGTGGGTTGTTCCTTAAAACCCCTATCTGTTGAGGATGTTCAACTGCCACATAAATGTTGAGATATGCTCAAGCATTAAAGCCGTTAAGTACTTGTTCAAGTACATCTACAAGGGACATGACCGAGCATCTGTATCTGTAACTGACAAAGTAAATGAAGTCGAAATCGATGAGATTTGACAGTACAAAGACGCACGGTGGGTGACACCTCCAGAAGCATTGTGGAGAATATATGGCTTCGAACTAAGCAAAATACACCCAGCAGTCTTGCAACTACAGCTACATCTCCCAAATATGCACATGGTTTCATATAATGGCAAAGGAAAAATCAATAATGTTATCGGCCGTGGTGGCACAGAAAGGTCAATGTTGACAGCATACTTTGAAGCAAACAGCTTACATGAGAAAGCACGAGGCATGCTATACAGGGACTTTCCAGAATATTATACTTGGCAAAGACGAGGGAAGTTTTGGCAAGAGAGGAAACGAGTCGCTACGTTCCAGGTTGGCAGGATCGTCTCAGCACACCCGGCTGAAGGAGAACGATACTATCTTCGAGTTCTCCTAAACCACGTGACAGGCGCCACCAGCTACGAAGACCTAAGAACAGCTGATGGGCAAGTAATGCCAACCATCCGTGAAGCTGCAGAAAAAAGGGGGCTAATTGAGGCAGACAACACACTAGATGACTGCATGACAGAAGCGGAGTTGTTTCGAATGCCATTATCGCTATGAAGGCTATTCGTGACAATCCTGGTGTTTTGTGAGCCCAGCGACGTCCGTAGCCTTTGGAACAATCACATCGAGGCAATGTTAGAAGACTATAGCAGAAACTGCAAATGCAAGCACACGGTCCAACAAATGGTACTGAAAAATATCAGGGACATGTTGCACTCAATAGGAAAAGACATACAATCATTTCCTCTGCCAGAGATCGACAAACGGCATGACACGACAGACGACGTACCTAGGGAGATCATCGAGGAGACCTCGATTGAGGTGGACCCCGAGGACGCATCTTTGCATAAGAACCTAAACAACGAGCAGAGGAAGGCCTACGAGGAAATCCTCGCCACGATTGACCGCCAAGAGGAGGTATATTCTTTGTCGATGGACCGGAAGGCACGAAAAAAACATTTCTTTACAGGGCGCTCTTGGCCACAATACACGGACAAGGCAAGATTGTTGTGGCGACGGCCACTTCCGGTGTTGCTGCTTCCATAATGCCCGGAGGGAGGACCGCGCACTCGAGGTTCAAGATTCCACTAAGAATAGACGATGGAGCTATTCGTGGATTCACAAAACAAAGTGGGACAGCCAAGCTACTCCAAGCAGCATCACTAATAATCTGGGACGAAGCATCTATGACTAAGAGGCAGGCAGTTGAGGCGCTAGACAAAAGCATGCGGGACATAATGGATAGACCAGATCTTCCATTCGGTGGAAAGACGGTCGTATTTGGAGGAGATTTTAGGCAAGTGCTACCTGTTGTCCGAAAGGGTACAAGAGCCCAGATAGTAAATGCGTCACTACGCAGGTCCGAGCTCTGGAATTGCATGCGTCAATTGAAGCTTGTGCGCAACATGAGGGCTCAAAACGACCCGTGGTTTGCAGAATACCTACTACGCATTGGAAACGGAACCGAGGAGACAAATGATAACGGCGAAATACTTCTACCTACAAGTATATGTGTGCCAAATAAGACGGATGATAATGGTCTGGATAGACTCATCGACAATATCTACCAAACGGACAATGCTTCCCTAAAAGATCCAAAATGCATCATGTCAAGAGCAATTTTATCCACAAGAAATGACTGCGTAGACAGAATCAACCTAAAAATGATTGATCGCTTCCAAGGAGAGGACATGATGTACCACAGCTTCAATTCTGTAGAAGATGACCCACATAACTACTATCCACCAGAATTCTTAAACACCCTTACACCAACGGACTGCCTCCACATATGCTAAAGCTCAAAATTAATTATCCAATCATACTACTCAGGAACATCGATCCCGCTAATGGCCTCTGCAACGGCACAAGGTTGGTCGTACGTGGATTTCAGAAAAATGCAATTGATGCAGAGATTGTGGTAGGACAGCACTCTGGAATGCGAGTTTTTTTTTGCCAAGAATACCATTATGCCCCTCTGACGACGACATGTTCCCGTTCAGTTTCAAGAGGAAACAATTTCCAATTAGGCACAACTTCGCAATGACAATAAACAAATCACAAGGTCAGACAATACCAAATGTCGGCGTCTACCTGCCTGAACCGGTTTTCTCACATGGTCAACTATATGTCGCGCTTTCTAGAGCGACCGCGACATCGAACATAAAGGTACTAATAGGTACACATGATGAGGAGAAGAAGAAGAATAAGAATAAGATCAGTACAAGCGAGACATACACGAAGGAGGAGAAGAATAAGAATAAGAAGATCAGTACAAGCGAGACATACACAAAGAGTATTGTCTACACAGAAGTCCTCACCAAATAGGTGATGCAACCTTTGAATTTAGAACAGGAAAAGTGACAACACGAATGGGTCACTAGGGGCGTGCGAGGATTTGTTTCTCCCGGTGCAATGCACGGGCACATTTATTAGTAGAATCTAACGGTGGAGAGGCCGGCCGATCGATCGACCGACGCCTAGCACCGTCGATTATACGCTTACCTTTTTCTAGAAATACGCTTGTCATTGTTGACATGTTGCAACATAGAAATCCAACATGTTTCCGGTTTATCTTCCGAATAATAGGCAAAAATAAAAGATACGCTCAACGAAGGATCCAATCTCCATACTGGGCCCGTCTAACTTATCAGTCGGAAACTTGGGCTGTATCACGGACTCACGGCCTGCCCAAGCAGTTGTGGGCCTACAAAGACAGATCTCTACTTCACAATTGGCTAACGCTCCACTCTCTCCCATGAGATGGAAAATGGTCCAACGCTAACGCAACCTTCGCATTCGTGTTCTTCAAAGGAAGAAAAGTCTCTTGTCACCTCGTATGGAGATCCTGATCAGCCTGTAATAAAGCGCTGTAATTAACTTTCTAGACTAGCTATGGAATTAAACTATCTCGTCAGAAAGCGGTGGCAGAGGGTAACACTGACCACAACAAGGCTGCTGGAGCCATGTGTATCATTGTTGAATTGGAACCGGCAAATTTCTGGAGATGTAGTGAACCGATAAGGCTAAGGAATGTAGTGCATTGTCTTTTGTTGCCACAAGTGATTCCATTTTCTCCTGGTATCTCTGGACCATCACAGCTATCAATGAAAATATACAGATATAAGTTGTACGTTTCTTTCTACGAAGTATACCTCCCTCTCACATGTTGCGTATTTTCTTATCCCTATGTTTTCCTCACAAATCCGGGGTTCTTCCAAAGGCCTCCGCTCTTCGGTCATTTTCATTTACTGAAAATTTTGGAAAGGACGCAACGCGTGAGTCTTCAAACAATATTTCTTCCATGCTGGTGGCTGTGGTGGCCAAGATAAAAGAGGAAGGCAAGATCTGGACGCTTGCCAGCGCTAAACATTTTGGGAGCTCGGTAACCTAGCTGGTGTAATCTTTTCCTTTCGGTTCCTGGCTTAGGCCACTGTTTTATGTTACATCAGGTCATAATTGGCTTGATGTCTTGCTCATCTGTGAAGCAAAACCGGTTATACATAACACTTCTCTTATATCTTTGTTCTCACTTCGTATAAAAAAGTTAATTTATAAATACTATATTTAAAAGACAAGAGTATATATGCTGGATCAATTCTATCTAAACATTAGTGTGAGACTAATCCCATCAAACTACTACATATGGGCCACATGGGCCTCTCAGATAATGGGTTGGGGTATCACACCCACCTCCCTTTAAAGGCTAATGCTCTCGTCAGCACACCGCTTACACATCAGATGTCCAGTATCATCCTCTTGGTACACGTCACATGCAGTGCGTCCTCCACTGGCCCACACGCACACATGGTCCATAACAATAAAGGTTGATGCTTTGATACCACATGTAACATCCTGCGCATATTCTCTTTATGCCTTACTCACCTGTGAGGCAGGACCATGTATACATAACACCTCTATTACACTTTCGTCCTCGTTTCATGTGAAATGGTTAATCCAAATGTGCTATATTTGAAACACAAGGATATATATATTGAACTAATTCCATCAAATATGAACTGATCCCACCATACTACTATACATGAAGCATATGGGCCTCTCTCGCTCTTTTCGCAAAAAAAATGCTTTCCTATTACTATGGGAAAATGTAGGCCAACACGGTTATGTTTCAGTTGCACATTTAGATAATAACATTACAGAATGAAATAGGCTGGCTGCTAGGTGAGTATGTTAATTACATCAATAGGAAGACTTGAAGCGGAAATAAAGAGGTATTCCCCGTTTTTAGATAGATGATGTTTTTTCACTTTACATGTGGTACGTAATATGTAACTTTGACCAATAGTTTGTAAAAATAAAATCAAAATTTCTCCTATAAACTATTGACTTGGCTCACTTTATCTTTCTCTCTCTCCCTCCCTCCAAAAGAAATACTATTTTTGGGCTCATTTAACCCACTAAGTTGTTTAAATTGGAAGCACTTTACCTCAATCACATCTATAAGTTATAAAATAATCTAAAAGAATTCATACATGTAGATTGTGAGGTGTGGTATATCCATTTATACGGGTAAATTTTAGTTAAAAAATATAATTATTTGTGACCTATGTAAATTTGTTACTATACAATTTTTTTTCACAGGTCACAGATTCTCATATTTTTAACCAAACTTTACATATATACTCTTCACCCAACAACCTACATGTATGAATTATTTTAGATTTTTTAAAACTTTTAGGTGTCATTTTTCCTTTTTAAAAACAGGTCAAAGGGTAAACTGTTGAAATACTCCTAATTTAAATAGTTTAGGGAGTTAAGAACCCAAAGTAGTTTGAGGGAGGAGGTAAAATGAGCCAAGCAAGTAAAAGATGATAAAGAGATTATATTATTGCTAATGATAGAAAATCTTAACCACACGTTTTCTAAAATATCATCTATTTTAAAACGGATATGGCAATGTTTTTACATCCCGGGGGGTGCAATACAAATACAATGTACTACAAAGTTAGCAAAATAATACCTGTGATCGTCTTCTTTCACTTGACGTAAGATCGCTACGCTTTCAACGTTCGCTGTATATATGGTCGTATGAGCTAGCTAGCTTTCAGCATTCAGTGTATATGTGGCTTTGCGCATGCGGCTGGAGTACCTGCTAATGCTACTAGCTGTCTAGCTACTTCTGCTAGCTAAGATATATGCACAAACGTGCACGTTCGAAATTTGCATCGCCTCGGTGAAGTCATCTGCATTGGGACGACATAACAAATGCTAAATACAGAGAGCTATTGTCTGAGACACTGCATGCGTTACAAGTGTTGCCAACACCACGGATGTGCGAGCAGACAAAATCTCCCCCTTTCCTCTTCCTCAAGAACATTGTCCTCTTTCTTCCACCTCCCTTCATCTCTAGAGCCTCATCAACCCCTCTTCTCTCCTCTCTGGCTTGATGTTGGTGACAAGACGGGCAAGGGTCCCACCCTTGTATAGGTCCTAGCTAGTATTCATATGGATCTATTATGAGTAGACTCTTTTCTGTCCTTTCTCTGATGAAGTTTGGAGCGCCCACCATCCACTAGTGCCTCGGTGGTGTTTTCCTTGGCATCGAGCGTCGATGCTCGCATCTTTTTGTCGCCATCACCACCGGCCTCCGGTGCCTTGCTTCCGTCGGATCTCGTCGCTTGAAACTTGGATCTGGCGCCCTTCGTCGGCCCCCACCGAAATCCCTGTTCAGTGAAACTATCCTATCATCCCGTCTAAGATCTGTCGCCGGCTATGGTGAAGGCTTCAATCTTTCTCAGAGGCACTGGTTTTGGTGAGCTCCTTCCCTCCTATTACTACTTTGGCTTGTAGAGTTTGGCAGTTTTCGCCCTCATGGCCGGCGAGTTACTAGCTCCCAGCACTGCTATGTACTTCTTTTTCAACATCGTCGGTATGCATACTCTGCACCACTTCAGCCGATCTAGGAGACTACTAGGAGGAAAGACCATTGTATCTATGCTTCGTGGCAGTTCAACATGGTGTTCCAGGGTAGATTGCTGATGGCCAGGCCATCCGGTGCTGATCTTCCCACTGCTTTCTTCTACCTCTGAGCCGTGGAGGTCATTCGTTCCCTGTCGCCCATAGTGACCATCTATGACAGGAATCTCGTCTATGTCTAGGGCACAGTGGTAGGAACGTCTCATCTACCCTAATGCTAGCGTCTCCGGCGAGGTCGGCTGCATAAAGATAACATTGTAAGTGTAATATTGAGATCCCCTATCCTTTAATGGTCTCTTTATAATTTTGTGGTGTACTAAACCCATATCAATATAATCCAATAGGTTTTAGGGTCCTAGGGCCCCTCGCCTTAAAAAAAAAGAACTTGCATGTGCACCACTCCATGACGTAGATTGTATACGCACTGCTATACTAAATTACATATGAATTAAAATTTTGCTTTTTTCGGTCTTCTAGAAGAGTATCTTATCATTAGCACTCTGCCACGTCGATCCACTTAGGTCTACTAATATACGAGAGATCATGGTAGGGCCCACTACTCTCCTCTCGTAAAGATGCAACATAAGATCATAGATGCCTAGTTTAGTATCAGTTACTGTCTACGGCCAGGAAAGGACTAGTCAAAGGCATCCCTGCAGATAATTTTGTGGAGACAGCACTTGGATCTGCAAAAAGGATCAATCTTTTCTTCTCCAGAGTAACAGAACAGATGTACCGATACAGCATCACATCTGCATCAGCGTGATGCGCAGATGGCGGATACGTTAAACAATACCTGTTCGGAAATAGTCAGCTATCCAAATATGCATACCTCTTAATACCAAATACAAATATGTATAATAGAGTAAATACATGTATCGTTCCAGAATCCTTGCAATCAAGGCCGTGTTTAGGGAGACCTGTTGGACGGTTCAGTTCGTCGATGTGCCAGCCAGATCAGTTAACATCGAAGTGACTGAAACACGCACACGTGAACACGGCCGATGCTGTGTTGGTGCTGTTCTCATGTCATTGCTTGCTAGCTTGCGCATTCATTTTTTTATATATTTCTTTACACTAGACGATCAAGTGATCGACGACCGACGTGATCATGGCGTCACGGTGGCGTCACAGGCCGTGGGCGCCCCCACGACCGCTGTCGAGCGGGGAACGTCGGCACCCGATTAATTCGACATTCATTGTTTCGCCTAAATGCCTGACCCATAGCCAGCAGGCCCAGCACGAGAGCCAGCGGCAGGAGTACGGGCTTGATTGCCCCGTCGCCGTCGCATTCCCCGTACGTCGCCTTTGCGAACTAAATGATCAACGGCGTGATACACTCCCCGTGCTTTGCGGTTCGGAGCAGAGACTTGCGACCGTTTTCAAACCAAAAAGGAACAAAAACGCCCACAAGTAGTTTCGTCTCATGTCTCGCAACAGATCAGATCAACGAGATGAGTAGTTTCGTCGTCTCCCAAACCACACCAAGCCACCGCGGCCGCACGCAGTGACTTGGCATTTTTCTCGCGAAGCCGGCGCACCGTGCACGCCCGACTAAACGGGCCGGCGTACGTGAGCCGCGAGTGACACCGCTTTGCCATGGACGGCATGGGCGGTAGCGCGGCTAATTAACGCGCCGCTTGAGGCTCAAGAGTCAAGACTGACACTAGCTAGCACTACAGCCGTGCCGTCTCGGACGAGCAACGACGGTGCCCGTGCATGGCGGGTCGGCGCGCGCTCAGAGCGCCGGCCCTGGGATCGACGGGAGAAAAACACACCATATAATTACGGTGCGCGTCGCGCCCGTCGGGTCGGTCGGCCGGGGCCGGCCGGCCAGTGCCATGAGGTCGCGGCCATTGCTTTCCTTCCCCTCCTCCTCTCCTCGATCACGCATTATGGCCTGTTGTGAGTGCGCGCTAGCTCCATGCTATTTTCAGCTCGTTTCGTTTCGTCGCCCCTTTCCCTGTTCCTCTCCCCCTTTATGCCTCACAAGTGATCGGAGTTCATACCGCCTTTCCTTGGCTTGCACTCATGCATGTCTCTTTCTTTCGTCGGTCTTCACGCGCACACGCTATAGGAAAGGGTAGTCCGGCATTTCAATTGATTGATCCGGCCACTACACAATGTTTGTTTCCCCCTCTTTATCAAACTCGTAGCTCTTCTGATCTTTTCGGTCTAGCTAGGACTTCTTCACCGGCCGGTAACATAAAGCGCATGCATGCATTCGCCGGTTTAATCCACACGATCGATGCAGTCGATCGATCCCGCTATCCGTCACTTCACATGTGAAAGGCTAGGCTACGTACGATAGAGTCGAATAAAGTGAAAATGCAAACAAATCAACGACCGCTATCACCGAGCCGGTCTGTACTACGCCGTAAAAGGTTGGGGCGTCCCCTCATGTCGTGCACCAGCAGAAGCAACAGTTATGGCCTTATGCTAAAGCGAGGCGGCGTGTGATGATCACGTACGTAAGATGTAACTACGTAACTGCTATCATCTTTGATCGTTGTTACTTACGAACTAACTTAACTTGCGCATCACCCGTGCCGTGCCGTCTCTTTCCCTCGGACTACTGATGGGTGCCGGCTTCTGGGGCATTGCTTCTGGCGTTTTTTCTTAGGTAGTCTATGGAGCTGGACAACCCCGGCCGGCCACATGCGATGGAGCGATTGCGGGAGAAAAGGAATCAAGAGCTCCACGGTCGCAGGATCATGGAGAGTAGAGGTGGTCATTGGCTGGGTCATAATCGTAGGCCAGGGCCCGCGCAGATCCAGGTGTGCCTATCAGCCGGTGGACATGACCCGAGCCCTCTTTGGTTTGGCCCCATGTGCGAAGCAGAGCTGCAGACAGCAGACGTGCTGATATATCCCAGCCAGCCGACGGGGAACTGTTGCCGCTCGATCAGCGCTCAAACTCCTGCCCCGTGCACAGTTTCTCAACGCATGCTCCGTGCAACGCAGACATGCAGTTGGCCGGCCGGTCTCGTCTGGGAACTAACGTTGCACGACCTTCAATGGTCAGTTCAAAATGGGACTATTCATTATTCAAGGACGAGGCTCTGCTAGTTGGGTCCGTACGTGTAGGATCAGCAAATCAGTGATCTCTCATCTCAGCTGACAATTTAATATGTTTGCATTTCCTGCTGCTAATAGGAAATGACCATTCTCATCTTTGGCACCAGGTACATTTCGGCACTCTGTTTCCTGTCACGCCGACGCGAGCCAAGCCATAAGGCCCATAACCAGCAGTGCCGCTCGTTGTAGGATAGAAGCATCGTCGCAGGCAAACCCGTCCAACTATGCCCATGATCTGACGTCGCTGGTAGCGAAACCTGAATCAAATTTCTCCAAGTGACGTCTCGGACTTATCGAGCCCGGAATTAAGGGACCGAAAAGGATCGATTGCTCTCAAGCGAAAAAGAGCGAGAGATTTGCAATCAAGTGATGTGATCGTGTGAGGCTCTCCGGTCGAGACCAACGCACCCCTGCTATGTGAAAACTGAAAATATTGATTGATCATATAAGTACATGAGGGAGGCTAGGCAAGGGGAATGGGGAGGTGAGGTCACTTCGTCTCCTATTGTCTTATTGCTATCGAGGGCAATAATTGACACGCCAAGATGATTTCGTCACGAATCAGATATTCGTCTCCGTGTTATGTGATTGCTAGCGTGTACACATTTCAAATAACTACACTATGTTGTTATTTCTGATTTAACTCATTGTAACTACTAAAACAGTTTACTTGGTTTAAACCCACTTAGGATCAGCCAAATGCAAAGCAGTAGCTTTCTATAAAGCCGGGTTAATCGACCCTCTCTCGAAAAAATGCAAAGCATTAGACGGGCAGTGGATAATATAATTAATTTTTTCAGATAATAAAAAAGTAAGTTCACTCAGCCTTTGCATCGTGAGATTCACAAACACAGGATAATACACCAATACAGTGAATAAGTCTCGAATACAGGATATTATCTATACTAGTTATGCATGATGTTCAAAAAGAAAAGAATAACGGTATGAAAGCTCCAGTGCATTGCTGCAGCCAGTATACTGTCACGTTAGGTGCTCATTTGATGCATCCTCGAACGAAGTGCGAAGATATTTTTCGTTTGCTGACGGCATGCTTTCAGCAGCAGCATTACCGAATCTGATCCGACCATTAGCAATCAACAGCAAGAGAGGAGTATATAATCATTACATCCACAAACAAAGACCTCCAACTAACTACACACGTTCGATGGCAAATCCGTATTAAGAAATGGACAGAGAAGAGCGCGCACTTTCACTTCGTCTCCAACCATTCGTTCCTTTTCGCGGGCGTCGCGTTAGCTTAGCTCTTGCCTGCCTGTCTTGCCAGGCATGTGCATGCACAGGACACATGTCATGGCCTGCCTTTCGCGCATTTGCCTTCTCAACAACCACCGCCATTACCTCTACCAACACAGGCACCCCCATCGACCACAATAACTACGCTGCACCATGCAAGCATCTTCTCATCATTCCATCTCCCAGGCAACCACATATACTGTAGCTAGCAGCCACACAACTTGAAATTAATGGCCAGAGGAGATTGAGCTTGATGTGAGCCTGTAATGCTCCATCAACTCGATCGTAGAAGGAAAACGATGGCTTAAATGTACTTTTCAACTTTCAAAGATTTGTCTTGCAGCAAAAGAGAGGGAGTGTCCTCCGATTTGTATTAGCAGAAACCATCACAGTTCTACAACTATCTGAGACGATGCTATTAATATGGATCAGTCATATTGACAAGTTTCAAGTCCATGTCAGTTTTTAAACGAGTCCAAGGTGAAGAGCGGTCCGATGCGAGAGGCGCGGGACATCACCGACGACGTGGGAGATGCCGCGGCCTCACCGGTCCGGCCAGCCAACCACATAAAGCCATAAATGAATTCGCTAACCAGAAAGATTGGAGATACATATTAGCTAGAACATCCGGCCTGGCTAGCAGAGTGATGTGCTTTCGGCGAATAAATAGCATCTGCCCATCCAAGTACACGGGGAAGATGGAACTAAACTTTGCGTTTCATTGCGCGCAGTGCCATCAAACAGCATGTGAGAGGACCACGAGGCCGATGTTGGATCGACCTGCCTCGCCCATCCTTTAATGGTTACCTCTGCGTCACATACATGCATGTCAGATCTTCATGGCGCGTATTATGATGGTAGAACAGGAACGATGTGTTCAGTTCTTGTTTAGTAATATGGATTGGACGCATCAGTGATGTTATTGTCGGAACTCGGAAGGGATGGGTCTAGGTAAATAAGCTGGAAATCGAGTGCTACTGCTCAGGTAAATGAGCTGCTTTACCTTGTCAAGATCCTTAAAGATAGGTGGTGAAGCACTAGGACAAATCCAGAAAGGTCACTGGATTGTCACTACATGGGCACTGAGTCTCGAACATTTGTACACTGGACTTCTGTTTTCAAGATGGTCAGAGCCTTTTGACCACTGCGCTACCGTTTGGTTTGAATATAAAAGTTTGGTACGATCATAATTTCTTGAGCACTCTAGTTCATTTCTGGCGTCAGAAAACCCAGGCAGCCAATTTGGCCAGCCTGATTTTGTTGACGATAAAATTTGGTTTGGTTTCATGTGCAACCGAATGTTGAGACTTCTACGGCAAACTGAAGATCCTTGCATTTCCAACACGAGATTTTCTCCAATGCTTAGAAGTCAGTATCTATTCGTTGACAAGATTCTTTATCAAAAAGAAAATCGTCCACAAATTAGTTAGTCAGTACCTATTTCCTTATTGGAAATGACTCCGCTGCTTTTCCTCGTCTTAGACGGATTAACTACCACATGCATACGAAGGCAACGAACAAATACTCGCGAAATTGTTATGGCCAGTTATTGGAAGGTACGGTACCAGCTTTGATTCCATCTCACGTACATGTACGGACCTGCCAATCAAAAAAGACCCTGTGCGTGCCTAACAGTTTCTTTTACGTACTCCACACCACACCACTAAGCAGCCATAGTTTCTCGCGGAGAGAAAAGACGAGATCTGATATGGTTATTGGATCCGTTCTTTTTTCTTCTTATTTATTTTGTGGACTTAGACGTCGGCACGATATCTCTATATACGCATGAACAATTATTTTTCTACTTAGATCAATGTTAGTAAAATGTGGAAGTATTTTCGGACGATAATTCTAGTAATAACATATGAACGCGACAAATCAAATATGGAAGTCTTCTTTTTACATGCATACTCTTGACTTTGCATTGAGTAACATGGAAATACAAGTGCAAGACAATAAAAAATGCTGTAGTTGCATACTCATTTTCTTTTGAAAGCATCTACTCATAATTAACTATAGACAAGTCCAAACAGATCATTCATTGTTACTTTGATGCACTAAATGCGAATTAATTGCAGCTCGACTACGTACACTAGTACTACCGTACGCCAACCTCCCAACACTAGCACTCCTACATACTAGTGCTAAAACGGGCAATAAACGAATGAAAACAAGCGCTAGTATCAAAGCCAAGATGAAAACCTGATTTTCTTCAATCACTCTTTATATGCATATATATGCAGTGAAAAGGTGATCAACCTGCACATTATCTACTCAAAGAGTCCAGCGCTGTATCCCCCGTGGGATCAGTCAAGAAACCAAAGAAGAAGAAAAGAAAACAAAAGCTACATCGCATCTAGGCAGATCGATGCTTCGTGTGTGATTACTAAACTAATGATGCACTTAAGCCCCCAGACTAGAAACTTCTGGGGCCTTAACGTTGCTACCACCTACAAAGTTAGCTAAGCGGGCGAGGCATTGTAACCTTACTGGTAGCCTCCCGGCAAAACTGCGTGAGCGCACGTAGAGGACGACGCAGAGCAGCGTCCCGACGACGCAGGTCGCGCCCCAGATAATGAACGTCTCCTGGTAGCAGCTGGCGCCGGAGCAGGTGTGGCTCCCCCGGGCACCGGCCTCGCGCTGGTAGAGGAACGCGGCGAAGTAGCCGAAGCACAGGGAGCCCACGGGGATGTTGGACACCAAGATGTTGTGGTTCACGCCGAAGTTCTTGGTGCCGAACAGCTCGCTCGTCGCCGAGACCGCCACCGACGTGATCGCCCCCGTGCACGTGCCAATGATGGCCGTGCTAATGTACAGGAAGAAGTCGCTCGTGTTGAGCAGCAGGAAGAACGCGCCGGCCATGGGTGCCATCAGCGATGCCATGGACGCTGTCCTTGATATGGAGTAGCCGCTTCTGCGCAAACGAACAAGTTCAGTTAGCAGCTGGGAGACAAACAAAACTACTTGGACAAAACAGAGAAGATTCAACTATGTATAGCAAGTTAGTAGTTAGAACGTCATTAAAAAAAGGCCGCGTTGATCTTTGAGACTTACTAGCCTCCAAAGATCTCGCGATACTAATTAAACAAAAATAAGCATAGCAGTTTCAGTATTTTAATTACGAAAGTGTGTGAAAAGAATGCTTGGTTGCTTGCTTACTTCGCAGAGTAGTAGTCCATGAAGGACGGAAGTAGGCGGCCGAAGAAGCCAAACGAAGATGACAGGGAGACCAGAGTGGAAGTCTGCCCGAGGCCTCGCGATTCAGCAATCTGTCCAAGATTGTTCAAGAAGACCAGACCCAGGGTGCCACTGAACATGTAGCTGAAGAAGTAGAGCCAGAAGTCTGGCTTCTTCAGCAGCCGGAGGCCGCCGACCTCCTCCTGGGGTTCGATCTCCACGACGCTCTCTTCCTCCTTGGTCTCGACGTCCACGACGTCAATGACGATTACAGCCTCGTCGGTGCCAAGATCATGGATTCGGTTCTCCCGCTTCGCCTCCCATATCTTGTTCATGCTCTCCCGGATCTTGAGAGCAACCGGGATGAGCATGGGAATGGCCAGCAGAACGCTGAGGCTGACCATGTGCTCCCTGGAGGATAGCCCACTGGCCGTGGAGCCTATGCTGCCGACCACGGCGCAGGCTCCGGTCGCGAGCGTGATGGCGAACATGACGAGGAATGCCGTGTCCGTGCTCGACTCGCTCTTGAGGTCGAACACCCTGAGGGACGGCGCCACCAGTACGGTGACGAGCATCGGCACGACGGCATTTAGGAGAAGGTACGTCTTCGCCTTGGAGTTTGCCAGGCCGGGCATCGTCTCGGCCAGGCTCGTGTACACCTTGGCGCTCAGGCCGAGGTAGCTCGTCGCGAGGCTCACCGCAACGCGGCTTCTGGACGCGAAGTTCTTGATGCAGAGGAGGTAGCAGACGGTGTTGATCCAGCAGATGCCATTCCCGGCCAGGGCGGTGAGCAAGAACAGGTGCCAGAACCGGAGCCCGGCGCTGTCCAAGAAGAGGTACTGGATGCCGTAGCCGACGAGGCCGAACGCGGCGCCGATGAACGCGACGAGCCAGAGGGGCACGTACAGTGCGGCGACCCCGGAGAACCACCCGAAGAGCTTGCCCGCGTCGGACGCGAAGGCGAGGAAGTTGAGCTGCACCTGGGAGATGTGCTTGAGCTCCTTGAGCTGCGACGAGTACACCGGGAAGTCGGAGTTGGCGCCGTTGATGGTTTGGAGCCAGATGGTACCGACGAGGCTCAGCCAATGGGCCGAGGAAGGGGAAGGCATACTGTCCGGGGTGGTGGTGGTGGGCACTTGAGCTGTAATGGCCTGTGCTGGCTAGGTATTTATGGTGCTCTTGACGGTAAACTAACCGGCGACTACTTGTCCGATTCGGATGTGGCTGTGGGCTGTGGCTGCAAATTAACCGGCAATTAAATGTCCGATTCCGATGACCGTGGCTGCGAGCTAGATATGTGGCTGCTAACCAGGATCGGAATCGGTCAGTTAGGCCATCAAGCCAAGACAACGGGGGCAACAGTGCCAGGGGCCGAGGTGTAACTTTCAGCCGGTGCGAGCACAACGGAGTTGAGTTCAGACTTCAGACCGAAGTCTGTTGCTTGCAAGATCTTCGGTTCTGCTGCTGCATGACACCTAGTGCTGGTGTAATTGCTAACTAGGGACTAATGAATTAATGACTTATATGGCTGCATCTAATTCCTGGCCTGAAATACTCGGAGCTGGTTATGGTTTACCCTGCAGCCACGACGGACGATCAACAGGGGGATCACAAGCACAGTAAATGGCTCGCCTTGCTCATACAGTCAAACTCTCGTAGACGTCACTATGATTTTTGCCCGTCACTGGAGGCTCAAACGAAATCAAACACTATGATGGGCCAATAACTTCTGTGACGACAGTGTTTATCAACAAAACTTGAAGTTCCCAAACCTTGTGGTGCTTATGTAGGTCTGGTTCTTCGCCTAAGGTAATGCATATCAGCATATATGTATGTATGTATGCATATACAGGTTACTTGGCATAATTTGGGTGGCCTAATACCAGAATCGAAACTGAAAAGGAACACTAATCCTAGTTCTACACGGAAGTTCGAATCTTACAGAATAGTCAGTCCTATTCGGATTCAGTTTTGACAGAGCAGAGGAGAGGCATTCGATCCTGCAGCGACAGAGGATTCAGTTTCACCTGACAGCGCAAGACCATTTCTCGGAGATTCAGCTCACTTGTCGACGTGAAGCGTTTCCCGCCATTCGGATCAATTCAGCTCCTTTTTAAAATACATTGAACCACTTGCAGTGTGGCTATCCTCTGGATCTGAACCCATGGTGAGTTATCTCCTGATGGTCACGCTCAGGCCGGCCATTTTCACCTTGAAACATCGCCATTGTTTCCATTGAGCAGTTATGGCAGCACCCCGCCTCACAAGGTGCGGTGAAACCTCGGCCTCTCCTGTATGCTGCTCATCCATGTCTGGCCACGCTCGCAGCTGCAGTAACTATCGGCTCACCTCGGCCCAATTAAAATGAGGCCAGATCACCATGATCGACAGGTAACTCTGATGTCAGGCCTCGTGAAGACAAGGCATGAACTCGTGTACTGATTTGTAACCATGTCTGCGAGCAGCATGAATCTAGCACTCACGTTCAGGACTCATCAGACCAACTTCAACCTGAAGCTGAATAATCGCCGTTGCCATTAGGTAACGGTGACATCATGCTACGCGGAGAAGAAAAGAGCTGAAATCTGGGGCTTCTGTACGAAGTGCAGCCTGACCATACCTGAGACCAAATAATTCTCTTCGTTCTGCATTCAGACCGCCTTCGAGTTGAAACGGAATTGCCATTGTTGTTCGGTAAATGATGGCATCGTGTTGGACTGGACGAACAAATGGAAACGTATACTCATGTCCAATATGCTTTCCATGATTCCTGGTTAGAGCTGGCACTCAGATTACATTTAGGTTCAGATCAACCAAGTTCGTGTTCTCAGAGAAGAGATCAACCTAAGATCACTCCGAGCAAACGCTGATCTCATCTGATGAAAGATTAAGTTCGCTATTTTACTCCGGTACTCCCCTTTTCTTCTATGAATGAAAAAGAAGATGGAGACTGGAGAGGTCAAAAGTAAGACAGTGAGCTCGATCGTACTTGAATCGACACCGTCAGAATATAAGAAAACAAACCACATGCTAACACTCCAAAAGCGACTACATATTCGGTTGCTCTGTCATTCGAAGCACTATGTCACAGTTTTATCGGTTGAATCTCCAAGGAGGATCCATGTGCAACCATTAGGACATTGATGTAGTCCCAAAAAAAAAGTTCACAAGGTGACCCCTCATTCAGAATGTATGCCTGACGACTGGGAAATTGCTGAAAGTCTTCAGTAGTTAGTTACTGGCTCAAACATGTCAAAGGTTTGAACCAATGTACCATCTACATGCTGCTAGCATGAAGATACACGTTTTATTCTGAGCCAGTTAGGTGTGCCAAATTAAAGTTCTAAGGCGACTCTTTCTAAGCAGGGCCCAACAATCTAGTGACAAAAGGAATAACAACTTCTGTTCTCGGTTTTGTGTTTGTTTTTGCAACTTCGCGATTCTTTTCGGTTTCTCCCGGCAAGGCAGACCTCCTGCTGTTTCGACAAGAAAAGGAGAAGAAGATTTAGCTCACTTATGCGTATGATCAAGGTTAATTTAGGTCCTTTATGATCGTGGTCATTATCCAGAGTCCATTGATAATCTTCTTTTTTCGAGAAACTGGTAGGAGTACTACTTTTCAATTAAGAAAAAAAAGTTCCATTTACAGACGGAGCTTATTTTGCAGGGAACAAGTCCACCCTTACCACCCCACCCCACCCACAAAACAAATTTTCACATGCGGACTACTTCCAAATAGATATTCTGCTCGGGAGATACCGGTTTATGTCCTCTAGAGCGATGGATACCACCTTGTAGTAGGTTAGCCTAGAAGCACTGAAAACTCATCGGTTTTCCTCTCCTTCTAGATATTCGAGATCACATAAATCACATGGCCATTGTAGGTTCGGTGGATGTCTTGAGGCGAGGTGTTGAGGATTGTGTTCCACCAATCCTCCACCAAGGGGGAGGCAGTAGGTGTTGAGGATCGCGTTCCACCAATCCTCCACCAAGGGGGAGGTAGTAGGCAGTTGTGGGGCCTGCACCCCAAGCCATTGGTTGATGTGGTTCCACACTGCCACATTGAAAGGGCAATCCTTGCATAGGTGGGCAACCGTCTCCATTGCGCGAAGGCAGAGAAAACAGGTGGTGTTGTGCGGCCACCCCTGAATCCCAAGATGTCAACCGTTAGGATGTGACCATTGAGCACGAGCCAGGAGAAGAGTCTGCATTTGGGCTCTGCGTGTGCCTTCCAGATCTTCGACAGCTGGAACCGAGGATGACATATGTGGAATTGGATCGCATAAGCTGAGCTCATCGAGTATTCACCCTAAGAGTTCCATTTCCACACAAAGAGCTTAGATTCCTGCAACAACGTCCAAAGGTCGACGAACTCCACGAGGACTGAGGGATTGTTGAGACGTGCCACGGATTGCAGCCATCTTTTGTCTTACAACTCAAATTGCACGGTCCTACTATTCCTTGTCGCGATGTTGAATAACCTTGGGGCTCACACCCTGAGGGGCTCCCTCCCTATCCAATTTTTGTACCAAACAAAGGTTCTGCTTCCATCCCCGATGGAAATGATCGTGGATGCTCTAAATAGGGACATGCCGGTGGCATTGCAAGGCAGCTCTGACCCCACCTAGGGGTGGTCTAGGTTAATCCATTGGAATCATGGCCATCGCAGACGTAGTGCACGGCTAAATCTCTCAATATCAATGATGCCAAGCCTCCCTAGCAACTTGGCATGCACATAGTTTTCTAGTTGAGAAGTGAGTGGCCCCCGCTTGCCTGCTTGTTATCGTCACCTTTCTAGATAAATCTCAGCGAGATACAGTTCAACTTTTCTCTAACCCACTTTGGTAAGTTGCCGTGACCGCGAGCAAGGATTTCGACAGCATACTCTTGCTTGCCCTTGTCAGGTTTTTTCCCTTCCAGCCCAGTAGGCGCACCCCTACCTTATCAATGAGAGGCTGGAAGTTCACCTTCCATAGTCTCCACATATGTAGAGGCAGTCCTAGGTACTTCCCAGGAAAAGAAGCAAGCTTAGCTAGGAAAACCCACAGTAGCTCCTGGAGGTCATTCCATCACATCTGACGGGGAAAACCTCTATTTTTTTCCAAGTTGATCCTAAGGCCCGAGGCCTCCCCCAAGCAGGCCAAGATGGCTGTGATGGTCTAGAGCTCCTCTTTTGATAGGTTCACAAAAATGTCTGCAATGTCTGCATCATCTGCATAGAGGGAGATTCTGAACCTGGCCGTCCAGGTCATGATAGAGTGTAGGATTCTGGATTTGTGGATGTGAGAACCCTAGACGAGGAGGATGCTAGAAGGAGGCAGATCCAGTCTAGCCAATGCTGACCAAACCCAAGCTGCTCCAAGACTTCCAGATGGTACGCCAAATTGACGAAATCAAAAGTCTTGGAAATGTCAAAGCTTGAGGAAGAGGCTTGGGGTGCTTTTTCTGTGGAGCTCTATTTGCATATTCTGGACGTGCAAGAAGTTGTCATGAACGCATCTTTTCTTTATGAATGTCAAGGAGTGGTGCCAGCCTATTTGCCATGAGCTTGGAGAAGATTTTCATGATGTTGTGGATGAGGCTTATAGGTCTGTAGTCCCCGATTTTGGTAGCGTATGCTTTCTTGGGAAGCAAAATGATGTTGGTTGAGTTGATCAAGTTTTCCAAGACACCATGCAAGTTGTCCAAGTAAAGAGTAGCACCCATGATGTCTGCTTTGATTGTGTCCTAGCAAGCTTTGAAGAAGGCACCTATGAACCCATCTAGCCCTGGTGCCTTGACAGATGCCAGGGAGAAACGGCTTCCTTGATTTCAAGCTCGTCAAAAGGCTCATCGAGGGCGGAGAGCTTCACCGATTGGTATCCAAGGTTCTCCCATTGCTTGAGGTTCTGACCGCGGGAGAACCTAGTAGGTGCACAAATTTCCTATGGATCTCCTCCTCCTTGTCCTCCTTTGAGATTGCCAAGGGTCTGGAGCACCTGGATGAAAATTTTGTGGCGCCTTCTATTTGCTCTGATGTGGAAAATCTCGATGTTTGCATCTCCCTCCCTAATCCATGATAGGCACGAGCACTGACGCATCTTGGTTTCTAAATTGCCAGGAGGCCAAGGAGCCAGCATTTGAGTCATATTCTCAGAGCCCTTTAAGCTGCGTTGGGTTCATACTCCTCCTAGGTAAAGTCCAAGCGGCATATCACCTTTTTTCCATCTCAATTTGAAGCTTCACATTATTGACAAAAAGATGTTGCCATATGCACAGAGCGAGGGCAGTACTGCACAAATTGGTGTGCAACCGCTTCACTAGGTCTTGAATGGTAATGGGCTTTTCCTAGGCTGCTTTGACCACTTCGGTGAATCTGAAGATTTTGAGCCAAAAAACTTCAAACTTGAAGGATTTGTTGCTAGATTCTGCGCGATCTCCCTAGAGGAATAGGGGGCAATGGTCGGAGCACATGGTAGTGAGGGCATGCATATGCGCATGTGGGAATAACATTTCCCAGTCAACGGTACAGAACATGCGGTCATTCTTAGTCAGGGTCGGCCCCATCCTGCTCGTTGGACCACGTGAAGCGTCGGTTTGATAGTCTGAGCTCCTTGACGTGCAACAGGTCTAACACAGATTTGATCCTTGAGTTTTTCCTAGTTCGCGGCTTTATTTATGAGATTGGAATCTCCAATGAGTAGCTACATTTTCTTGATCGCTGCTTGCAACAACTTAATCTTGTTGATGAATTCTAATTTTTCATGCTCCCCTTGTAGGCCGTATACTCATGTGATTATCTATTGCACTCTATCATTGCACATGGTGATGGTCGTTGAGACGGAATGAGCTGTCAGCTGAATGTCAAACATCGTGAAGAATGATTAGGAGGTGGCGAGGATGATTCCCCCGCAAGTTCCATCCACCCAAAGGAACGTGAAATTTGCTATGAACTATGGGCCTAGAATGTCGCAAATGATCGTGGCATCAACATGGGCAAGCTTGCTCTCTTGGATGCATGCAATAGTGCCGTGGGAGTCGCGGACAAGTTCATGGACTGCGTACCTTCTCGCCTGAGTGTTGAGGCCCCCTGACATTCCAGCAAAGAATCTTTACATTCGGGTGTGCCATTAAAAAACCGAGCCCATTGTGCCATCAACTTTTGGAAAGGAAGGATATGCTGCTTCTCTACAATCCTTGTTCACATATGACCTTATATGATGTTTATGTTCTAAATACTAGAATTTCTTGGAGAAACTACACTATAATGCTCTACCCTCTCGTGTGACACATTTTCTATAAGAAGAGGAGCCCTCTGGGATGTGTTTAGAATTTGAACTAAACTTCAGCAATAGGGTAGAAACTACAGTTTGACACCACAGTGACACCAAATTAACGTATATAAAGATATGATGAGGAATTCTATAGACTCTCTCGCTCAAAAAGAACAAGAAATTTAGTAAAAATAAAATGTGTACCTGTGCAATGCCTTGGTCAGAGGTGGAACCCGAGACATGGGATTGCCCATGTCGACCTCGTCTGCAAACAAGATGAATACCACTAGACGCGGCATTTCCCAACTACCGGCGGCCAACGGCAGGCCGAGAAGTCCGCATCGCTAGGGCAAGTTTGCTTGGAGTTAGTTAGGTTTTGCATCTAATCGCGAGCCATGGGGACCAGTTGTCAGTGAGAAAGTAGGTCGTAAACCTCTCTTCGGGGGCAATCCTCAGAACTGGGAACTGAAAACTATTGTGTGGGCTGGGCCCAAAAGTACTCCCAGGATAGTTAATATCTGTACTTTTTCTTTCTTTTGAGAATCGTTAGTTATACCCATTATGGGCTTTGTCTTTTTCTTTGGGTATACCAGAATTGTCAATACGGGCTTTTAACATTTTACCTATCAGCCTAGCTAGCAAAATCATATAGATGGGCTTTAATTTTTTACATCTCGGCGTGCACATCCCAATTATTGGATGAGCAGTTTCCACCTGGAAGGAACAGATTGTCATGAAAACCCAGAAAGGAGCAGATAAAAGGAGTTTGAGTTTGCTGAACAATGTCCTTTTCTAGTACTATTTTCAAATATTGGAATCTGCAAGTTGAAATCTGGAATATTTCGAGTCGGACATTTCCACAGTTACGGAGTGTTTACTAGTTACATACATTCAAATTACCAAGTTGAAATTTTGAATTTCCAACTTGGATTCTGAATCTTCAAGCAAAAAAAATTCAAGTTCCCATCTAGCAAACGAGTGGAAACTTACCAAATTGATAAATAGTGAGAGTGTTTTCTTTTAGGAAGTGAGGTTGTGGTTCACACGAGCAGATCCAGGGGGTATGTCATGGGTGCTATGTCACCCCTTAGAAAATATATTTTTTATACCATATATTTTTATGGTGTGGTTCACATGGACGAATCCAGGGGTATGTAATGGGTGCCATAGCACCTTTAGAAAAATGCATTTTTTATACCCTATAGTATTTACACCTTAGCCCCACCACTCAACTGTACAAGACCTATTTGTCAAAATTATTATGCTATGAGGCCATGTAAAGCTACTTGTATTGTACTTTGATAAAAAAATTGTATTTATGTGTTACATTTATGATGTCCGTACATAACAATTGAATTGTGTGTGTGAAGTGTGGTAGTTCTGGTGTTAAAATCCTCGATCCACCGAGCGGGGGTTGATGGTAAAGTCACGTGGTTTGGCCGATTCAGAGCATCGTCATAATTGCTATTGCTGTATGATGTGGGTTA
>JAGXJF010005315.1:0-132226 GCA_019208055.1 Stipa capillata
TTGGTGCTAACGAGAACGAGAACCTGAACCTTTGTAGGATCATGATGATCACGGTGTCGGAAAGTGCATTTTAGCTTTTTTAGTAGATTTTGATAGATTAATAAAACAACGATTAAGAGACTAATATGTGCATCAAGTACAATTAGGTGTTTTAGTCTAAGCAAAGATGGTTTGACAAACAAAGATTTAGGATAAATTTCTAGCCTTTTTAATGGTTCAAGAAATTACATTAAGTTTAGTGAAAACTAAACTACTAAAGGGGGCCTCAATCTAAAAACTAGTGAGGGTGCCTTGGTAATGCTCAGCTAAAAATCAATCTTCAAATCCAAATAGACCTTTGAAATCTCTCCATACATATTCCTTCTGAAAATGTCAGAACATCCGAGTTTGGTGTCGAAACATCCAAATTTCACTTCTGTATGAAGAGTTAGGGAACTCGGAGCCTCCCTGTTGCCCTTCCTGTCTGTTCTTTCAGATGTCGGAATATCTGAGATTTCTCGGAACCTCCAATCCAGTTCCTGGAAACGCCTAAGTCCTTTTGTCTTGAAAGTTGAAGCCCCCAGAATTTCTTGGAGCCTCCGAATACATGTTTTGGACTTATCTATTAAAATCTTAGAATGTCTGAGTCTGATGTCAAAACTAATGAGAATGAGTTATGTGCATCCTTTGTTGAGGATCCTTGAAATCTCGGAAGACCAAGTGCAATGGCGAAACATTCGAGGATCTTGTTTTGGCCATGCTTTGGTAAGGCCAATTAAAAATCCCGAAGGAGTAGACAAACTTGGAACTTCCGATATCTTTCCTGGAACTTCTGAGAATCACCACCATCTTGCCACTTAGGATTTCTGGAATCTCTGACTTTTCCCGGAGCTTCCAAGGTCTTTGTCCTTAACTCCAATACGTGTTCTCGGAACTTTCGAGGTTTTTCTTAGATTTTCCGAGATTAGAACTGTACTCAAAATCGATCATTCTGAGTCTTTCGTGTGGTTCTCCGAGATTCTCATAACCTCTGAAAAGTTCTCCGAACCTTCAAGTTTTCTTGTGAACCGTTTTTCTCTTAAGGACCCGAACCAACCCTAACCACCCCTGATCTTCTGGTTCTTCAACTGGTGCCTCCAACTTCTCGCGACTCTTAGTGATGCCGTTGCTCCTGCGCCTTGGCGGCAGCCGAACTCCGCAATAACCATGGTGGTTGCACGTTGTTCGTCACTCGCCATTTGACACGGCATCTACACCGCCCACCATCACTGTAGCAATGCAACTGCCACCGAGTTAGGGCATTGCTGCCGGATCGGCGACCTCCCTGAGTAAATCTCTCGTTGCACATCCATCGCGTGGGTAATCTTCAACTTCCTTATTTGTATCACACTCGATTCGATCGATATCCCGTAGAAAATCATGCAAATTAGCCCCAAATCCTTCATGTGATTGGACTTCGAAACCCTAGTTTTCATAGAAACTCAAAACTTTTGGAAAGTTTGCCGAAGCTTCCGACTTTGCCTCTTTTCTTTGAACAGATGGAAGTCACAACCTCTAAGACAAACTCAGACGCTCCATAAATGACTTCTGACCATAAACTTTTGGTTCATGGATCTTCTGAGATTTTCCTGGAACTTCCAACATTGCTCTCTGTCTAGATAGAGCGCAACTTGGAACCTCCAAGAAAATCCTAGAACTTCCAAATCTTTGAGAAATGTGTCAAGAGACAATTTTCGGAACCTCTGACTTTGATCCCCGAACTTCCCGAGATTCACTAAAAATTTGAGTTTCTTATGTCTTCTTCCTACAAAATATTTTCAAACCAAATCTTTTTTCTGAGATCACATGTATACTCATCCTCTGCACTTATCCATCTGCTTCAGAGAAGATCATGTCTTTCAAGATTGTGCAAGCTAAAGGGAAGCATTTGGAGACTCCCATCTTTGAGGGTCATTTATTTAAAAGGGGTCATCCTAACCCGGTTGGTAATTTTGATGCCTCGTGTGCTTAGAAATGGCAAGGATGGTAAGATCCAAACCAAATTTGTTGGTGCTAAGATTAGTGATCATGTTAGGAAGAGTGCTATTTGGGTAACAAAGTCTCTTATCACTAACTCTCAAGACCCAACAATGTATGAGTACCTAAACAAGCTTGATTTATTTTGTAGGACTACATCTCCGACGAGAAGAGTTGGGTGCTTGATGGTGGGTGCACCAACTACATGACTGAAGGAAAGGAACATTCACATTATCTGATAGCAAAGGATCACCACATGGAAACATCACTTTTGGAGATAATGAAAAAGGCAAGGTAAGGGGATTAGGTATAATTTTCATGTCAAATGACCTATCCATTTCCAATTCTTTGCTTGTGAAATCTTTGAAATATAACCTACTAGCGGTCTGTAACTTTGTGACCTTAATCTCGAGTACAATTTCACC
This sequence comes from Stipa capillata, assembly GCA_019208055.1. Lineage (NCBI taxonomy): Eukaryota > Viridiplantae > Streptophyta > Magnoliopsida > Poales > Poaceae > Stipa > Stipa capillata. Next base: position 2,421 of record JAGXJF010005315.1, read on the forward strand.
AAGCGTGGAGTCTTTATGACTAAGAGTGATGATTTCTCCTTGGTATTCAAAGGCTTTAGGAAAGGTAATCTGTATTTGGTAGATTTTTCTCTAAAATCCATACATATAAACATGCTTGTTGGTAAAGTCTTCTTTAGGGTTGCTATAACATAGAGGGTTAACTCATGTGAAAACGAGGAACCTCGACAAGTTTCTCAAGCATGATCACATACTTGGTGTCAAGAATGTGACAGTCGACAAAGATTGCCTTCGTAGTGCTTGCCAAGCTGGGAAACAAGTGAGAGGATTAGATTCCATCAAGAATGTCATGACAAAACCAAGTCACTAGAGCTACGTCACATGGATTTGTTTGGTCCCATCACCTATGTGAACATAGGAGGAGAGAAACGGAAGATTTTTATGAAATTTGTGAGAAGGGCTCAAAATAAATTGAAAATAAAGATCAAGAACGTGAGGAGTGACAATAGGACCAAGTTCAAGAACACCAATATTGAAGAGTTCCTAGATGAAGAAGATGTCAAGCACGAGTTCTCCGTGTACACACCATAATAAAATGGAGTGATAGAGAAAAGGAACAACACACTAATTGAGATGGCAAGGATAATGCTCGACGAATATAAGAATCCTGACCCTTTTTGTGTGAAGACCGTCAACACCACATGCCACACCATCAACCTCTTGTATCTTCATCGAACCTTGAAAAAAATTTCCATACGAACTCATCACCAGGAAGAAATCCAAACATATCCTACTTTCCCATATTTGGGAAGAAACCCAAACATATCCTTAACAAGAAGCAGCGTCTTTCTAAATTTGCTCCTAAATGTGATGAGGGATTCCTTTTTGGATATGCTACAAATTCGTATGCTTACCGAATCTTCAACAATCATCATGTATAATTAAAGAGTTGTGTGACATACAATTTGATGAAACTAATGGCTCCCAAGTAGAAATCTTTCCCATTGATGTAGGTGATGATGAGTTGACAAATGTCATCAAGAACATGTCACTAGGGGAAGTGATGCCAATGGAGGTGAAGAAGGGCACGTCATCGACTCAAGTGGAGCCTCCCATATCGACACATGCCAAGATTCAAAGTGTAGAGACGACCCAAGTCCAAAGACGGTATTCATCCTCAAGCCCAATCTCAAGTTCCACCTTAAGACCAACCGGACCATCCAAGGATCTATAGAAATTTGCAACATGACTATCCAGTCGACCAAATTCTTGGTGACATGCGTAAAGGCACTCAAACCTGTTCTCGTATTGCAAATTTTTTTGAACATTACTCATTTATTTCCTCTTTGGAGCCGACCAAGGTAGACGAGGCTCTTGAGAATTCGGACTGGGTGAATGCCATGCACAAAGAATTGAACAACTTCATCCGTAATGAGATTTGGACGCAAGTAAATCTTCTGTAACAAGCAAGATGAAGATGGACAAGTTGTGAGGAACAAGTTGTGAGGAACAAGTTAGACTTGTGGCTCAAGGTTACGCACAAGTGGAAGGTTTGGGTTTTGGAGATACTTATGCCCCGGTTGCCAGATTAGAAGCCATTAGAATCTTGCTTACATTTACTAATCATCACAATATCATGCTTTATTAAATGGATGTTAAGAGTGTATTTCTTAATGGCAAAAGTAATGAACTTGTTTACATAGAGCAACCGCTAGTTTTGAAGTTACTAAGCTCCCATATCGTGTTTATAAACTCCATAAGGCACTATATAACCTCAAACAAGCTCCTAGAACATGGTATGAGTGCCTTAAGGAGTTTCTAGTCAAGGAGGGTTTCAAATTGGGAAAATTGACTCCACAGTCTTCACTAAGTTCATTGATGGTGATCTTTTCATTTGCCAAATATATGTGGATGATATTATATTTGGTTCAACTAACAATGCCTTTGGTGAAGAATTTGGCAAGATGATGGCCAACAAATTTGAGATGTCCATGATGGGCGATTTGAAGTTCTTACTTGGACTACAAGTCAAGTAACTTCGTGAATGCACATTCATTAGCCAAGACAAGTACATCAAGGACATGCTCAAGAATTTCTATATGGAGAATGCCAAGCCAATCCATACTCTAAGGCAAACCAAAGGCATCTCAACCTCAGTTAGAAAGGTAAATCTTTGGATCAAAAGGTATATCGATCCATGATTGGCTCTCTACTCTATAATTATGCATCTAGGCCCGATATGATGTTAAGTGTGTGCATGTATATAAGATTTCAAGTCATTCCTAAGGAGTTTCACCTTGTGATCATTAAAAGAATCTTGCTAGTTTTGATCTTGTTGGATATTCGGATTTAGATTATGTAGGGGGCAAGGAGATATAAAGAATATCTCTGGCAAATGCCAATTTCTTTGTAGATCTTTAGTGTCATGGTCATCCAAGAAACAAAACTCCATACCTCTATCCACTTCCTTATGGATCAGTTGCTATGGATGAGGCAAACTTGGAAGGATTATAGAGTTGATTTGAAAGAAGTGCCTCTTCTCTATGATAAATAAAGCACAATCAAGATAACCAATAAACCCGTCCAACAAACCCCAACCAAGCACATAGATATCTAACACCACTTCCTTATGGATCATGTGATTAAAAGAGATCTACTTGAATCATGTAAAGATGGAAAAATAATTAGTGGATATCTTCACTAAGCCCTTAGATAAGCATAGGTTTTGTGAGTTGAGGAGTGAGTAAAATATCTTGGATTCTCGAAAGGTTGCTTCAAGCTTGCACATTTTCTTGATTGCTTTGTTTGATTTTTGGACTTTAAGATGTGTGAGAAAACTAAGAGGGAGTATTATTCTCTCAATGAGTAAACACATCCCATAAGGTGCAAACAAATTAATAACTTTGTGCATTGATTATTCTGAGGGTGATGGATATGCAAAAATGTGAGCCTTTGCATCATAGGATTTCATGCCTCAATGTATAGAGGTTCTACTATAAATTTCAACTCATACATGGTGGCAACACTGTCAAAAGCACTATCTTTGGTTCCTTAGGTCTTATTTGCTATCTCATTTTTTTGGTGAATTTTTAAGCATATTTTCACTATTTTTGCCAAGACTTTGAGTTGATCTTGTTCAATTTCCATCCAAATTGTTGCTTTGATTGCTCGATTGTTCTCCAATTGGATATGAAATGGACCCATAAGGAATACCCCTAAACTTCTCTATCTAAACTTTCCTTGAAAATTCTTTCAAAATCTACACATGTGAGCTTTTGTTCTGAAACTCACAATCGATCCCTCCGAGATTTTTGTGTGGTTCTCTGACATTCTCGAAACTTTCGACCATTCCTGAAACTTCCGAGTTTTTCTCAAACCATTTTTTCTGAAGGACCCGAGCCCATCGCCTAACCCTAACCACCTCAGAACTCAGTAGCTCTGACCACTAGCATTTTCTAGCACCGCCGCTACTCCCACACCTCTCTCCGCCGTGGCCGTAGAAAGAGGTCAGAGGGAACTAAGAAAGTAGTTGTACTTTACCCAATCCTAGGATTTGGACATTGAAGATAACAAAGAAGACAAGTAACTGGAGCTCTTTCTATGCTAGAAAGACTTGCTTTTCCTCGTAATTGCTCCCAAATGCCATGTGCGAGATCATATCGGTGGTAGCTCCTTGAATTGGCTGCTCAACTCGGTCTCCATGTAGCCATCCTTCTCCAACTCTACATCCCAGTCCAACATCTGACCGAGCACAATTAGACAGTCAGAGACATCATTTGTCGTGCGAAATATCAATGCTTTTGCTATTTTGTAGTCGACTATTTTTGAATTTTTCACAGCCAAAATTTTCCATCGTCTGACTCTCATTATGGTCTATGCATTTGATTTGTGATTTGTCGGGTCTGGTAGCTAGGTCTTACCCATTTTCCTGTTTCCTTTCAGTTTCTTGGTGTTTGCTCTGTGTCCTTCCATACAAGACACACACACACACAGAGAGAGAGAGAGAGAGAGAGAGTAGAGGATTGCTCAACGGTGTTTAGAAAGGGAGAAAGGTGACAAGGACACAGTCACTCGCTAGTGTCCTCGGATGCGTGTCGGGTCGGAATTAGGGAGAGGGCGAGAAAGGGGAGACGATAGAGAGAGTATAGAGCAGCGAGTTCATCACCAACTCCATCGTCTCGTTCGGTCTTCTGCATCGTCGCCTTTGTCATCGTCTCAGGTTGTGTGGTTGCTTGCTTGAAGGTAGTGTTCTTCGCCTGCTCCCTCGGTTTGCTCTATGTTTTTTTTGCTTGCTTGAGCCAAATCTTTAGGTTTGTATCTTACTAAATATCCTGTTGTTTTGCTATGTTTTGTCTGTAGTTTTTCTCAAAGCATCAATTGGATAGGACGGTTGTTGGGCAATTTTGAGAGGCTCATCGGCAACTTGCCAGTTGCACGGTCGATTTGGAGTTCTCAATGTTTTGTATTGATTCATCTTCTTCGTCTAGGTGATTTTGATTTTGCTTGCTTAGTGAAGTCAAAGAGGGTTATTGATTTTTCTTGCAGAGTTGAAATCGAATGGGATTAGTGATCTGGTTTATTTACTTTGCTTTTTGTGTGCGTATGATTAGAGGAAATTGAAGAGGATTTGTAGTTTGTGTTATTCCATTTGAAAAATCACATAGGATCAGCGGTTGAGTTATACTAGAGCAAATTGGAGTGCAGTAGTATCCTAGTAGTCTATATTTACAGTTGGGTTTGATGAGTTCTTAGACTATTTGCTCTTTTTTGTTCTATATTTGGAATGTCTCTCAATAATGTGTAGCAGTGAGCTTTGCTAGCGCCATAGAGAATGTTACTCCCTTCTATGTACATTGCCTTTCCTTATATGTCATTCTGGTTGAGGGAGGTATTAATATTTTTAGTTATACATAAGCCACTAAGTCTTTGTTTTTGCATGTGGTTCTATTTAGCTGAGGTTTATAATTTTTGCTAGATTGTTTGTGATTTGCCACATCCATGACTCCTAGCTTTTTTTCTCCCAACTTTTGTATCATACAAAAATGGTAGCTCTTCCCTATGGGTTCGACGTCATTTCTCATTGAAAATCGATACAATTGATCCCTTACACTTGTGGATTATTAGATGCTGATGCCAAAGATCAACTATGGTAGCGCTGAAGTGGAGACGATGCTGGTGGTCGTGGCGGTAACATGGTCGAAGTGGATATAGGTCACTGGTGCTGTCACTGCGGAGAACTTCCAGGGTGCGAAGATCCTTTACAGAGAAACCAATAAGATCAAATTCAACCAAAAATTATTGTCATGAGTTACTGCATGAATAGAAATAAGGTTCTTGATTAAAGATGGAGAGACAAGAAGATTGTTAAAATATAACAGAGAAGAGGAGGTAGTAGGGAGAGAGACGTGTCTAATGGAGGCGATGGGCAAGACTGCACCATTATCGACCACGATGTGAGAGGAAGAGTGGTGAGGAGTTGAAGAAGAGAGGATACCAGGCTGGTACAACATGTGTGAATATGCACTAGTGTTGAAGAACCATTTGCTTCCTCTTGGAGACACGGACATAAATGATAGATTTTGCATGGCGGCTAGGAGCACAGGATCCAAGGTCACTATGGACGGAGAAGTGATCGCGGCTGCATAGGCATGGGTGTAGGAGTCGGTGTAGTGGGTCGCAAGTAGAGGAGACCAACGCTCGGTGGACGAGAAGGAACATGCCAGGCCTAGAACATGCCGGACCATGGGTTGACACTGTGCGGCCAGGGTACGGCAGGAGCTGGTGTAGGTCACGGCATAGGAGAGCTAAGGCCACCTACTGCTTTGCTTCCTGGGTCACGTGGTGCTCCCTCCAGTAGGAGGAAGGGGCGCGCACGGATGAAGGATGGGAGTGGAGGGTGCATCATCATGATCGAGATCACGTGCTTGTACTCTGAGAGGAGTCCACGGAGCATGTTGAGCACCATCATCTGCTCGACCACAGATTGCCCGAGGTCGTGAAGGCTATAGAAGAGCATCTTCAGCCGAGAGCAGTATCTCTGATGGACATGGCAACCTGCATGCGGCTATGGAACTCAGAGTCGACGTAGACAGCTTGAGTGAGCCGGTTGTCATGGAAGAGTTCCTCGTGCGTCGTCTAGATCGCGTAGGCGGTGTTGTTCGGCTGAAGGATGATATTTAGGATCTCAGGGCTAAAGGTGGTATAGAGCCACGAGACAATCATCTAGTCAGTCTGCACCCATCGTTGTTGCCGTGGCATGCACCAGAACCATCTACATGGTGATAGATGGAGAATTTGCCAAAGATGCCCTGGAAGAAGGTGCACCACGCATTGTAGTTGGAGGCCCGTAGATTGAGCACGACGAGAACGTGCTAGTTGATGTTGACGAGCCGGTGCACGCTGGAGCAGACGGCATGCACGATGTTGGAGGGGATGGCTGGCACGATGCCTGAGTTGGGCGTGCTGACAAAGGTAACTAGAGGGGTGGGTGGGCCGCTTGGTATGATACCAATTGTACGCATGCTGACGAATAAGGTTGGGGGGACACCATCACGAGGAGTTGAGCAAGGTTATGAGGAAGATCTCGCGAAGTTGATCGCGGTTGGGAAGTGAGGAGCTACAGAAGATGGGGTGAGGAGTAGAGAACCCAAACATCTGATACGATGTAAAGGACGAGAAAGCTACGGATTTGCTGTGAACTAGGGTTCCCAATCTTTCGATGGTAGGGATATCTACGATTTTGAGGATTCAACTCTCACGATTCGACCACCAATCGTACAAGGAGAACTGTACACGACTAATATCCACTCGCTGAACCAACTCTACGGTGTTATTGACCTTGCTAGAAGCACGATCGACCTACCCACGAAGGATTTTTCCTGTAACCAAATCGAAGAACAAGTAAGAAAATAGTAGCGTAAGCAGTGTAAAATTGCAAATATGCTATAAAGAATGACAATCTCAACAAGATGATCAGTGGGGTTCCGCAAGTGGTATTTACAATAGGTCTATTGGACACTAGAAAAGATCACAGAGTCTACATGTGGCCAAATTCTTAATTAAACAAAAACCCATGAATTTAGCGTGGCCACGGGGTATTTATAGGTGAAAAAACATCCCTGGATTGAACTGGACTCAACCGACCTAAGTCGGTTGGGTCTGTTTAAACTGTCCCAAGGTCGGTCTAAATTAGCTAGCCATAGTTCTGTGACTGACTTCTCCCGGATGGTGGAATTACAGGCCAACAAAGGCTTGGCCCTAAAGAGATATAAATGGGCGCAATATTTAACTAAGATTTTATTCTTTCATCTCTTGACCGAAACTTCATTTGATCTTCCATTAGCGCTTCTCATCTTCATGTCTTTAGGGTCGCTTCAAGGTCCCGAAGTCATCACTTAAAGACCCTTCTGCTATGAGGTTGCTCTTGAGCTTGAGCTTGATCTTGCATCTCCATTGTCGAACTTAATCCGTATCTTATTGATCATGGCAGAAGCTCAATCAACAAGTGGTGTAGTGAAACTAGTAGTGGTAGTGAGTGTATCCATAGCGGCGATGTCCAGATCATCCCCCCTCCTTGAAACAAAGTTGTCCTCTACTTTCAATATTCTGAAAACCAACTAGCAAAGGAAACAAATGTACGCAACATTTACATATATATATATATATATATATATATATATATATATATATATATATATATTGTCACGGACCCGGGAATCACATATGATTAGAGGAACGGATCATCGCCAAGGACCGAGAGGCCACCCAACATACCATACGCGCAATACGTCGTATGTATCTATCACCGTTGGGTGACCCGACACCGGACCCACATACCATACGCACAATACGTCGTATGTATCTATCACCGTGGGTCAAGCCGGCCGGAAGCGACAAAACTTCCCAGAACCACATACAATTCCCAAACCCGGTAAAGAACTGGCGTTTCTCTTAAGTCACTAAGCGAGGTAAATTCGGAGGAGCCCGGCCATCGTACCCTCACCCTAACCTAGTCCGAAGACTAATGGGTCGCTCGAGAGCCCGGTACGATAGCCCACACCCTGCCTAGCCAGCACTGCATCTCAGCTAGCGGGTCACTCAACCGAGAAGTACTTCACACAGTGAGCGAATAGAGTAGACGACACTTCTTTACGACCGATTCCATATACTTCAAACATACACGCATTGTATATGGATCGATCACAGATAACAACTTTATATCGCAGTTCAAACTCTACAGGAAGGAGTTATCAGCAGAAGTAGTTTACCTCTTACTCGAGGAAGGTCACTTTTTACACACACATGACCTAACGGTCATTTACATGTCTTTAAGTTCCAAAAACAGCAGCAATTCAAAAGATAAAACCCTGAGGTGGCAGCCCTACCACCTCCACAAGAGCAAACAAAACCCACAAATTCGACCGTAGAAGATAACCTAAGATCTAAGCATCGGTATCAACGTTCTCGGAATCATAGTACTCACCAATACTGGGTTCACCTGCAACAAGTTCGGAATTGAATTCCGTAAGTACTTTCGTACTTGCAAGTCACATTTATATACTCATCCCAATCCAATTTCAGCAAGCTATTGATAAGGATAAAGTACTCATATTGCATATAATCATCAATGTAAACATGGCATGTTCATACTTGACACTACCCATATCAATATGCTAACAACATGACCACTTTTACCTGCACATATCACATGGACACATCCATTGCAGATCTGAAAGAGCATGGGAAACAACCATACAATTCCACAAAATCATCACAAGACAACCAAGCTTGATGATTTAAAGATAGCCCACAAAAGCTATATCAAATGTTCTGATCAAACCACAACGTTTGACCAAAGGGAGCACTTCCGAGAAGCCGTTAGTCCAAGGTTGGCCGACCCCTACTATCCGGTCGCCTCGCAAAGCCTCCCTACGTGGGTGAAGGGTCAAGCCCTACGACACCGGCATCGAAGGAATAGCTATGGTGCTTAAGATCACCCTCTTCCTCGATCCATCAGTAGGTGACAGAACCCCGGCTCTCACATCTCACCATTAAGGTTCCATAATTTATTAGTCCGATTAAAAGATCCACGCTGATCTTAGGATCAAACCCTAATCATGCTAGTGATATCGCCATCACAACGCAGTTCAGGAAATCACATACAACCTAGTCTTTCATCTCAACCAATAGCAAGACGTGATATGAATTAAGGGAATCTTAACGAGTATTTGTGAACTTGCCTTGCTGATATTGTTCTGGATCACAGTAATATTCACCCTCCGGATATTCCTCTCCGCTTGGTTCTACTCAAAACCAATCCCCGAAATACCGAAGCAAAGCAATAGAAAGAACTTCGATTAAAACCAGAAAGTATAAGAACCCAAGAATGCATGATATGCAGCTTAATAGGTAGAGGATGTCTATATGAATCTAACGGAATTGGTTTCGTCAAATTCGGAGTTCTAGGGTTTAAGTTATGATTTTCCGAGAGTGTGCGTATATTAGATTTAGGGTTTCATTGGGTCATGCACCATTTAAATAATATGAGATGACATACAAAGAGTATTACTTGGTTGGATCATGAACTGTTAGTCAACTTATCATCGGATATAATGCTGGCCATTTTAAAGTTTGGAAGGAAATCAATAGAATTAAACTTTGATATTAGGTGTTAGAGGGCATTTTGGACATTTCCAGATATGTGCAGTAATGTAACATAATTAATTATTGCACCATCATGTTCTACTCATTATAATGAAACTAGCAAAACAAAATCACTCAATTTGGAGTTAGCATTCAAAAGATATGCATTTTTGGAGATTTACCCCTTTTATCTAAATTCTGCCCCTTTTCTGGATTTCGAAAATGTTAATATTTTTCTTACTCAGCTCGGACCTAGCCACAGCCGATGACACACAGGGCCCAGGGAGTCGGCCCACGCCTCCCCCCTCTTTCTTTCTTTTATTTCTTCTTAGAGTATTACAGCTGGGCCCCGTCTGTCAGCTTATCCCCACCCTTATTTTCTTTTTAACCCAAAGGGTACAGCGCGGCTGGGCTCCGGCAAGGCCGCTCGGTGGCGGGCACCGACGAGCACCCGCGCGAGCTCTCCAGTAGGGAAAGAGGGAGGATGAGGGCGGCATTAGATTGAGGAGCTCACCGCGATTTCGTTTTGCTGCTCGGGTGAGGCGGGTGGAGGCGGAGTAGAGGTCGACGGTGTTAGTGGCGGACGGCGGAGCTCGTCATCGTCGACGGGGAGCTCTGGGACGGCCGGATAAAAACCAATGGGTTAGGGTGATAAGCAAAGACACTGGAAACCACTTCGAAGCTCAGAGAAGCCTCGGACTCACCGGAGACGGGGAATTTCTTGCCGGCGGAAACGTGACCGGTGATGAGGAAGATGAGCAATCCGAGAGCTTTGCTACATAAAAACTCGATTAGCCCGAGCCCTTAGCTCAGCAGCCTATGGCGGACCGATTCGACAAGAAAAATGGAAAGGGAGGGGTTACCGGAGCTAGGAGCGTGGTCGGGTGCTCCGATGTGTCCGCCGGACTCGGGAAAGAAAGCAACGGGAATCGCTACGAGGTGATCCTGCGCAAGGGGAAAGAAACGAAATGAGTTCCTCACGAGGCGAGCGAGCCTGTGCGCGCGTTAGAGAGGGAAGGAGGTATCATCGGACACCGGGACAGAGACGATGCCAATGTTGCGCGCTCACCGGGGCGGCAATGCCGGGCTTGTCCGGAGCAAAACGGGGTGGGGCAAGCTCCGCGGAGATGCTGAGGAAGAGCGGCGAGGTCTGCGAGGTGGAGAGTGCGAGAGGAGCAGGGAAGGTTGCGTGCGCGAGGAGGAAAAACCGAGTGGAGCGCCGCTGGTTTAGAGGAAGGGGCGCCCGGCGCCGGTAGTGCGCTCAGCAGAGAAGAAGCGTCGCGTGGCGGCGAGGAGCTGCCCACGGGGCCCGTTTGTCAGCGAGCAACGGAAGGGGCGCGGGGCGCTGTACCGGGCGATGGTGGGGAACGGGAAACGAGTGGGCTTGGCCCAGCACGCGGGAGGAAAGGGCCGAAAACCAGCCCAGACAGCTGCTTCGGTTTTCTTTTCTGTTTATTCCTTTCTGATTTTTGGTGTTGTGGTTAGAATTCAAATTTTTAGGGGATGTAAACCTTTGATTCAAAATTTTAGAAAAATCACAGGGCATCTATAGGATGTAAGCTCCCTGTGACAATTTTATTAGCTCAAACAAAAATTAGTTTGAGAGGTCATTTGAAAGCAGAGATGAATGGGTTCCAAAGTGGTTTGAGCTGTAGGTATATGAATTATAGCTCCAGATTTTCTAGGAATTTTTGTAGGAGTTCAGGAAGATATTTAATTCACAAATATAAACTTTGGTAAAATTTGGACGAATATAAGTACTCCAATTGGACAGAACTCTGTTCTGTTCATATTTGGCTTTTATCAAATATTGATCCACTTAAAATATCAAAATAGCTCCAAAAGAGTTAAAACTTTCCAGATAGTTAACTTCGGAGATTTGAGGTTTGAGAAAACTACAGGGATGGTATTTGGATGACTTTTATCTTAAGATTTCATTCAAGTTATTCCTAGGTCAAATCTTTAGGGTTTTCGAGTTAAACCATATGAATGTTTCTATATGATGAAATGATATGATGGAAAAATAACCCTCTTACCCATGAACCAGCTGAGGCTCCATTTACATGCTTGTTTACCAAAGGGGTCATTACACACACACATATATATATATATATAGATATAGATATATATATATATATATATATATCACTCAAAACATGCCCTCTTTGTAGATGATCAACAGTGGTTAGCACATAGCAAAATTTTACTTCATTACCCAATCGAAAGAAATAGAGCACATCACAGGGTAATGCAAAAGTTCTCAAAAGTGAACCTTGATAAATAGGTTCAGATTTGCAAATCTCTTCCCTAAACCATCCCATTACAGGTGCATAAACTTTAATGGCTCTAGTCAACACAGTTTCATCTCTTATGTTGGAGGTCATATCGAAAGGAATAAGCATTTGCACATAGTTATCTCTCAAATCAGAATATTTATAATTAGAATACCCAAAAAAGATACTAATTCATTAGCATCCTTGCATATCATGTCCAAATAATGAGTTTCACTATGAATAGCATTTGTATCATCAATGTCTACAACCCAATCAGGAGATAAGTCATTTTTAGCACATAGTGCACAAAAATCATTGACTAAACCATTGATGTCATCAAATAAAGTATCTATTGGAGTGCCTAGAACAAGAGGTACATCATTAAAATCATCACATAGCACACCCAAATCACAATATTCAGCAGTAATAGCAAACAAAACATGCACATTATCCTGCTTATTGTCATCAGATGCTTCCTGAATTTTAGTGTTGCTACCCTCCTTATTTCTTTTAGCTCTAGCTTTCTCTTCTTTTAACACATCATTAGGTGTCATGAGAAGCAAATGAATTGTTTTCCCTTATGAATGAGAGTATAAATGTTTGTCCTACCGTGATGGAGAGCACTAGTATCATATTGCCAAGGCCTACCCAATAACATAGAGCATGCTTACATAGGTACGACATCGCAATCAACATATCATGGTACGACCAAATAGTAAAGTGCACTCTCGCAAGACATGTTACCTTCAGCGTACCATAGTGGTTGAACCATTGGATTTGATATGAATAGGGGTGACATGTTGTGGTTAAGCAAAACTTCTCAACCAACTCTAGACTTGCTAAATCCCTCCATCAATGATTACACATACTGATCGGTCCTTGACGATGAACTTGAATTGAAATAGATTATGCCGTAGGTTCAATTTAGCATGTTCCACTTGATTAAGTACTCGCTTGGTAATGAGGCTTGAGTGGTTTCTAACAAATCAGCACTAATTTGCACTTCCTCCGTATCAAAATTATGCTCATAACCTACAAGGTTAGTGGTAACCAAAGCATATGCATCCTCATCAATATCGATAGCTAAAGTGTACTTGGCATTATCCCTCACAAGAAGAACCCTCTTGCTCAGACAATCATGCATGAAATGGTCATATTCTTTGCAGCGATGACATTGTTGATCTTGAGCTCTTCCTGTCGATGTAACTGAAGATGAACTTGGTGTAGGTGCTTGGGCTATGTACTTGCTTGCCGTAGCAATAGGGCCGACGGTGATCAAGTAGCAGCAGGCTAGAAGCTTGCTGAGTTGGAGGGGGTAGTAGGTATTTTTGAGGTAGATGGACTTCTATGACCTGCAGAAAATCCTTCAAAAAAATTTCGTGACTTGGCTTGACGCCCCTGTACTTCCCTTTTTGTTTTACAAGCAAGATGAAACAAATGGATGATAGTAGTGTACTCTTTGTAATCAAGAATGTCCTGAATTTCATGGTTCGAACCACGCAAAAATCTAGCCATCATAGCACCATTAATTAGTTTCAATTAAACCACAACGTATTAAACCAGTTTGTAGCTCTTGATAATAATCCTCTACATAATTACTACCTTGTTTTAGATGTTGCAATTTATTAAGTAAGTCATGAGAAAAATATGAAGTAACAAATCTGGCTCTCATGACTACTTTTAAAGCTTCCCAATTATGAGGTATATTATTTGCATGAGTACGACAATGTTCACTCTACCAAATAGAAGAAAATCAGTAAATTCACTAGTGGCAGCTCTAACTCTCTTATAAATAGGAAATTCATGGCAAGCAAATCTTTGGTCAAAACTTAATTTCCATTGTAAGTAAGCGGTAGGATCATCCTTCCCAGCAAAACGTGGCATTGTGTACTTAATTTTAGCAAGTGAATCATCACTATTGCATACCTCATGACATGGTGGATCACGTCTCATACTTGGGCGGTTGAAGCGGCATCGTTGATGATCACATCATTTGTTGTAGTTTGCCCCATCATATCCTTCCATGTCCATGAAGCTATCGCACGTAGTAGTTGCCGCCATCCTCTTCTTCAAGAGACTGCAATTGATCACCCAAGGCAGCAATGTGTACTTGGTGGGATCTCATAGTAGTGGAGGCGACAAGGAGAGCTCGTGGCCCAGCAGGGGCAGTAACGTGCGTGCTACCCGCAGGAGGTGGAGCCGCACGCCCTAACCCATCCATACAGGCCAATATGGCATCAAGCTTGGCTTCATCTCCTCTTGTGTCGACTTGAGCTCGGCGTGACTTGTCTCTAGACCTTCAAGTCTTGTAGGGGTGCTATCGTGAGCAGCCTCCAATTGCTCTAAATGATCGGACATCATCTTTGTGAATTCAGCCCACGACCTTTGTGAACAAGGGGTGATATCTCCCTCCTTATGCTCTTCATCCCGAGAACCTGCCATTGTTAGTATAAAAAAAATCACAAGTACATGTCCCTATCAACCACTAGGATGTGTTGAAAGGTCCCTCAAACTCAATCTTAGTACCAATTTCTTACTCGTTCTTACCAATGCGATAGGCGGTAACCGGAGTACTAGTGTTGGCTTCAAACAACCGATGAAGATTACATGGAGCGATGGCCAGGAATCAGCAATGTCAGGGCTTGTACACTTGGTAGAAAAGTGGAGCTAGGTAGGCTCAACTATGGTAGCAAGGATTAGCAAAAATCACATAGCAATGCAAGTTAAAAAGATGCTCAAAATACTAGCCCTACTTGCTGGACTTTGACTAGCATGAGCTAAAATAAACCTAATCCTAGATACGGAAACAAAGGATGATCTTACGTGACGAACATAAAAGAAAAGAAAAATAGAGGGAACAATCAGACCGGCTACAAAGGTAGTCAGACCGAACGGGGGAACAAAAAAAGACGCTCAGAGGATATTTTCCCTTTTTTAGTTTTTATGTCATTTGTTTAAATAGGCCAAATGTTGGCTTAAGCTGACCTTTTCTTCCTTTTTTTACCTTGGATGAGCGGAAGGTTGAAATTGTGTGGCGGCTATGGGTGGTCAGATCGCTGATTAGGGCGATCATACCAAAGTTTTGGGGCAGGTGAGGAGGCTCTGGTGCGACGAGACCATGGTGCGCTTTTGGAGGGGCAGGCGGTCAGACCGACATCTTCTATTCGGACTCGGTTTCATTTCTGAGTCGATTTCCTTCTATTTCTTTGTGGATTTCCCGATGCACATTGGTCCGAATGATGGATGGAGTCCTTCCACATGCCGAGCCCAAGATAGACTTGGTGCCGTTCTTCTGGTCCATGGCATCAGCTGTCACAACGACGGGTGGCTGATGTGGCCAGCGCTGTTGGTGGAGAGATGGTGGCGGAATCAGACGGTGATGGTGGCGGTGACGGCCGGTGATGATGATGACTAGAACACGGTAGCAGTGGTGCTAAAAAACTACGGTGCGCATGAATTCGTGTGGGCAGTCAAACTGGCTAAGGCGGATGGTCGATCGGTGGATGAAGTCGACGCTCGATCTGTAATAGATAATAAATATGGAAAAGGAAAACGATGTACTAGTTATTTTATTTTATTTTTCTCGAAAGAACAAAAAGAAAAAGGGTATGATCTAGTAGGAAATTCTAACCACGAACTAATCTAGAAATAGCAACTAGGCATGATTTATGTAGCAAAAATTCAACAATGCAACGTACTAGATTGAAAAAAGCAGGATTAGATTGGTTTGGACAAGGATGAAAGTATTTTTTTGAATTTTCAAGATGCAATCTACTAGAATGATAAAATCTCTCAACGAGCAACCTGGCTCTCTGAACCAATTGATGTGAACCGGGGTCTACGACCTTTCGATGAGAGGGATAACTATGACTTTGGGGATTTGGCCCTCAAGATTCGGCTACCAACCATACAGGGAGAACTGTACATGATTGACATCCGTGGCAATCGTTGAATCAACTCTACAGCGTTATTGACCTTGCTACAAGCACGATCGACCTATCCACGAAGGATTTCTCCTACAAGCACACTGAAGAACAAGTAAGAAAATAGTAGCATAAGTGTCGACGATCGGTGAACCGGCGAACTTACGGTACTCGTGAGATGATGATTACTGGGGGGTAGGGACCTCTAGGGCCCAAACGCCAAGAGATCTGACAGCAGGGAACATCCATTTTTATACAGGTTCGGGCCTCCCTCAGGATAATAACCCTACGTCCTGTTGCTATATATTGCTCAGGAACACGCTTTACAATGGGGGGATGTATGTTAGTGGCTACCCTAGGCCTAATCGTAGACTAAACTATCCTAAACCACCAGGCTCGACTCCTTCGAGGCAGTGGATCTTCTAGGGCTTCGACTTCGGGAGCTCCGACTAGACGTCTTGACCTGATTGGCTCTGTTGGATCTATTTTCCTCCCCCCTCCCCTATGGGATTGCTGATCCTTATATAGGGGGCGTCCGAGGTCGTACTGGACGTGGACTTACGCCCAAGTAGGACTCTGGTCTCCTTAAACGTCAGGATCGACTTCCTAGTTTAAGGAGAGTCTTCTCTTCTCGAGAGAGGTTACCTTATCGTCCAGGGATCCTTCCCGGGTAAGCTGTACCTTCCTAAAGTTACGGAAGTCTACATACGGATACCCCTAATACGCGGGAAGCTATACTATTCATCATCAAGCCCCCATCAGTACGCGAAGTGAGGCCATGAGGGTTCTGTTAGAAATCTGCCCTTGTCGGGAACGAACTTCCGAGTAGGCGATCCGAGTAGCTTTCGTTGGTGACTGCTTCGAGTAGGTTCCACCCCGTCCAGGTAGTCGGGAGAGCCTTATCGGAATAATCCTCGGGATAGACCCAGAATGTTTTCTGACTTGATCTGGTCCGTTGATCTCGGACACGCGTCCGCCTGGCACGTTTTTAGGAAACCGATCCATCGTGGCGGAAAATTCGCGTGGTGATGAAGAATCTTCTCTCTCTCTGCGCTATCGTGCGCGCGCTCGTTCGGGTCGTGGGTTGTCAGACCCTCTTTTTCCCGCGACATGCCTTGTACGCGGAAAAAGCAACTGCCCGCATTAAATGCGATGGAACTGATCGTGCCGAAAACCGCGCTCGTCCCCGGTGAAAGTTTAAATCTCCAGGAATCCAAAGATTGGGGTTTTTGCACGCATTGTCTTTTCGCCTCCCAGCCTTCTTGCTCTCTTCATCTTCTTCCTCGCGCCCTTGCCAAAACCTTCGCCTCCATCTCCTCGTGGTCGAGTGACGAAGATGGGCAAGAAGAAGATCGTGAAGAGTTCTCCCGATTGCACCGAGGAGTCGGGGAAAGCCTCGGAGGAAGTAGCCGTCGCCATTCCTCCATTCGAGGTCTCTGTGATGGACGCCGCCACCTTGGAGAAACTGGCGGCGGAAGAGGTGATACTCCCGGAAGTATTTGTGCCTTACCGGGAGGCCGTGAAGGAGACGGTCCCCTCCCCCAACACGGGTTGGATCGTCGTTTTCACGGACTTTTTTAGGTGTGGATTCCAATTCCCGCCTTCGTCCTTCTTCCTCCTTGCACTCCAGTTCTACGAGATCGAGTTGATCCACCTCAACCCGAACTCGGTCCTAATGCTGGCAGTCTTCGCGCACCTGTGCGAGGCCTACCTCGGCATTAGGCCGAACCTGGAGCTCTGGAGGTACTTCTACAACCTCCGCCGTCAGAAGGGCAGCGGCGCGGGAGTCGTCGGCGGCGCAGGATTCCGACTTCGCGAGGGGATGAAGAATGCTTACATTGCTTCCTCCTGGAAATCGTCCTGGTCGGGCTGGCACAATCGGTGGTTCTACTGCCAACCCCCAGCGAACTCGAGGCTATCCTACCGTGGGCTCGCCCCTATCCCGAACAAGAGCTGGGGGGAGGCCCCGAAGGAAACTAAGAAGCTTAAAGCGCTCGTCCAAGACATCGCCAACCTTGTCGCCAAAGGCTTGTCGGCGTGGGATGTCGCGGAGGATTTCCTTCGACGCCGGTTAAGCCCTCTTTCGTCGAGGATCAAGGGAGCCTGGGAGGTCTCGGAGGGTCCAGACCAGACCAGGGACTTTGACACGGGTAAGTATTACGACTACCTCCGTGCCGATTCAATCGTCGATACTCCTTACACACTTCTTTCTTGTCGTGCCGAGCAGAGTTGTCCCCGGAGGAGCTTCAGAATAGGTTGAACTACCTATTCGAACACTCCCCCCAAGGTGGGCGCACGGATGTGCCCTTGCCTTTACTGCAGCAGAGCCCGGACAGCCGACAAGAGGTACTCTCGGTAAGGTGTTCATCGTTGACTGGCTTGGGTTCATCCGAGTAGCCTTACAGAAGGTCCTCGGGCTTGTTTCTTCGCAGCGACTAGGCCGTGGGGGACCTGACCCGGAGGCCGAGTGAGCAGGCGTCCCCGTCGAGGACGACGAGGTCGAGATGTACGACACGGCCCCGCCGCCCCCCCGAGACGAGGGAGGAAGATCCTTCTGCGGCCGAGGAGGGGACGGACGCCCCCTTGACGAGTTCTCCCGCCCGGGACCCTCGACCACAGGTTCGACTTCTCGCCCGACTACTTCTTTTTCCTGTGTCCTTTTCCGAATGACAGTCACAAGAATGGATGTGTCGGATAGCCCGAAGCGAGCAACCCTTTCCCTAAGGGACCAACTCCCCCTCCTACGACCGTTCTCGAGGAGGTGGTTGTGGCAGACAAGGGGAAGGCGCCGCTCTCCTCCGGCAAGCGAGACTCAAGTGTCTTGGCCAGAACAACTCCTCCTGTGGGGAAGCGCACAAAGTGAGTTTTCCTTTGCCGCCTTTTCTTTCTAACTTCGTTGTGTTGAAAACTTGACTTGGTTGCTTTTGGCGACTAGGGTGTCGATCCGCTCCGCCAAGACCCCAACTCCAGCGGCCACCAAGCAGCAGCCCCCGGCGCCGAAAGCGGCCCCGGCCTCTGTGCCGGACTTGCCACAGGCCCCTGCGCTGGATTCGCCGCAGGCCCCTGCGCCGGAGTTGTCGCAGGCTCCTGCACCGGGGTTGCCGCCGGCCCCTACCGAGGAGTCGGAGCCCCCGGCACCGGAGTGGAGTTGCCCCTCGTTGAGCAGATCGCGCCTTCGGGTCCTTCGGCGCCTGAAGGTCTTCGCCTTTCCTCCTTGCTGCAGGTAACGTAAAGGAAATCAGTGATAAGGTAATCTTACTCTGCTTGTACTAACCTGCTCTTTTTCAGCTTGCTATCTCCCAGGTCGCTCCGCTCGAGAAGGCCCAAGAGGAGTTGGACTCGGTGCGCGACGAGCTGAAGAAACG
The DNA here is from genome assembly GCA_019208055.1 of Stipa capillata. Lineage (NCBI taxonomy): Eukaryota > Viridiplantae > Streptophyta > Magnoliopsida > Poales > Poaceae > Stipa > Stipa capillata. The sequence goes on from JAGXJF010005315.1 coordinate 21,582, forward strand.
CCTCGACGAGTCCGAGAGGCAGCGGGCGGAGAACGAGACGTTGCTGAAACGCCTCGAGGACTCCGAGAAGCAGCGGGCGGCGGAGAAAGAGGCGCTGCAGAAGAGTCTTGACGACTCCGAGAAGCGGCGCGCGACGGTCGAGGCTGATCTGTCGTCCGCCAATGCACGCCTCTCCGACGTCGTGCCTTCCTTGCAGCGGAGCCGATCCTATGCGGGGAAGCTGAAGGAAGACCTCGAGCGGGCCTTGGGAACGCTCGAGAAGGCGTTGGGGGAAGTTGGTGTCGTCGTCGCCCCGAGTTCTTCTTCGGCTGACCGCCTAGTCGAGCTGACGGCGTCTGTCTCCCAGTTGAAGCCTACTGTCGAGAAGCTTCTCGAGAGCGAGCTTCAGCAGGGGGTTCGCGATGCCCTGGCCTTCGCCTTGGCCCTTCTGAAGCACGAGCACCCGGACTTGTCCCTGGAGGCGCTTGCTGCTGACTTGCCGGAGGGTGAAGAAGAGAGCCTTGTCGACGCCATGCAGAAAGCGGCAGACGCCTTCGGTGATCGAGTCCAGACATCTGGCTCGAAGTAGGTCTGTAATAGCAAACACTTACGTAGATACTGTGGTTAGTAACTGTGCGATAACTCGTGTGTTTTGGTCTTTTTCAAAACCTTGTCTAATCTGCTCATGTGAAACTTTGTCGGATGCAAGCGTAGACTTTAGTCGGAACCAATGCCCTTTGCCTTCCTCTAGCATAGGTGTGCGAACAGTGCCGTAGGTCGTTCCTTGCTGTGATCGACCGGTCCTTATGTTTAGTCGGATGGAGGGCTCAGTGGCTCCTCATCATCAGTAAACGCGATAAGGGGTCTTTCATACAGCTTGTCGTGGCCATGGCAGCACCTCCGTATTCCTTAGCTGAGGGGAGACTCCGGTTACTTGGCTGGTAAACTCTGCGTTTGCTCAATCAACGAGGTTTCACTCTACCCGAGGTATCTTCTGCTCCGAGTGGTCGGAGACTTGGATAAGCGTACAGGTTCCGTTGATCTAGTCGTACTCGCACCTCCTTCCCTTCCTTTACTTGGGATCAAGGGACATTGCCACGGAATTGGGGAGCTTAGTCAACCAGGCCTTAGGTCTGGTCAGGTGGGGGGCTCAGTGGCTCCCCTGTCACCTGCAAACGCGTTAAGGGGTTTTCCTCGCATCCCTGGCAGTTGCAGCGCCGAACCCTTTTTCCTTTGCGCGGGTCGGAAAAATCGGTACTCGTACTCGTATTTCGACTTTCCCGTATTCTTATCCAGCCCCCGACTGACCGTTCGAGGGATATCTCGGATAGGCAGTCTGAATGGAAAATGAGAAACATTGGACTAAGAATTTTGTATTATTTAAAAACTGTGTCTTTTACAGGCTACTGTAAGGAAAAACAATTCTAGGAAAAAGCTAAGAAACAAAAACTAAGCCCTCCCCTCCTCCTTTGGCTTGTCGTCGGTTGCGCCAAAGACTCCCGTCCTCTTGTCACGACCCGCTGACCGAACTTTGTTGAGTGCGCGTGCTGGGCGGCGGCGCCCGAAGCGTCTTATCATCGATTTGTTCGTAGCTTGGCGACTCTTGAGGCTGGTGTTGGTGCAACTTCAGAATCCGCCGACGAGGAGGTGATGGTTGTACGATCTTACCGGAGGCGGTTGTACTGGACTCTCTAACGGACGCAACCTTCTTACCACTAATACGAGCGACCTGGATCGGGCCGCTTTTCCCGAGGAACCGTTGTCCTGTCCGGGGATGGCCCTGTTTTTCTCCCAACTCCGATTTAGTCGTGGAGCTTTTTCTCCAACTTGGAGGGGTTACTTTTCGAAGTCGTTGCTCGTAGCCGTGGAGGCGGTCTTGACGACGTGGAGGCGGGAGCCTCGACGTTGGCGTCCTGGGTAGAGGGTAGTTGCTGCTCTGCGAGGTCAAGGCTGCGCTTGTCGCAGAGGAGTGCTTCTCTGGGGGAGCTCCTTATCGTGAGGACACCCTTTGGGCCTGGCATCTTTATGCACTGGTAGGCGTAGTGCGTAGCTGCCATGAACTTGGCCAGGGTAGGCCATCCCAAGATAGCATTGTAGGCTGTCTCGAAATCGACTACGTCGAACAGGAATTTCTCTGTTCGGAAATTCTCCGGTGTACCGAAGGTAACCGGGAGCGTGACTTGCCCTATCGGCGTGGCCGATGAGCCCGGGACGATGCCGTGGAAAGCGTGCGTCACCGTCTGCACGGACGACCGTGGCACTTGCATGGCATCGAGGGCGTTAGCGAATAGGATATTGAGGGAGCTCCCTCCATCTATTAGCACGCGGCCCACTCGGCAGTTGTTGATCGTTGGCTCGACCATGATCGGGTACCGTCCTGGTCGAGCACAGTTTTCGGGGCAATCGGTCTGGTCGAATGAGATTGCTACCTCAGACCACTTGATTGCTCGAGGGACTCGCGGTACACTCGTGAGGACTTCCCGGGCGATCGCCTTATACTGCCTCTTGGACTCGTAAGAGGTCGAGCCCCCGAATATGTGCTCGATTGCTCTGACATGCCCCTGGAACGGCTCAGGAGTGGATTCATTGTCGTCGGAAGACGTCTCCCGGCTGTTGTTAGCGACCTGGGGATTCTCCTCGCGGAACCTCTCCCGCTCTTCCCTGAGGTATTTCTTGAAGATGCGACACTGTCGCAAATCATGCGAGTCAGTCTGGTGAAAGTCACACCAGGGCTTGGACGTCTTGTCGGAGGATGTCGTAGGCTTGTCCTTGGGGCGTGGCTTCCAGGTGCGTTTCTCGGAGATGTCGGCCATCACCTCGTCGGTTCTAGTCCTCTTCTCTTTGCTCCCTCCGGAGGGCTTCTTCTTGCGCTTAGTCTTGCACGAATCGCCTCTTGACCGGAGGGGAGAACTGGTCGATTCACCCCGTTGCTGCTTGATATAGCGAAGGGTTTCCTCCGCACAAGCGGCCTTCTCGGCCAAGTCCATGAGCTGCCTGGTGGTTTTTGGTGGACGCATGATCAGGTCGTGCGTGCACATCTCGTTTCGGCTACCCCGAGTGAAGGCGCGGATGACATCCGAGTCCATTATTTCGGGTATAGTGTTGCGGACAGCACTAAACCTCTTCGTGAACTCACGGAATGTCTCATCTGGTCGCTGGACGACGAGGAAGAGATCGTTGACCCGACCAGGCCTCGGGAAGGTGCCCTGGAAGTTTCCCGAGTAGCATGTCGCATAGCTATCCCCAGGAACGTATGGTTCCTGGGGGAAGGTTCGTCAACCACGTCCTAGCGGCTCCTCTGAGAGCGGTAGGGAGGTAGTTGGCCATTACCTTCTCGTCACCACCGGCCGCCTCAATCGCGGTGGTGTAGATCTGGAGGAATTCCACGGGATTCGTGGTTCCGTCATACGATTCAAGCGAGCCGGGCTTGAAATGAGAAGGCCAGCGTACCTGTCGGAGTTCCTGCGACAACGCCTGACATCCGCTGAAGGATCCCCGATAAGGCACGTTCTCGCCACTATTCGGGGTCGAGGATCGGCCCCGGGTATTGGCGTTGTGCACGTGATCTCTCCGAGAAGGTTGCTGCTCCTGCTGGCGCCTTTGGTGGCGGTGCCGCTCGAGCTATTCTCGGAGGTCCACCGGCTGCTCCTCCTGAGGAGATCGGTTCCTGGGGTGACGTCCCTCCTGATCCCGTTCTTCCAACGGAGGAGGGGTATCCACCCGAGTAGAGCTGCGGGCCACCGATCGGGCTCGAGAAGACTCGGCCTGGTTCTGAGCCTCCTGGAGGTCAGCCCCCAGCCGTCGTAGCCACTGCTCGCCCGCGGGTGTAGATAAATCTGCTACGGGAGGCTGTGACAGTAGATTGCACACTTCCGCAAGTCTTCGAGCAGTCCGGGACACGTACTCCCTCGTTCCCGGGGGGATCTTTTCTCCCATGGCAGGCAGGTCTCCGCTCCGGCGAGGAGTTCTTTCCCTGGCAGCGGGCAAGCCTCCGTCCACGTGGGAGGCAGCCAGCGCATTGCGCGGCTGCGAGCCCCCGGGCAGATCCTGATCTTCGGGGTCTTCTCGACCGTCGTTGATCACGAGTACCATCCGAGGTCCTTGGCTGGACGACGTGTACTCGTATTCCATCGCGTTGTCCTCATCGAACGCCACGCGGGTAAAGTCTTGATCGTTCTCACGATCAGAATTAGCAGGAGAAATCCCAGCCATGGGGCTGGTCGTTCCTGCTGGGGAGTCGTCATTCAAGATCAACTTCCCGCTGAAGGCCCTGGCGCACTCGGTTCTGAAGTGATCTGCTTCGCAATCCGAGTCCTCTCCAGGGGCGTATTCTCCGAAGTCGACTCGATCCATCACTGGGTACGGGTTCATAGGGCCGAAGTTGTCGTAGAAGCCCTGATCCGAGTATCCAGTGCGGGGCGAGGTTGCGACCGGTTTTCCTGTCGTGCTTGCTACTTCCTCGGTCGCAACCGGGGAGGGGTGTGCAAACGGCGCTGGGATCTGATCGCGCCTAGTTGCGCGTCCTGCCGACTTTGATCTTTCCTCGACGGTTTGGTCTGGAGAGGTCCCCACGGTCGGCGCCATCTGTCGACGATCGGTGAACCGGCGAACTTACGGTACTCGTGAGATGATGATTACTGGGGGGTAGGGACTCTAGGGCCCAAACGCCAAGAGATCTGACAGCAGGGAACAGCCGTTTTTATACAGGTTCGGGCCTCCCTCAGGATAATAACCCTACGTCCTGTTGCTATATATTGCTCGGGAACACGCTTTACAATGGGGGATGTATGTTAGTGGCTACCCTAGGCCTAATCGTAGACTAAACTATCCTAAACCACCAGGCTCGACTCCTTCGAGGCAGTGGATCTTCTAGGGCTTCGACTTCGGGAGCTCCGACTAGACGTCTTGACCTGATTGGCTCTGTTGGATCTATTTTCCTCCCCCTCCCCTATGGGATTGCTGATCCTTATATAGGGGGCGTCCGAGGTCGTACTGGACGTGGACTTACGCCCAAGTAGGACTCTGGTCTCCTTAAACGTCGGGATCGACTTCCTAGTTTAAGGAGAGTCTTCTCTTCTCGAGAGAGGTTACCTCATCGTCCAGGGATCCTTCCCGGGTAAGCTGTACCTTCCTAGAGTTACGGAAGTCTACATACGGATACCCCTAATACGCGGGAAGCCGTACTATTCATCATCAATAAGCAATTTGAAATTGCAAATATGCTATAAAGGACGATAATGTCGACGAGATGATAAAATGGGGTTCCGTAAGCGGTCTTTACAACAGGTCTATCCGACACTAGAGAGGATCAAAAAGTCTACATGTGGCTAAACTATGAACTAAACAAAACCCCACGAATCTAGCAGCATCCAGGGGTATTTATAGGTGGAAAAGCATTCCTAGATCAAATCGGACTCAACTGACTAAGTCGGTTGGGTCAATTTAAACCGTCATGAGGTTGGTTTATACTGGCCAGGCATAGTTTTGTGACTGACTTCTCCGGGATGATGGAATTACAGGCCAACAAAGGCTTGGCCCAAAAGACACATAAACATATGCAGTATTTAACTAAGACTTTATTCTTTCATCTCTTGACCGAATCTTCATTTGATCTTCCATCAGGGCTTCTCTAGTCTTCATTTTCATGTTGTCAGGGGGGGGGTTCAAGGTCCTGAAGTCATCACTTGAAGACCCTTTTACTATGATTTTGCTCTTGAGCTTGATCTTGATCTTGATTTGGCATCTCTATTTGTCGAACTCGATCTTTATCTTGTTGATCTTGGAGGAAGCTCAATCAACAAGTGGTGTAATCGAACTGGTAGTGGTAGTGAGTGTGTCCATAGCGGCGATGTTCACATCAAGATCCAACACACATTTATATTGATGAATTGGAGAGGTATAAATACATGTGGAGAGGTATAAGTAACACCTGCTATATTTAAGGATAGAGCCATGAGACTAGGAACTAAGCTAACGTGTTGCAGTGTCGTGCAGAGACGTGGTACAATGCCATAACTACTACAGAAATCTCTATCTGAAACAGTCCAAATCATAGCAGACAGTTTTTTGAACCATTTAGGGCCCGTTTGGATGGCCGGTTTTTGGCCCAATCTGCGCTTAAAATACAACCCACACAAATAATTTGGCCTGGCTGGGAATACACCGTTTGGATGTTCGGTTTTGGGCCAGCCCAAATCCGTCGTTTTGTTTATTCCATCGGTAAAACAAAACACCCCTCCACCCCTCCTTTTTCTAATCCGAGCCCGAGCACGATGCTCTCCCCCTGCCTCTGCCCACTCCGGTGCCGCCCCTCTCGCCTCTCCCCGCTCCAACGCCGCCTCTCCCCTCTCCGGTGCCACCTCTCCCCGCTCTGCCCCGCCTCTCCCATGGCGTCCTCACCACCGACTGCGCCGCAGCGCTCCTCTCCGACTACTTGACCGCCTGTCGCGCCTCCGAGCTCCACACGGCTGCGGTCCGCGCGGGCCTCGACTGTGACCGGGTCGTCACCTTCTGCCTCCCTCCCCGCCTACCGTGGCATCGCCGTTCGGGTTCGGAGGTGCTCCTCCACCATGAAGGTTGCGCCGCCACCATCTTCCCCCTTCTCTAGCCCCGCCGCTCCGATGCCCCCGCCGTTTCCTCCCGCCCTAGCCACTCCAAGTACGCCCAATCGCTCCCACTCACGGCGACGCTGCCCAAACACGAGCAGAGGATGATGCCTGAGGTCTCGGTGGTTGATGATGCTCGGTGATGCCTGAGGTCTCACCGGAGGTCACCGTCCGAGGAGGAGCCGTCAGAGGTCTCATTGGAGGTCAAGTTTTCTGGACAAGCGGGAGAGCTACGGCTGATTACCAAACAGCTGATTACAGGTGAATCAAATTACACTTGTATTCAAAAGTTTTTGTGAGGACAAATATATAAGCCGTCTGGGTTAGAAGACGATCACAGAATCGTCTGGAATACATTTTTTTTGTTTTTCAAAAAATGATGCCAGCACCGCTCTCGTCGTCGGCGCCGCTCCATCATCGTCTCTACGCCTCTCGTTGCCAGCCCCAATTCCTCTCCTAGATCTGGAGGAGAGGGTGCCACCCTAGCCAATGACAAACCTGAAGAAGGTGGCAGCAGGGTCCTCTATGGCCACGGTCGTCGAGCCGTGGTCGAGCCCACCCCTCCTCCCGATTGACGGTCAGATCTGCAGGGAGGGGGTGGTACCTTCGCTGCAGCCAAGCTTGGGGCCGATGAAGACCACCGCTTGGGGCAGCCGAGCTTCACCACGAAGAGCACCGCCACAGACGGCTGCGGTGAGTTGACCTTCTTGCAAGCCGGCGATGGCACCTGAGAAGAGAAGAATGAAATCAAACCCACGAGGAGCTGCAGATGTGAAAGGAGGGAGATGGGCGATGGTACGGCGCTCGCTCACCAGGTGGCCTCCTAGATCTATGTTGTGGCGGGTTGCTGGCGCTGTTGCCCCTGTGGCAACGCTTTCCACGCTGTCAGCGTCGTTGCTCTCCGGGGAGATGGTCTCTGCGCCGCACGCTTCGTCCCTCCCCGTTGCTCCTCTCCTTGCTGTGCTACCGCTCCTCTCTGTTGTTCCTCTCTGCACAGCGGGCGCCATCCCTCTCTGCGAGCGTTGTCGTTCCTCTCCATGGGCAACGCTCTAAGCGAGCTCTCGACCAGTGAGAGAGAGGCGAGATATGCGAGAGAGGGGATCGGGAATACAGGGACGCGCCGAGTAGGGTGTGTGTGTTAGCGCTTAGGGAATAGATCGACTCATATCTCTCAGGCTAATTAGGTCTCTATGGGCTGGTCAAATCCTAGACGATTCATTGATGCAAAACCGTCAACGAACCGTTTAGGATGTACTACTTATTTTAGACTGATGAAAGTATCGTTTTAGATGTAAAATTTATCAAAACCTCTAGGATAAATATCATTTCAGATGGTTTTTATGAACCATCATGAACGAGGTGTGTTTTATGTGTTTGTGTAGCGATGCATGTGACGTATGCAAACGTGCATCTCTTGACACAGACCAAATGGTGGTTCGCAAGCGGTTCTTGCACCCGGACGTCATTGCGGCGTACAACCACATCTTCCTCTGGGACGAGGACGTCGAGGTAGATGCTTTTCAGTCTTCATCCCATCAGGTACCTCGAGGTCGTCAAGGAAGAGGGCTTGAATATCGAAGCCGACGCTCGACCGCCGGTCCCAGATCCACCACGGCATCACGGCATGCACATTGCTGATCAGGCCCAGGTCGGAAGGAGGCGTCGTCTTGCACCGGCGGGCCGAAGACTGGTGAAGGAGCAGCAGGGTGCGATGGTGGCAGCACGGGGCCGCCGTGCGCGGGCACTACAGCAGAACAGGTCAGCACTAACGGTCGCCAAACCCCCTCTACTGATGGACAGGGGGCCCGTCACCCTGGAAATGTCAGTGGAGGGGTTCACTCCACTGACGAGCGGATCGCCCGTCAGTAGTGTTAGTTACTACTGACGGGCCCCAGCACGCCCGTCAAAGGAGACCCTAGTCGGAGGCACCTGGTTGTTTCACTACTGACGGGCGAGTCATAAGTGTCACGCCCCGAATTTCCGAAACCTAAAAATTAGGACTAACAAAAACTTTTTCGTTAATAATGTCAGCTGAAAATACACTTAATTAAAAATTTAGTTCAAATCATGATGAAGCTAAATGCCAAACACGAAAACTCTTGTCTTTACCTCTATCGATCTCCGTTTGTCAAAACCCTAATTCCCCGAAACTTCGTCCGACAACGCGGACAATTCCGTTCAACACTTGATTCCATATGTGGTTACTTACTCTTGCATTCCCGCCACAAATGCACCTCCGGCATCCACCTCCTTCCTCTTTTTCCTAAGTCGGTGTAACCCAGACCGATCTCTGTAGTTGAGCACCCACTCGGTACTTTATGAAATTGAAGCATATACCTGGCACAAATCTCTTCCGAATGCCGTGATCTTTTGCCACCTACCTCGCCAAGCCATATCGTGAATATATGCACATATATACTGCTTTTGGTTTATGCGCTAAAACCCTAATGCAAGAATACTCTAGCTCAATACCTAGACCGTATACGCTGGTATGTCCGTGGCACCTTGCAATCGATTGACCCCGAATCTAGAGGAGAGAACCCTCGAGAGTTCCCACCACCACTCCCCATCTTGCCGCGCTCCAAAACCCTAGATCCGAGCTCCCGATTCCTTTTCTTCCTATTTAAATCTAATTCATTCTAAAACCCTAACTCATCGTTAGCTCTGCCACAATCCTATGCATATATATACGAGCATGCCGGCGATACCTTCCCGAATCCTATCTCCCATGACTTCCTACCATCATCCTAATCCCGTCGCCACCCTATATACGCTTAAATTTTGAGTGTATGTGGGTATATACACTTGAAATTCTAACCCAATAAACCATGTGATCTCTTGGCCCCCAACAATTCTAAATAAATTATGGGAACTTCCTTACGTCCATGCTAACTCCAATATAAAATACTGTAGAGTTGTGCAATGCAACTAATTAAATCAATTTCAAATTGAAATATGAAGACGAAAGGAATGTTACAATACAAACCATAGGAATAAAGTTCCCAAAATCTTAGAAAATTCTACCACACTTTTAGCATCGTTCTTAACCGAGTTAGCAAATAATTTTTGAACTGCCAGTTTGAATAGTTTAAACCAACTTAAATGCCCATTTAAGCTTAGGATGTTTCTTTCAATTCCAATCTTCCTAAAAATGCTCCATTTTTGTGGACCCTCTTCGACATATTACTGTTTCGTTTTTCCAATAGTACGCCAATATACGGTATATCTCCCTCTCGAAAGATTCTCTAAAGACCAGTCAAAACAGCCATGTGAATATCTCTGTTACTCCCTGTGGATCTTCATCGCCTTTTCTGCTAAGCCCTGTGCACCCAAGCCACGCAATCGCAAATTCTCAATTCGGTGCCTAACTCTGCTGTAGCTTCAGGCCACATAATCTCCCCCAACAGTAGTTGGTTCCTGCCACCACAGTGTTCGGTGCCTACCTCTACTATTCTACCCACTGCCATGAATGCGCTAGTGTCACTACTCCTTCCTCACGAGCACACCAAAACCAGCCAAGCAGCCAGGGCCTTGCTCCTTCTCCCAAGTCCTTCTCCTACCCCCAATCCTCATTCTCTTCACCACCCGAGCAAAGCCGGGCTCACCCTTTCTCCACCCAAGCTTCCATTGCTACTGTACCCGAGCACTCAAGCGACCGAGCTCAGGCCCGAGCAGCTCGAGCTCCAAGCTCCATCTCTCCCCTTTCCTCTGCTGTAGCCAACACCAGACTCTCCTCAAGCCCAAGCTAGCACCAGCTCCTCTCTTCTCTGAGCTCTCCTGCTCACCCCCTTGCTCACCGAGCCCTCTGGTACCCGTAGCTCCTCCCCAATCTCCCTCACTCCCCGAGCTCACTCCCGCAAGCGCCACCGGCGGCCACCCGACCAAGGAGCTCACTGAGGACATACACACCGCCGCTAGCAGCGCCTCCCCTTTCCATCTCCAGCTGTGAGCGCCACTTCGACGGCCGACAACCCCGCCCTAGTCGGCTCCCGCCGCCGGAGCTGTACAAGAGAACACCCGAGCTCATGGCGCCCGCCTTCTTCGAGTTACCAATCACCAACCGGAGTTGTGCTACCCTTTTCATCGCTTCGGCCACCACCACCTCCAGGCCCTTCTCGCCACCGGAGCTGCTCAAGGAAGCCCCGATGTCGTTGCCATGTAGATTTCGGGGCCCCGTCAGTCATCTCGCCGCCCCGCGCAGTCGCCGTCGACCATTGGCACCGCACCGTCATGGGTCTCGCTTCCAGTGGCCACCCCTCTGCTCCACCACAAGTGCCGCTCCTCGGGGCCACGAGCTCCACGCCGACTGCCGTAGACCCGAGGCCCCGCTGTTGACGCACGGTCTAGCGCCGCCGGTGGGAATGCCCAGGCCACCGGCCATCTCTCCATTTCGCCTTCCCTACATTCTTATCCTCCCCCTTCCTCTGAAGCCTGCTCCGCTTCCCCCACCGTGCTGCGCTGCACCATCCATTCTACCCCAGCAAACGCACCTCAGAGGTGAGCCGAGACACCCGGCGCCATCTATCCTAGTTCCCCCCACTCTCCTCGGGAAATCGGTTCAGAAGCTACATGCGTAGATGGTGAGCAAGCCGACGAGTACTAATCTCCCTGACATCTTGGTCCCACGGGTAAATTAGTTGCATACTAGTGTTTCTTTTCCTACCAGCAAAATAAAAGGGTATGATATGAGCGATGGGTATTTTCAAGTGATTGTTATTCCAAAGAAAACCTCTAACAACAAATCTGAAATTTTGATCTCGACAGTATTCTTGGAACCCTTGAATTTTTTGAAGTATCGGATCTAGAGTAAATCGAAATTAACCCATAACATGAAACATGTACATTTTATAAAATAGGATCCGGACATCTCAACTAACCTCCTGTAACATTTCCAAACCTAATTCATCCTTTGAGCTCAAATATATGTTGAGATCAGCAGAGCTTACGTTAAAAGGCCATGGAGCAGGTGATACAGGCATATATTTCAGGAACTATAAAGTAAAGTTTCATAATGTTATTGCATGGAGGTCTAGGGCAATTATCCAAGCTTACCCAATATTCCAGAACATATTGGATTCCCATAGGTATTATAGCTCCAAAATATTTTGTTGAAGGCAATAGGAAGATAAAAACCAAAAGGACACACACACCCTACGTCAAGACCAATACCTTCTAATACGACCCTCAAAACCCTAGGGCATGCATCCAAATGTTTTTCCGCTAAACGCGTTTTAAAAGACAGTATACCCTCTGAACCCAAATAAAACATGAGAACTGAAATCACCTCAGGTACTAATACGTTATTAATCCAACGAGTTAGGTTTTACCAATCCTCGCAATGAATCCTTATTTCATGTGAGGTGAGTTCCTTTTAACCTCTTTGCAAACCCTAACGAGCAGCTAGGTTTGGGGCGCCTAATGCTCAACTCATGAGTGTATGTGTGGTTCTTATTGGTTCTTCCTCGCGCCAATTTTTATTCGGTGTTTCTCCGATATGTAGATACGACGTTGCGATACTTTCGCACGAAGGGTTTTTGGACGAGTGCCGTATCCAGTTCGAGATCGAGACTCGGCCAGTACTGCCAGGCAAGCATTCCCACTTTGAGCATGTTGAATCCCATATTTGTAAAACGTAATTACTCTGTTTGCGAACCTTGCATGCTATGTTAATATCAACGTTATTTTATGCTAGAGTAGTTAAGCCTAGTAGTTGCATGTGGCGTAGGCTTGCATATCCGGCCTTGGTAACCCTAGGCTTAACGAGTCGGTTGATATTCGATCGACGAGTTAGTAGGGATATAGGCTTTAGCCGTGCTTAGCCCTGCTGATGGTGATATGCCACCCGGGTATCACCATGGAGGACGAATCCGGCCTCCCGGCCACGGGATGGGCCGGGCCGACTACTCGGAGTCCGACTACAACACGGGGCGACTCACCGACGTGGAGTACAAGACAAGGACTAGTACCAGTCCGGCTACCCGAAATTGGTTGTAACCGAATAGGAAACATATCTGTTAACCCAATCCGGACTCTGTAACCCTACTCCGGCCGGTTATATAAGGCTCGGTAGGGGACCTCCGATCGGCATCGCCTTTACATCCAGCATCATCTCCACTGTTTCATAGCTCAGGCCCCTTCGAGATCGATTCTCTAGGGCCTGCGGCACTCGGGATACAGTAATACTAGCCACCAAACACAGGACGTAGGGTATTACCTCTCCGAGAGGGCCCGAACCTGTCTAAATCTTGTCTCCCGTGTGCAGCCATCCTGATTTGCTGTGCTCACGCCGCCCCATAATTAGTATTGCCGGAATAATACTCCGACAGTTGGCGCGCCAGGTAGGGGCTCGTGCGCATAGATCCATCTGCACGAGTCGGGATGGCTTTCGCCAACAACAACAACGTTTTCGTCTCGGGAAGCAGCCTGAAGTTCGCCTTCATCAGCGCTGCCCCGGACCCTGGCCAACTCTTCCGATTTGGGAGGTTGGACTTCATCGCCGACAAGATCGGCCAGCTTCACCTCTGCTACTCGGCGACGTCCCGATCGGCAGAGGCTTCACCAGCTCTTCAGCATGGGACTCCCACGAAGCCCACACGCTCGGCCCCTCTCCCCAGGGAAGAGGCTCCGCCGAAATCGGATCCGTTTATTGCACACGAGTTCGCGCTCGGATCCCGACTGGTCGGCGCCATCGACTCTCTCCTCCCTGTCCTCGAGTATTACTCGGACGAGGATGAAAGCTCTGGCAGCCACCATCCGTCCCGGGAAGTCTTCATGGCCAATGCCGGCACGCTAGACGGCAATGACGGCCAAGAAGTCCCCATTGAGCAACAAACGCCGGACGAGCTCGAGGCCACCCGACTCCGACTCCTTGCTAAGGAGGAAGAGTTGATCGAGCAGCAGACTCGGCTCGCTCGCCAGCGAGACGACCAACAGTGCAACGACGACATGAGGATTCGAGGACGCCAAGTCCACAACGAGCTCCGCATGCGTGAGAAGGATGGGGTTACGATTTTTCCCCTCCCGAGTCACAACATCGTTGCAGCCACCATGGCGGCACACGCCATCGCGATCCCGAGGGCAACCCGGGATACGAAGAACTTCGACGGCTCCGCATCCTGCTAGAGCAAACCGCCCTCCAGCACGCAGAAGCCTCCGAAGATCGCCCCAGCTCCTCCGCAGGTGTCAGGAGCCGGCGCTCTACGCCCCAGAAGACCTCGAGCACTGGGTACTCTACTTCGACGGCTCTCTGATGCTTCAGGGCGCGGGGGCTGGCGTTGTGCTCATCTCTCCTAAGGGTGAGCGCTTCAAATACGTACTGCAGATCCACTTCCCGGCATCCAACAACGTCGCCGAGTATGAGGCTCTGCTCCACGGTCTTCGTCTTGCGGTTTCACTCGGAATTCGCCGCCTCCTCGCGCGCGGCGACTCGGAATTAGTAGTCCGGCAGGTCATGAAGGACTGGTCGTGCCGAGACCCTTCCATGGAAGCCTACTGCCAAGAAGTCCGCAAGCTTGAAGCCAAGTTCGACGGTCTGGAGATTACCCATGTTCTGCGCCGAGACAACGAGGATGCCGACGCACTCGCCAAACTGGGATCCAGTCGGGACGTCGTCCCGACGGGAGTTTTCCTCCAGGAGTTGCATACTCCCTCCATCAAGGCGGAAAGAACACCCGAGACCGAAGAACAACAAGTCCCGGAGAATGACGCCACTCAGCGACCTCCTGCGGAGGTCCTTGTGGTCACCCCCGGCTGGACCACACCTTTTCTCGACTACATCTTGCGGGACACCCTCCCGCCGGATAAGACCGAGGCACGCCGCATCGCGCGACGCGCCAAGTCCTTCGTCATCATAGACGACGAGCTCTACAAGAAGAGCACCTCCGGGATCCTCCAACGGTGCATACCTGAGGACCAGGGAAAACAACTGCTACGTGACATCCACTCGGGAGTATGCGGACACCACGCGGCGCCCGCGTCCTTAGTCGGGAAGGCATTCCGACAGGGTTTCTACTGGCCGACTGCCGTGTCCGACGCAGAACACATCGTCCGCACTTGCGAAGGGTGCCAGTACTTCGCCCGGCAGACACACTTGCCGGCCCAGGCCCTCCAGACCATACCGCTTACCTGGCCCTTCGCCGTCTGGGGGCTGGATATGGTCGGCCCGTTCAAGAAAGCGCCCGGGGGCTACACGCACCTCTTCGTCGCAGTCGACAAGTTCACCAAGTGGATTGAAGCTAAGCCGGTCGCCACGATAACTGCTGAGAAGGCCGTCGAGTTCGTCCGGGACATCGTTTTCCGGTTCGGCGTGCCTAATAGCATCATCACCGACAACGGCACTCAGTTCACCGGTCGCGCGTTCCTCCAGTTCTGCGACGACTTCAACATCAGCCTCGATTTCGCCGCCGTGGCACACCCACGCGCCAACGGGCAAGTCGAGCGGTCCAACGGGCTAATACTTCAAGGCCTCAAGTCTCGAATTTTTTAGCGACTGAACAAATTCGCAGGCAAGTGGGCAGCCGAGCTACCATCTGTACTTTGGAGCCTCCGGACAACGCCAAACCAGTCCACCGGTTACACACCCTTCTTCATGGTCTTCGGTGCTGAGGCCGTCCTCCCGACTGACCTGGAGTACGGGTCCCCACGTGTCCGCACCTTCAACGATGCCGAGTTAGAAGAAGCTCGGCACGACGCCCTCGACCAGCTCGAAGAAGCCCGCGAAGTCGCCCTCCTTCGGTCGGCTAAGTACCAGCAGGCCCTACGGCGCTACCACAGTCGGTACGTACGCGGCCGCTCCTTCAATGTCGGCGACCTGGTTCTACGACGAGTCCAATCGAACAAGGAGCAGCATAAGCTCTCGCCGCCATGGGAAGGCCCGTACATAATCGCTGAGGTGCTACGCCCGAGGGCTTACCGACTGAAGGACAGCGACGGCAACGTCTTCACCAACGCGTGGAACATCGAACAGCTACGTCGCTTCTACGCTTAAACCCTTTTTCTCAGTGTATCAGACATAATAATAAAGAGTTCGCCTTTGTTCAAAAGTATCACTCTACCCGACTGCCTCGCTGCGCCCGTTCGTGGCAGGCACTCGGCGGATTACCATCCGGGTCACCATCAGCGCAAAATGCTTAAGTACTGTGTATACAAGTCTAACGTTCACTCCTTGACTCCGATCGCCGGTCTACGCCACACCCTTACGCTACTCGGGACACACGCCCACGGCTAATCCCTACGCAAAGGAGGCTACGACGGATCGGCAAAGAGCACAAACGCACAAACTTACATACACAGGAACACAAGTTTTTCCGATGGGGCCACAACTTTACTTGTTAAAACTTGCAAAGTTGACACAAGTCACTCGGGCATCCCGAGTGCACAGCAAAGCAACTCGGCACCCCCGAGTCCTTTACAAAATCTACTCGGCTATTCCGAGCAGTTCACATCTACTCCTATTATCTACAGGCCGGAGCGACTTAGCGGCGACTCGACGGTGGGCTCGACGGACTCCACCATCCCCGGGATGTCTTCGTCGGGCAGGTCCGCCGCGTACCCCTCCCCGATGGCCTCCAGGTCCAGCGTTGGGTAGTGGGACCGCGCCACTGCCAAGACCAGGCCGCCCCCCGTCCTCGCGCTCTCCTCCTCGATGAAGGCCACCCGGGTCGGTACTTCGTTCAGCCGCTCGGCGACCACCGCGACGGAGTCCGGCGCCGCCTCGTCCGGCCAGAGGGCACCGCACGCCGCCTGCCCGGCCTTCATCAGCGACCCGAGGATCCCACGGGACTTTTCAAGGGCCGCCTTCGACTCTGGACCACACAAGGCAATTGAGCAAAAAGGAGACAGCCGGACGGGCCAAAGCCAAGAAACCGCACTTACTGGACTCCGCCGCCGCGAGGGCCTTCGTCGCGGCTTCGGCGGCTGCCTCCGCGTCCGCGGCTCTCTTGGCCGCCGACTCAGCGTCGCGTCCGAGTTGTTTCTCCATCCTCTCCGCCAAGTCGGCGCGAGCTTTCTCCGACGCAAGCGCCGTCTCTAAGTCCACGGCCTTCTTGGCCGCAGACTCGGCTTCGCGCCCAAGCTCCTCCGTGCGGGTTTTTTCCGCCGCCAGCTCCTCCTCGAGCTTCCGAGCCTGCTCCCTGGCGGCGTCCAGATCGCGGGCTCGGGCCGTCATCGCCTCGAGCTCCGACCTCAGCCAAGCAACCTCCTCTTCGGCTGCTGCAGATGACACCCCGTCAGCACAACGACAAACAGACGAGGGAAAGGCACCAAGGTCACTCGCTTGACTTACCTTGGGACTTCGCCATTTCCTGCGAAAGGCCGGCCTTCAGGCCGGTGATCTCCACCCCGCGCTTGCGGGCCACGTCCTCCGCCGACTGCCGCTCTGCGGTGATCTTGTCCCATTCGGACTTTCGCAGATCCAGACGATCAAGGACCGGCAGTCGGCCTTGGAGAAAGGCGGTCTTCTCCTCCGACCGCCGATACAGCTTCTGCACCAAACGAAAAGTCAGAACATGAAGTCACCCGGGAAGATCAATTAAACCCTCCACTTGGTCCCAAGGACCAAGCGGAGGCTCGGGGGCTACACCCTCTGGGTGCACTGTTCGTGCACCCCGAGTCCGACTGACAAAGGACAAAAGAGGACAACTATACCCTCCGCCCGACTATTCTAGTCAACCGCAGGCTCGGGGGCTACACCCCCTGGGTGCACTGTTCGTGCACCCCGAGTGAAGACTACAAGGGAAAAGCAAAGGACCCTCCGCCCGACTAACTCAGTCGGGCAGAGGCCCGGGGGCTACTCCCCAAGGGATCTACTCAACGGGAGAAACAACTCACCTCCATCAGGGGCAGCAGCCTGCCGTTCAGAAGATTGGCGCCCTCCTTCGCCGCCTTCATCAGTGAAGGGAGGATCTCCCCGATCTCCTCAGCGGCGGCCGCCGCGTCCCGCCACTCTTTCTCCTCCTCGACGTCGTCAACCGTCGACGCCGGATCCCCACCGTCCGCACCCCGGACTCGGAGCGGTCGGCGTACCAGCTCGGAGCATGGCTTGGGAGGCGGAGCCGCGCTGATCTCTCGCATCGGCGAGGACGCGCGGGGACTCGGACCTTCAGCCGTCGCCGCATCCTTGCCCAACGCCGCATCTTCACCGGCACCCGCGGGCGCCACCGGCGTCGAAGCTCCGGGCGAGGCCCTCCCTTGAGGAGCAACCGGCGCGGCTGGCTGCGCGCCAGGCCGCTCGGCGGAAGGCTGGGGAGCACCCGCGGGCGGAGGCGACTGCGGCCGGGGCAATGAGGAATCCGCCGCAGCCGGAGGCGAGGGCGCCCGGGCATCCGAGGGGCAGGGCCTTCACCCTGGCTGGACCCTGTGGCGTCCGGGACCACCTTCGAGATGTCCCCCACCCTTCGCGTCCTGCGGAGGCCACACCGACCGCGTCAGCGCATGAAGAAAGGCAAGAAACTGCAAAAGTGCTCGGCAAAGGGACTCACTTTGAAGACCGAGGGGCGACGAGGCGCTTCTTGGACCCCGTGACCCGCGGCCCGGCTGTAGCGGCAGTCGGGGTCGGTGCGGTTCCCGACCCGCCGGCGGCCCCGAAGGCGGCATCGGCGTCTCTCTTCTCCCCCCGACTGGGGGGAGCGTCATCACCAGCCGCCGCCGGACCGCCGCCGGCGGCAGAGACCTCTGGTCCCGGTGGCGCGGCATCAGCGCCAGCCGGCGCCGCCGGGCTCGCGCCCCCGGCAAAGCGATCGCCCGACCTTGTCGGCGCGACCCCCGCGGCGGGCGGAGCCGCCGGGCGGGCGCGGGAGGCCGGGGCGCCCCGTCTAGCCGGAGCGGCGCCCCGCGCAGCGTCAGAGCCGCCTCGTGTCTTCGGACCGGTGCCCGCTGGCTTCCTCCTCGCCTTCACCCGGAAGGCGCTGCCATCATCCGACGACTCCTCCTCGTCCTGGGCGGCCGTGCTCGGCGGAGGGGGCTTTACAATCGCCGGGCCCTTCCCCTTGGAGGGCCCGGTGCTCTTAGAAGACCCGGCCCCCGTCGAGGGGCCGGTACCAGAAGGGGGCGTCCCCGCCGGCAGGGCTCCGCCCGCCGGGACGTCTGCGTACCGTGGCTGGTTCCAGATCTCATCCTCCGGGAGGGGAGCGCTGGAACAGAAGCCGAACAGATCCTGCGAAGAAATGAAGACAGTGCCCGAGTCAGTCTCGGCCAGCGGTTTAACCAAAAAGGCACGACTTCGGATACTTACGTCGTTCGGCGCGTTCGCCCGGCAGAAAGGGGCCGGTCGGTCGGAGAAGTCCAGGCTCGCTCCCTGGGCCAGAAGCTTCTCCAGCCAGCTCTGCACTTCGCCCTCCGACAGCTCGTCGGCGGCCTCCCGAGTCGAGTCCTCCGGGCCGGTGTACTCATACATGGGGTGCGCCCGGAGCTTGGCCAGCTGCACCCGCCACCGGACGAAGGTCGCGACGACGACCGTCCCGGTGAGCCCTGCGTTCATCGCCTGGCTGAGCTTCCCCATCAGCACGGCGGCGCTGCCTTCCTCTCGCTCCGGAGGCAGGTCCGACCAGCTTGGCTTGACCACTGGCGCTTGGCCTGAGAAGGCCGGCAGCGCCGGGTCGGGGTTGGCGCAGTAGAACCATTGGGCGTGCCACCCCTTGAGGGACGTCGGCATCGGCGGAGCCGGGTAACCCTTCGCCGTACCGGATCTCAGCTGGAACCCGGCGCCCCCGACTACGGCCGGGTGATCCCTGCTCGGCTGCGGCTTCACCATGAAAAGGTGCTTCCACAGCGCGAAGTGGGGACGAATGCCGAGGAAGCATTCGCAGAGCGTGATGAAGCTAGAAACGTGCAGAATGCTGTTGGGGTTGAGGTTGTGCAGCTCCAGCCCGTAGTAGTAGAGGAGCCCACGCAGGAATGGGTGGACTGGCACCGAGAGCCCCCGCTCGAAGAACAGGCTGTGGACCACCAGCTCGCCGGTGTTTGGGGTGGGAATGTCCTCTCCCAAGGCGGCGCGCCACTCGACTAGTTCTTTGGGCGGCAGGACCCCCATCCGGACGAGGGTCTCCAGCCTCGCCTCCGTCGTCGTCGATTTCTGCCAAGAGGCCATCGGTTCGCCGGATGCTCCTTCTCCTTCTTCTCCGGACAGCAGCTTCCAGACCAAGGCGTCCTCCTCGGCTTCGTTAGGATCGGCTTCCCAGTCCGGGGCTTGCATCCGACGGAGCCGGGACGGGGATTAGGGTTTTGGAGCGCGCGGAGCGATTGGGGGCGAGGGGAAGATGAAGCGGCAAGTGCAGAGTGAATGCGGAAGTGTTTGAGAGCGTGGGACCCTCCCGCAGCCGCTGCCGAATATAAAGGGGAGCGACCGGGCGGTTCGGATTCCCCACGATCGCACGTTCCGGATTCACCGCGGCCACGTCCGCGCCGTTCCGGATTCCGCCGCGCGTTTCGGGCAGGCCACGTTGCGGGTATCCCGCACCCACGACTTGATGGCGCCATGATTCGTGCGGCTTAATAAAGGAGATCCGACGGTTAGCCCTCCAGGCTATTCAACCCGTCGGAATGCGTCTCCGCTGCAGGTGGCGAAAGCGTATTTCTCCGAGAATCACTAGCTGGCTGTCGAGTAAGACTCGGCGCCGGGCGCTTTGGCTACAGAGGGTATCAGAGGCTGGCCTCCAGCGAGGAACGCAGTCGGCTGATTACACCCGAGTGAGGGACAGAAATGGCGTGCCTTCCGAGGGCCTCAAGTCGGACGCTGAGCAGCTCGGAGCTGCCGGATTCTTCACCCAGGCTCATTGGGCGCTCCGGCCTCGAAGCCTTGGTATCTGGGATCCCCAGATTCAGTGGAATGACCTGGCATAAGACTTCAAAACTCAGGAACCTATGCGCCGTGACTGTTTTCTCTGGTTCGGACTTGGAGTTTCAGAGGCATTCCTTCAGGGGACACAAGCCGGCTTTGACCCACTCGGGAAGGCCGGGTGCTGCTCGGGAACTCAGTCGGGATTGATGGCAAGCCCCACGCTGGGTTATCAGCCGGTCCCTGTCCCCAGGGATGGACCGGATGCCACCAGAGATAACCCGTTAATAGCTCACCTGCCTTTAACGTTCCTGCCTTACGGGTGAATGTTACTTGGCTTTAATTGTCTTTTCCACAGGGGTCCAGTCAGCCCTTCGCGATCTCCCAGCAAGCCAAGGCCAGTCGGAAAACCTAATCGGGGGAAGAGGCAGGCAGCGGCAAGATCGCGGAGGACTCGGGGGCTACTGATGGTGATATGCCACCCGGGTATCACCATGGAGGACGAATCCGGCCTCCCGGCCACGGGATGGGCCGGGCCGACTACTCGGAGTCCGACTACAACACGGGGGGCGACTCACCGACGTGGAGTACAAGACAAGGACTAGTACCAGTCCGGCTACCCGGAATTGGTTGTAACCAAATAGGAAACATATCTGTTAACCCGATCCGGACTCTGTAACCCTACTCCGGCCGGTTATATAAGGCTCGGTAGGGGACCTCCGATCGGCATCGCCTTTACATCCAGCATCATCTCCACTGTTTCATAGCTCAGGCCCCTTCGAGATCGATTCTCTAGGGCCTGCGGCACTCGGGATACAGCAATACCAGCCACCAAACACAGGACGTAGGGTATTACCTCTCCGAGAGGGCCCGAACCTGTCTAAATCTTGTCTCCCGTGTGCAGCCATCCTGATTTGCTGTGCTCACGCCGCCCCATAATTAGTATTGCCGGAATAATACTCCGACACCTGCTATAGATAAAATTAAGTTTCCACGGTTACTTGGGTATGGGACCAAAACCCTTGGTTTGTAAATGCAAACCGAGGTGCCATTTAAAAGAAATGTTTATTAAAATCCTGAATGAAAAGAAGGAGAATTTTGATTCGGGCAAGAATGCTAAGGGTTGTTGGGAGGTGGTAGAGTGGCCGGTCGCTACTTGAGTCAGGAAAGGGTAGGGTAGCCGGTTGCTACCTGAGGTAATGAATGGTAGGGTAGCCGGTCGCTACCTGAGATGATGAATTGAAGTTGGAGTCTTGCTCGAATCAGTTAAGGACCGAACCTAAGTGCCGCTGAATCAGTTCCCCTACCGTACATCCACATGTCCTTTATGGGAAGGACTTGACTCAGTAACCCGCCTAATGTTAGGGTTCGGAACCGTGGGAAGTTAGAAGGAAGTGCTAAGTGGGATATGTATCCCTAGAGAATCTCCACGGTGCTACATGGGTAGAGATTCTTAGTGAGCTCCATTTAGACGTGGGTACAGATTCGACACAAAGATGAGCGTTTCTCCGGATTGTGGTGTCAAGCTACCTGGGCACAATCGGAGTTGATGTAAGTCTCATTTAGCGGGTCCAGCTCTAGTGTGAACACGGATGAAAGGTCTCGTTGTACTAGCCCTGTCAGTATACAATGCATAGTGTACCCAGGGTGAACTACATCTTGTGGGTAAAGCCGTACAACCTCTGCAGAGTGTTAAAAACTATTCGAATAGCCGCGTCCTCGGTCATGGACATGAACTGGTAAGGCCACACACTGGTTAGACTGAGTTTTATTTGTGAAAGCTGAGAAATGGGATTAAGGACGTGGGCATGATGTGTCCACAGGGAGCAATTTACGCTACATGGCTGGTAGCAAGGAATTGCTGAAGAAAAGGCTGGCTGTGCTGTCTGGGACAGTACGAGCTGGAGCCAAAGGGTAGGCGGTGATGAGCTGGGCTATACCGCTGAGGAAAGATGAGGTAGCAGGGTTGTAATACCCAAATTCAACGATTAGGGTTTTGCCCTGCATTCATGCATACATGTCATCATCTTCATGCATAAACACCCACACACACACACACACCTTATTTAAACTGAGATAAAGTACGATGAAACTTTATAGAATATGTACATATCTCATCCTCGGTGGATAGTCTAGCAAACACCAATCAACTTATTTGAAGTATCAGATAGTCACTCTAATATTAGCATGTGGTGGGACCAGTGGACCCCGTCGATGGATCCCTCTACTAACCCTTTCTTTTCTCCCCAAGACTTGTCTCAAAAGCCACATGAAATAACCCTTCAACCGAAACCGTCCGAGTGCAAACCCTAAACCGTCGAAAACTAGGGTTAAGCAATTGGGCAAGTTAAGGTACATAAAACCTCGTCAAAACGTGGGAATAGCCAAACACATAAACATGCTAGCTCCATGCTAAATTATGGAAGTTTCTGAAGTCCGCAAGACTTAGCTCCACCCCAACCCTAAAACTTGGTCAAATTTGAAATTGAGCTAAAGATTAGGTCAAGTGAAACCCCAAACCAATTTAGAGCTGCACAGAGGACCCCACATGTCCCATTGAACACCTTCGAGAAATTTAGAGATTTTTGGAAGCCTCAAGGACCTAATTGCAGTTCAAATGCCGAGTTAGGTCAAACCCTAGAATTGAACTAGAGACCAGTTCAAACAAGCTCCAATTCAGTTCAAACTTTTACAGTAGGTCCTATAAATCAATGTGAACCTCCTGTAAAAATTTCAGAATTTTTGGGACAAATTTTGCACATAAAATGACGCAAACATTGCTTCTGTTGCCATATAAAAAGGAAAAGAAATTCTTAAAAGAAAAAGAATAGGGCCGGGGCCCTTTGGGCCGCTTCGGCCGGCCCAATCCCATCCCGCTGGCGCCTCCCCATTCCCCCGTTCCGCCTTCCCCTTCTGAAGGCGCCCCGAGCCCGGGCGCCTCCTCCCCTCACCCGTCGCGCGTGCGGGGCCCGCCTGCCAGGGCTCTCGCCCCACGTCGCCGTCGCCCGCTGGCGGAGGAGGGCGGTGCCCCTGTTCCGACCAGCGCGGTCCGAGCCTCCGCCGCCCTTTAAATGCCACTGGTCCGAACCCGCTGCCCCTCTCCCATCGTCTAGAAACCCTAGCTCCTCTCCGGTTCTTCCTCATGCCGATCTTCTCTCCCGCCGCCTTCTTCCCTAACGCCGACCACTCCTCCGGTGAGGAATTCCCACCGCCTCGGTGAGCCCCTCTTCCCCTTTTCCTCTCGTCCGAGTTTCCCATCCCTCCTCTTACACTCTCCCTCTCCCTATTTCCCCAAATTCCGGCCCAGGCTCCCCATCGCGCCACCTTCGTCTTCAGGTCCGACCACCCCGCCGGCGAGCTCCCGTAGCTACTTCGGTTTTCCCCTCCTCTCATTTTTGTGTTCCCGAGCGCCCCGTCCTCCTCCCTAACAGCCCCGGCTTCTCCCCTTTTTAAATCCAGGCCCGAAGACCTCCGGCGACGAAGCCCTGGTCATCTCCGACCCCCTCGCCGCCGGGAGCTCCAATCCGGCCGCCTTCTCCCCTCTGCACCTCGACGTCGACTCCGAGGTGAGCTCCCCAAGCTGTGGCCCTTCCTCCCAGGTCCTGCCGAGCACCGCAGCGCCCAAGGGCACCTTCCGGCCACGCCTCCGGTGAGGAGCGCCGCCGCCTGTTGCTTCCTTCGCCCGGACATGAGAGAGAGAGAGAGAAGAGTGTAGGGGAGTGACGTGGCGGGTTTTGGTTGGCAGAGGGATTCTCCACCTGATGACAGGCAGGTCCCACTTGTCAGTAGGGCAGGGTTATGAGGATAGATTAGGGGGTAAGCTTCCCGGGTGGATCTAGTGGTTTGGTTCTGTAGAGAGAGAGAGGGGGGGTGGTACGGGTAGCTTTAGCAATTAGATTTTCGTACAGTTAGGGTTAGGGTTTCGATTAAAAATGCGACGAACTTCAAACACGCGTAACTTTCAAACCGTAACTCCGTTTTCAATAAATTTTATATATTCGGAAACCTCACGAGATTTCCTACGACTTGGTTCAATTAGATTTCCAATATTTGCGCCTGCACAGTAGGTCATTTTAGGGCACGAGTTATTAGCCCCTTTTTAATCGTCGATCGTCGATCAACCCTAGTTTGGCGATCGTGAATTCAAATCACGCGGTTCCAGTTGCGCTGAACTCATATCCCAGAGCACTACTATAGCCCCAACATTTTCAATCATGACCATCTCTTTACTCCTAGTAATGATAAACCCTAATTTACAACCTCACGACATGGACATGCATATAGTATTAGGGTTATAACGTGACTCCCACTCATCCAACTGAGAGATGTTTATTACGACAAGTTTCTAACATCCTTAGGTCACATTTGGAATGCCGATCTAGTGTAGCTCGCATGCACGATAGATCAGCGACTAAAACCCTAACACACTATCATGAAAACCCTAACATGCATTTGGGGTAGGGCCCGGAGTTAAGTTGCACATAGGTCACCCGATAAGGCGTTCGTTAGCCCTTTTTGTCGCCAATCGGCACAAACCCTAATCTGATGATCGTAACCCCGAATCCGACGATTCCCACTATGTTGGACTCGTGCTTCGGCTTACCTTCACCCTACCGACCCCATTAGCATCAGTACCATGCCCCACCACTACCGGCGTCAACCCTAACTCATCAGAGCACCTTAACGAGTCAGGCATGCATTCTAGCTACCGCATGAGCCTCCGATGAGCTAACCTAGGGTCGTGCACATAATAATAACTCCTTGGCACCTACTAGTCACTTTAGACACATGCATCTCGCATAACTCATTCATGCATACATGCTGGTTGTTAAGTATTCCTTTATTATTCTTTTCCGGTATCGCTCGCTTCAGAGCCCGAAGAAGGAGACCACCCGGTTCACGACCTCACACAAGATCAGGAATCCTACGGCCAAGGCAAGCAGAGCTTGTTGCATCCTTGCATTGTTACTTATGTACTTTACTTGATTATATGTTGGTGTGTGGATTGCTGCTTGGAATGCGTGGTTCGGTTCAGTAAACTAGCATGTCAGGATGGGTTGTCTGTTGTGTCCAGCGATGGCTGGGAATTAACCCGGTGCGTCTACCAACTTGAACCTACTAATGTGAGATGTGAGAGCCGAGGGTGTGCTCGATGGATACGGTTGGTAGGTTCTACCATCCTGAGGAGATTCCGCTCGACGGATACGGTTGGTAGGTTTCTACCATCCTGAGATGATTTCGCTCGACGGATACGGTTGGTAGGTTCTACCATCCTGAGGTGATTCTATCGTAGTATTTCCCTTATCACCGCGTGGACGTTAGCGGAAATCTCTGCCATGGACGTTTCGTATGGTAAGCCTCGGTCACGTGGAGATTGGCTACCTCCGGGTGAAGAGCACTGGTTATTTCCATGGGGATGTATTTGCCGGTAACGATCCGAGAGATTAAGTGAGTGTGTGCCATGATGGCTCGTCGTCAATGTGCGAGGTGGGCTGTCCCAAGTGAGTGGGAAGTGGCAAGTGAGTGCCATGTTGCCTATCCATCGAGGTGTCTAGTTGGAAAGTGAGTGCCTCTATACCCATCCATTGTCAATGTTGCGATCTAGGTTGTCCCAAGTGAGTGGGAAATGGCAAGTGAGTGCCACTATGCCCATTCGTGGAAATGTGTGAATTTTGAGCTGTGAGTTATTATCCATGGTTAACCTCCTTTGGTCAATGAGATATTTGTATGCTTGTACCTTTCAGCTTGAGTTATGTCATGTTTAATTACTGCTATACTAGTATGTGTAGGACATTTAATCAAGCACGAATAAGTCTTGCGAGTACCTTCGTACTCACCTAGGATATTCCTAGATCATTGCAGGTGAGCCAGTGGTCGAGGAATACTTCGACGATGCCTAGCTTCTTGGTTTTCTTGGTTGGCTATTCGACCCAGGGATTGTTGTGGTTTTTGGTCAGCGGTCAATGCGCCGCTGTGGGACTCATTTAATGTTCTTCCGCTGTTGTTTAATTACTCCGTACTCGGATATGTTTTTCGGTTATGACCGATTGATGTAATCTTATGGTCCGACATGGACAGTTAGTTTAATATCGTAACTTAGTGCTTTGTTGTGATATCCGAGTTGTTACTTGTGGTTGTCCATGTACAATGCGTGTATGTGATGAAGTATGTGGACAACTGTGCAGCGGTAGTATTGTGTGCTAGGATTGCGTTTCGTGATGGCAGAGGTGAGCGAACCACTAGTCCTGTGTAGCTTTGGTTGAGTCGATCCAGGGGATTCGTCCCGTACTCGCTAAGCCTCCTACGACCGTCACGCCTCCCGATGACGGCAGAGCAGAGCTGGATCCTCCTAGAGTAGCACATCGTGGCTAGGTTAGGTTGAGGGGATGCATATCCCGAGCTCTAGTCCTCCTATGACTATCGCGGAGCGCAAACTTATCACACGGTATTACCCCTTCACCGGGTTAGGGATCTATATG
The DNA here is from genome assembly GCA_019208055.1 of Stipa capillata. NCBI lineage: Eukaryota > Viridiplantae > Streptophyta > Magnoliopsida > Poales > Poaceae > Stipa > Stipa capillata. Next base: position 48,416 of record JAGXJF010005315.1, read on the forward strand.
TGGTTCTGGGAAGATTGGTCACTTCCGGCCGGCTCGCACATGGCGGGTGTCGGATCGTCCCGTCTGGGTGGGTACGGCGCAGGTACCGTGCCACCGGGCTGACGAGTCCTTCGGTCCTTGGTGACTTCGCGTTCCCCTAATCATATGTGGATCCCGGGTCCGTGACAAGGGTCTACCTTGAATACTGACTTGTTACTTCAATAACCTTCGATTTACAAAACTGCCTTGAAATCTACTTACGGGTATTTAAATTAAGAACTTACATTTCCGCACAACTTGCAACTTAGGATAGAGCTACCCCTTGATTCATACCCTGCATGAAATATTGCCGTATATTTCCTCCTGTGGGAATAGCTTGCGAGTACATTTTATGTACTCACTTGGCTTGTTGATTTGGCCAGACGAAGAAGACAGCAATATCCGAGGATAAGATTACGATCGCGAAAGCTAGGGCGTAACCCCAGTCAGTTGCCTGTCGGGTACGGCATACTGATGGGCCACATCTCCGCTAGATTTCCGCTGCAAGTTTATAGCCGTTGGGCTACAGGTATCAGACTACTGACCTGGATGGTCGATTTACTTATTGTATTATGATATACGTATGTATGATGATGATATACAAGTCAACTTGTGTGTACCGGCTACTGATCCAGGGACTGGTACAGCAATCACAAGGGAGTATCCGGCTTAAAAACCGGGTACGCCACAATAAGTGCCCGTCAGTAGAGATCAATTCCACTGATGGGCATGTCATAAGGGCCCGTCAGTAGAGATCTGTATTCCTGCTAACTCATAATCACAGTTAGATTATTCATAATAATAGGCTATAGCATTACATTATTCCTAATCAGTTGCTATACCAACTATTCATTCACAGAGTCAAATCTCATATATAATCACATAACACATTTGTAATCACATAACAGTTGACATATCGTAATCACATATATATAGTACACTTCACCTCTAATACATTTATCACAAGTATGAAACAATTGTTCTTCAAGTACGGAAACAACGAATCTATTGATGCTCGCTTAAGTTTTGCTTCGGCTTCAGAAATTGGGGGCCGGCGTAGAATTCACCCATCGGATTGATGACTTCAAGGTTGATGAGTTTGGCGAAGACTTTTTGGATGCAGGCAAAGTCCTGATGCCAGTCGTACATCTGATTTCCCAGCTCGCTCCAAGCCTTCAGTTCTTTCATATCTTTCCAATGGTTGTTCTTGTACCGGACAAAGCAGTCCATATGGGCGCAGGTGTAGTACCCACATGTAACGCTATTTTCCGGCTGAACTCTGCAAGGAAACTTGTAATGGTGTGCCATTTTTGTCGCTTTTTACAGGTATTTTAGTATGCCCCGAGAACTTGGCTCTGAAGAAAGCTGTATCCAAAATCTTAGTTATATTGCTAAAGTCCGCTGTCTTTTTCGATGAGGAGTCAAAGTAAAAGGCCTTGGCCCAGCTTGGAACGATCACAATTAGGACCCAGTGGTCGCTGCGTAAATGTGAATAAATGGACATAAGCAGGTGGAGATACGTACGTAAAAAACAAAAAAAATCTCCACAGTGCTAAGTTTAGGACTTACGGAGGGTTGTAGGGGGCTAGTATGTACTCCTTGTCCTTATGAACCACGAATGCATGCGACGGGTATTCTTCAAGAAAGACTCGACCGTCTGGGGTCGCGGCATAGCCTTCGTTCATGCATATCGGATCGATTATGCCAATATTGGAGTCGTGTAGACGTCTGCACTCTTGGGCTTGGTAGAGAGCCCATAGCCTGATCATCGTGGTGTCGAGCCTATAGAGGTTGTACATGTTGAAGAGGTCTTCAAAGTTGATGTCAAAGGTGTCTTGGTCATTTTGCATGAAGAAATTTTATTCCCTTGGCACCTTCACCTTCCAATATTGGCAGAATGTATCAGGATCTCTGGACATCTTTAGGTAATCTTCATGCAGCGTCTTCATGTCCTCCGACAGATTGTCCAGCTCATCCTGGAGGAGCAAGTCCTGACCTGGTAAGTAAACATCTCGCCAGAGACCCATGCTCCGTGTAGATAATTTGGATGACGATGTTGAGAAGGATAAAGATTTCTGCATGTGCTCCTTTCTTTCCTTCTCGCCCGTGCCGGCCCGTCTCTTTTTGCTTTTCCTCCTCTTCTGTAGTGGCTCCGGGCTCTTGCCTGCCACCATCGCTGCTTCCAGCGTCCCAGCTAGTGTGGCGGGAGAGAAAATCTTCCCCCTTCGTTGATCCAGGGGGTCGCCTTGAACCTCGGAGAGCCTTTCCGACACTTCCGGGGACCGCAAAATCGGTGACATGTGCTGGTCCCCGACAAGATGGTCTTCCAGGTCTTTAAAGGACGGAGGTGATTGGCTGAGCCCCAACGGAGATCGTCCGATTGATGGAGAGGGGTTGTTGGAGGAGCGGGCCGTGCGAGGAGACGCCGCCGCGGTTATAGTAATCTGGCTCTTCGGCCACTGGATGAAGCAGTTTTTGCACTGCCCTAGCTTCGTCAGTTCCTCTTCGGAGGGACAGGGACTAACACCTCACTGTAGTCGTTGAGGACGATGTCCACCTGCACCTTCGCATGGTGCTCCCGCATAGGAGATCGACTTCTGAGATATCGTATTGAAAAAGTTACAAAGATTCAAGATTGTCTTGCGGACCTCCGGCTCCATGAGACCTCTAATTGCAACAGGAAGTATCTGCATGATCATCACATGATAGTCATGAGACTTCATACCAATTACTCGGCGAGTCTTCATGTCAACTATTCTCCCCGATGTTTGCCAAGTAACCGGAAGAAACTTTGACACCTTAGAGGCACTCCAAAAAGCTAACGATCTCTTTTTTGCTGAGAGTGTAACAAGCAGCGGGACAGTCCGTCTTGATTCTGACTGCACCCGTCCCCCAACTTGGTCGTTCGCTTCGTAGCCTACAGCTTCTTTCTTATACCCAAGAATTCCATGTCAGCTCGTGCCTTCGGTCCATCTTTTGTCTTTTCTAACATGTTGAGCAGGATACCAAGCAAGCTCTCGCACACATTTTTTTCAACATGCATGACGTCTATGCTGTGACGTGTGCTTAGGAATCTCCAGTAAGACAAATCTCAGAATACGGATTTTCTTTTCCAGACGCCGTCCTGCATGGGAACAGACGGTTGTGTCTTACCCGGCGTAACAGCGGGCATTGTGTTCACGATGTCATAGATTTCCACCCCAGTCTTCTCCCGAGGCGCCGAACGGACCTCAACAGTATTGTCAAACAATTCCTTCTCTTGCCTCCATGGGTCGTTCTGTTTCAGCCACCTTCGGTGGCCCATAAACACGATTTTTTTGGATCCCTTTAGATGTAAACTTGTAGTAGACTCCAAACATTTCACACATCCTTTGTACCCATGAACACACTGTCAGGACTGATATCCGTACGCGGGATAGTCTTGGACCGTCGTGAACAACAGCGCTTTCAGATTGAAGTACTCTTCTTCGTATGCGTCCCAGATCTGGGCCCCTGGTTCCCACAGTGTAGCTAGTTCTTCGAACAATAATTGTTGATACATGTTCAGATCGTTCCCAGGTTGCTTCGGCCCTTGTATGAGAATAGAGAGGTGTATATACTTTCATTTCATGCACAGCCATGGAGGAAGGTTGTACATCCATAGAACCACGGGCCAAGTGCTGTCTCTGCTGCTCATGTTGCCGAATGGATTGATCCCGTCCGTACTCATACCAAACCTGATATTCCTCGGATCTTTTCCGAAATCATCGTATTGGGCGTCGATTGCCCTCCACTGCGAAGCATCGGCAGGGTGTCTCATCACTCCATCATCACTTTTTCGCCCCTCGGCGTGTCAACGTATCAGCTTTGCCTCCTTCTTGTTAGCGAATAAACGATTTAAATGAGGAAGGACCGGCAGATACCATACAACATTTATTGGAGCGCCACTCGTCACTGGGTCCTCATCATCGGCTTGGTTTCTACCCCTCTTGAATCTGGATGTGTTGCACGTAGGACACTTGTACAGCTTCTCGTGCTCCTTACGGTAAATAAAGCAGTCATTCGGACACGCATGGAACCTCTGCACCTCTAACCCAAGAGGGTAGACAACGTTCTTGGCTTCATCGGTGCTCGTAGGCAGCAAGTTGTTTTTGGAAAAACTTTTGCAAGAAAAGCCAATGTCTCATCGAAGCCTTCGTCCGGACAGTTGTGGGCTGCCTTGATCCTTAGAAGTTCCAGCGTGACTGACAGACGCGTGTGTTCTGGATTGGAATCGGTATACAACGGGGTTTGCGAGTCTTCAACTAGTCTCGTGAACTTAGCAGCCTCTCTTTCATTCTCAGGATCTAGCACGACCTGCTCCACCATGTGAACGTCCTGCACCATATCGGCCAAATTGTTCCCCGTTTCTTCTTCGGGGTCAGATTCGAAACTCCCCACGTCTTCTTCGTCCTCTCCATGTTCGGTATCTTGCTGTAACACTTGATCTTCCTCCTCCTCACCGTGACATATCCTGGCATGAAACCCTTAAGCGCCAGGTGTACCGTCATCCTCCCTCTCGTATCGAACATTACCAAATTTTTGCAATCGCGACATGGACAACAAATCTTCGTGCCACCTTTTCTTCTCGTATCTTGCTCAGCGACATCAAGAAACTCATTCAAAGCCGTAGCCCAACTCTCTGTCGCCCGGTTGTCGTACATCCAACTGCGATCCATCGATCAATTCCTACGACACGAAACTAATCAGTTCGAAAAATAAACACTAGGCCTCGGCGAGCGTATCTCATTCATCCAAATTAAAAGAGTATTATTACCGAGCGCTAATGATCTTTTCGGCGAGTGAATGGAACTTCGTGGAGGGAAGTGAGATCTATGGAGAGAGTGAGAGGAGGAGGGAGAGATGAGAAATTTTATTGGGTTCAAAAGAGAGATCTAGAGATGGGTCAAGAAATCTAAAAGAAATGGAAGGGTTTTGGGAAATTAAAGAGATCTAGCAAGATCTCTAGATCTAGATCTAGTGTGGGAAGGAAGGAGGGAGAGGAGGAGGGGGTTGGGGAGATGGGAGGGTTTGAATGTGGGATGGGGGCGGCGGCGGTGCAGCGGGTTCGTGGGGGTGGGGGCGCTCGCTGCTGGCCAGTGGGCGCACGAACACTGGCCAGCAGCCAGCGCCGCCTCTGCTTTATATAGGAGAATTTAGCACTGACGGGCTCACGAAAAGGGCACGTCAGTGATACGGCCGTCATCCCGCGAACAACCAACGCTGATGGACACGCGATATGCCCGTCAGTAGAGGCCCAATCACCACTGACGGACTCTTAAGTGGAGCCCGTCAGCGGCGAGTTCACGTCATCTGTACCAATTTCTGGCACCACGTTTTCATCTCCGCTGACGGGCTACTTATGTGCCCGTCAGTGGAGGTCCTCACCTGTGGCCTGGCGGTCCCCTCCACTGACGGTCTCGTACGTGTCCATCAGTGGTTATCCCCTCCAACGGCGGTCCTTTCGGTGCTCGTCAGTGGAGGTCCTCCAGGAGAGGGTCAATCTAGGGTGGGTGGAGGTGATGGTCCCGGTGTTCTTTCGCGCCACGTGGCACTACACCTGGGGCATGATCCAGAACGACCTCCTCCATGCGTGGGGCCTCGATCACAAGCTCGGCTACTGCACGCAAGGCTACCGGACACTCAAGGTCGGCATGGTCGATGGCGAGTACGTCCTCCACAGGGGCGTCCCCATGCTCAGCTGCGAAGAAGGGCCGGGGGTGGCTGTCTGGGTCGCGGTAAGGCAGCGGTCGGTCGCGCAGATGCACATATTCAATAGGAGGTGGAAGGAGGCAACGGCGAAGGACGCGTCCTGGACCGACCCTTACTCGCAGCCGGCGACTGCTAGATGACTGACAGACGGGTCGCCTGCAATGTCCGTGGGACGGAGGAAGTTCAGTGATCTGTAGCTGCTACATCGGTCTTGGTTGCTTAAATGATAGGTGCAGCTAGCGTAGTACCTAGTTTTACTGATTCAGATAGCTCGGAGCTCCGAGTGGGCATGTACGGTGCTAGATTTTTATATACATTTGTCCGTAGCCACATTATTAAGCATCATGTATATTTTACCTACTCTAATGCAAGCTTTTCTTTAAAAATACTTAGATTATTTATTAAATATTAATTAATATTAACTAAATATATAATCATATCTTAAGCATGGGTGTCTAATTAAGCATTCATGCTATAAAACAAGCATTAATGCTAACTTATATGATAAGAAAAAATCAGTTTATTCTACTAAACACTTCTCCAAGCATTTGCATTGTACGTGCACTCTTTGACATGTTCTTGTATAACATGACAACTTGATGGCATAAGCTCTTCACATTCTTTTTTATTTTTAATAAAAAAATGGCTGGTAATACTGAAATGCTCTCAGATACATTAAAATAAAAGCAACTATCAGCAAGAGAAATGCACTGAAATAACTTTGTTCGATTGCCTCACTAATGTAATTTTCCCGACTGCGCTGGGCACCTCGGCCCTGCAGCTTGGCGGAAGGGATTACACATCCAAATATCTGCATAAGAAGTGTAAACTGATCAGATCGATTTGTTGATATTTGCATTCCAATCGACGATTCTGCTTAGTAACCAACTTTTATCCCTGCCAAGTTCCCGTGTCTAAAAAGCCGCGATCTTGCATCACCGGAGACCATCAGGCTCGACATAGTTTTGGTGCAGTAGTCGCAAATGCGAGCAAATATGACGATTTGGTTAACTTCAATCCTCTCAAGATAATGATTCGAGGCAATTTTGTAGGGCATGACATTTTGCAACTGTTTTCCACAGCGCAAGCAACAACAGTCGTTTTGAAATTCTGATATTAAGATGACTTTAAACGAGTCTGTAGTTTTGCCTGAAATGAAAAGAGGAATCAAGTGAAATTGGTGAGGCGACACAACCAAAAGAAATGTCTACCTAGGATTATATTTTTACCTTTCCTCTTTTTGATTTTTCAGTTTTCCAGCAGGGGAAGAGGCCATGACAACCTGGTGCACCAGACTCAGAGACCCTGTAAATTACATGTAGGTAAATCTCAGGAAAGTTAATACATGATAATTAAAAAAGGAACATCTCCTAGATGTAGATAAGTTTGGAAAATGAACTTTTCTAATTCAGAAGCAAAGGAGAACTGCCAAGCATAAGTCAACAGAACAATGCTTACTCCATACGGGCAGTGCAACAGAAACAACAGAAATGATAATACTGCTAAGGGACCAAATAGAGGTTGCATGCAGTTATTTATTGTTTATGATAGCACTCTTACCCTTCTAAGGACAAGATAAATGCTGAATTCATGGAGGAAACCACAGAAATAAGTTAGTTGACTACTTACACACTCTCGTTGTCACAGTTGGCGAAATCATTATTGCTGTGCAAGAGGCTTGGTGAAATCGCATATCCATTGTCCATTTGTCCATTCTGGCCTTTCTGGGGACCATGACTGTCACTGATCTTCAAAGCTTTCAATCCATTACTCAGATCCTTGTCTACATTCCTTGAGGGCACAACAGTGGCCATTGAGGACTTCCTGTGGGTTCTGACCACCACTAGTTTCTGGCACAACTTGATTTCTCTCAGATCTCGCTTGATTTAACATGCCAGGCGTGTGTTTTTCAACAGCTTGGAGCCATGCACCCTCTAACCTTTGCTCCTCAACAGTTGCTTTTTTCGACTGTTCGACCGGTACTTCTTGCTCTCTAGTTCTATGCATTCGTGTATTTCTGTCAGCACTGCCTGACTGCAGTCCTCCACCAGCAGCTGAAGCACTGCTGTATTTCTCCAGTTTTTTCTCGACCTCTTCAGAATAACCTAGACTTCTTGGTGGGTTCAGAATTCCCTTTAGTCGGTCACTGTTTGTTGAGCAACTCAAGACATCAGACTGCACTCTTTCATCCAGGTCAACCTCAAGCTTGAGTGCTCCAGCAAGACATTCTGGCATTAAACCGGCTCTGACTTCCACATTGCATCTCAGTACTGTCTCCATTGAATTTCTGATGCTGCTCACAAATCTTTGAGCTCGAGACATTGTTTTGCTGTCCTCAAATGCTATGAAGGCAACTAAGTAGCCTGAAAATGAAGTTCATTAAATATCTACTTTGGGCATATGAACAGCTTTTTGGATTAGTGAAACACTAGGAAAGACACAATAAAGAAAAGGAAAACTCCCTTTTGTCCGTAAACTTTCATGACAGTTCATTTCTAAGCCTCAAATTTCCGAGAATCCTTTGAAGTGCTCAGCTTACAGGTTTGGTCCAAATTAAGCATCAACCATCTGAATCTGTTGAGTCATAGGGTCACTACAGTAGATCTAATTTGGACCGAACCTAAAAGGTGATGACTTAAAGGGACGTACTAATGTACCCCTAAAATTGAGTTGCCAAAAGAGATAATTCCCCTAAAGAAACAGCAGTAGAGGAAAGTCTATGGAGGACTATATGTAAGTTCACAACTCGAAGAGAACGAATCATCCATTTTAACTTCTCTCTTCAATTTCCTAACCACCGAGTCCCATCCAGTTCCTTAGCAAACAATTAGGTAATTTGGCCTTTTCTTTCCCAGGCCCCCAGCCCCATGTTTGAAACATGGCTTTGGTTCAATGAAACAAATGATAAATATTACATGGATTTCATGAATTGCTCTGCAGCTTTATCGTATGTGCAAGTTGCAAGCAATAGTAATCTGTTACTAATTCAACCAAGTTCTGTTAATTAAACAAACGAACTAAATGACAACTGTTTGGCCAGGCTCCGGCTCCAGTTTCTATTTTGAAGCTAAAGCTACAAATTATGGCTCCAAGTGAGAGGCTGGAACCTGTATTTGGAAGTGCCGACAACTCTGACAATTGAATTATTCATCATGAAATTGGAGCCATGAGCAACAAATTTAATGTAACTTTGTTCAACTTGCTGAACAAATTGCATATACCTATCTTTTATAGCAGCTAGGAAAGCAAAATCTCCTGATAGTTTCGCTCTAACTGTTGGTCAACTTTAAACCCATGTAGTTCAGGTTAGGCAGCCATGGCACTAATCCAAATGTTAAATGATGCAAGTACAAGAAATAAAACACGACATAAATTTACCTTCACATTCTTTGAGGGATGCCAGTTTCCCATGATCACAGAGTAGCTGCCGCAATATCTTGGAGTGACAGTTTTCTATGCATTTTCTCCAAATTTGGACAAGGTTATCTGAGATTCCATAAATTATAGGCCTTTGCTCAGTAGAATTACCTGTTTGAGCAGAATCCAGAAAAACTCTATCAACAGACCTACATTCTCCATAAAGTAAGTTGTCATTGGGCCTCATCCGGGAAGATGATGAAGCAAGGCCGTGAGGAGAGTGCCCACTGGCTGTTCTGTGGTCCGATGTATTCCTTGAACCGCGAATAGCGAATAAAGGATGAGATGTAGTCCTGCTAGCAGAGGATTCTCTTACTGCTTCCATCACAGTCTCACTGGTTGCTTTAACGCTTTGTTTGCCGCTGCTTCTTGACTGGGTTATTTCTGAATCATGACCAGAACCAAGCTGGAGCAGAGCTGCAGTGAACCATGTCGAACGCTCACTTGAAAGTCTTATCTGCCTTTCAGCATCAGAAAGAATCTTCAACGCTTGTTGCAATCTTTCCAACTCAGCAGCAGTTACTACAGAAGGCAAAATTGCGTTTAGATAGAAACCCTATTGAGAAGATGAAAAACACACTACACAGCAACCAGTTGGGTAATTACATATCAATTAAAGTAGTGACTTGGTTAGAAGAACAGAATAGACAATGAGAGTTGGTGCGCATGCTGTATAATACTCCATCCAAGAATGTAAGGCTTATTTTGATTCGTTAAGACAAGATTTTGACCAACAATTACTTCATTAATATGTGATTTATGTGACAAAATTGATATCATTAGATTTGTATTCAAAAGTACTTATTTATGGTTATGATTTTGTATCACATAAATTGCATATTAATAGAGTAATTATTGGTCAAAGCATTGTCTTAACTAATCAAAATACGCCTTACAATTCTAGACAGAGGGAGTATATTTTTCATCCTTTTACATAAATCGTAAATGTATAGCCTTCTAGGCAAGTGGTTGATCTTTTCAGAACCAAGATATTGCACAAAAGTAATTTCATACTTCAAGTGGTAGTTGTATGATAGGTAACTAGATGATATTAATAAGAGTAAATTCCAACTTCTACTAGGTGTTTGTTACATGTTCTCACTTTTCATCGGATTTCGCAACACATTTCATGAGATTTAAAACCTATATCCTCAAATTCACCAGATTTTGTATCGGCATCCCATCCCGACAGATTGAGCCCACCTGTCAGTCTAATGTCGTGCTGACTAGGATGCCACATCACTCAACAGGTGGACCTTCACACTCTTTTTCTCCTCCTCCCCTCCTCTCTCTCTCTTCGAACTCTCACAAGTAGGCCTTTTGTCAAACACCATGAAGGCGCTCAACTCTCCTTGCCTCCTCACCATCCCGAGCACCTCAAAAGAGATAAGCACGAACACCATGGCCATGGCGAACGTGATGACGGAGATAGCTAGCTCCGTATGTGCTCCATCCCGACAGGTTGAGCCCACCTATCAGTCTGATGTGGCGCTGACTAGGATGCCACATCACTCGATAGGTGGACCCTCACACTCTTTTCCTCCTCTCTTTTTCTCTTCCAACTCCCACGGATTTGTCAAACACCATGAAGGCGCTCACGTCTCCCTACCTCCTCACTATCCTAAGAACCTCAAAAGAGACAAGCACAAACGTCGTGGCCACGGCGAACGTGATGATGGAGACAGTCAGCCCCGTGCACTCTCTCCTTGACATCAGAGCGTCATAGCATGCCCCGTAGCATGCCACGGGGCACCCCCTCCCCAATTTCCCACCAAAAAAACTTTGTTTGCCTCCAAGTTCACCACTGTGGCTCTTAGGTTGATTTCATTGAAGATTCAACGTCTATTGCACCCATCATTGGCACGGTGATTCACTACTAGACTACTTCGCGGAACATCATCGTGCACCGCATGCGTGCTCGCTCACCGAACACAAGTTGAGGCGCCCCGCTTCATCCCACACAGTGTACCCTGTCGAGCGTTGCTCATCGCGCCACCACTCTGTTGCTAGGCCGCACATTGAACTTATCCTTGCTGCTTACCACATGCCCTGCCGGTCTCAACATAACCTGCAATCACATGCATTTGGAGCAGGGAACACCCTCTAGTGGCATCCGGCGTGGGCGACGAGTGGCCCTCCAGCCGTCGATGTGGCTCGGCAGCCCCTTTGGGCGACGCGCTCCCTCCTCCCCATCGAGCTCATTGACGTGCTCCCTTCTCCTGAATACGGTGTCCTCCCTTCTCCCCATCGAGCACAGTGGCGCTCTCACTGCACAGGCTCGACATGCTCCCCTGCTTGGGCTTGCCACACCCTCTGCCACAGCAACGTTGCACACACTGTCGCTCCACCAAGGACTCCGTCCCGCTCAAGCACAAGCACTCCAAGGACCCCTCATGGCAACCTTCACAGTTGGTCTCAGCTCCGACGCATGCCACGACCGCCTCTAGACGTGGCTCCCTCTTTGCTTGCCACAGGACATCCTGATGCCTGGCAACAAAGGAATAGGAGCTCCTACCCCGCAGCCGGTCCATCTCCTCCGGAAAGCCACGCCGGTGGTGGTCCAACTGCCCGTGCACCGGCACCTCTCTTCCAATGGGAGGGCTAGGGCAACAGCTTTGTAGGACAGCAACCAGATTTGAGCATGAGAAGAGTGTAGCAGGAGAGAAGATGAAGGATGAGGCAGCATTATTATTTTCCTTTTTTCTTCTCAACCAGTGCCTCATCAGTGCATACTCAGCGCCAGGTTGACCTGACAAGGGGGACCAAACTTTGAGATCAAATCGCTAAATCTAGTAAATTTGAGGATTATGGGTCTTAAATCTGGTGAAATGTGTAGCAAAAAATTAAATCTGGTAGAATGTGAGAATATGTAACAAATACTAGGTAAAAACTGGAACTTACTTTATTCATAATAATGGAATGCACAACTGACAAACTGAGCTTTTCTGCAAAGAATACATGAGAAATTTGTTTCTGTAGGGAGTATAGTAACTCCTGAGAAAACCACATTAATTTTATGTTTTTAATAGTTATTCAGAAGCACTACAGCTCACTGACTGACACACTTCTCTGTATATTGTTAAAGCACTACAGCTCACTGACTGACACACTTCTCTGTATATTGTTTTCAAACCAAGTCTTCATGTATGCTCTCAACCGTAAAAGAACACATGATAAGGGGACATGCACATTTTGAACTCATTACGAGTCGGAGTCATATGCTGGAACTAGAGATGTTAGATTTAAATAGAGAAGATATCCATCAAATATGATTCAAGTGGATCATAATATGCTTTCCAGCGTTGCTAGAGTGGATCTTATTTGTTGAGGCATGTATTGACTCATGACATTGCCAAGCTATTGATGGTAACTAAAATGGTGGGTATAACAACCTATTTTGTACCAAGATCCTTGCATAACTAAGAAAATATTCCCGCGGTATACAAATCAGCTTACTTCATTTGATATTTATATATACATGTTAAAACATTAATATAACACTAGCTCAGTTTCGAAGGATTACTATTCCAGCGAGATAACCGAAATGTATCAGTTTACTTCGTCTGACATTTTCATTTACTTGTATTTATAGCATCACTAGTGCTATTTCAAAAGATCGACAGACTGTTAATTAACACCTATGAGTCATAAGAATCATAAGTATAATACAGTGCCTCCAAAATAAAGGACATCAAACTCAAAAAGGAGCAATCCAGAGTCCAAATTTATTAGATATGAGAGCAAAGTAAAGTAGTTTAATGTACTGAGTCAATATGACACTGAATGATTTGTGCTGCATAACAAATTAAGTAAACCACAAATGATAATAATTCAATAACCATGGCTTGAAAGAATTGCATCCATAAGTTGAGATACTCACTATTTCGACCACCAATTCCTTCACCGCACGTAGGGTCAGCTAATCTGTAGGTCCCAGCAATGATGTCCATTATGAGCCCAGCTAATTGAGACATTAATGCCATCGGATCAACACCAGAACCCATAAGCTCTCTGGACCTTTTGACTGTTTCAGCAGTGTCTGATGACATGGCTACCTCTAAGAGATCAAGCAATTTCTCCTCTGAAACAACCCCAACCTACAAAATATGATTCCAACTTTTGTGTAACTAATATGGAGGGAAACTAGTCATATCTTAAAATTGAAAAGAGAGAAGAAAATAAATCAGTTTATTCATGTAGGATTTAATTAACAGATCAAGAGGTTCAATACATTTTAATGTCAACTAGCTTCTAGACAGCTTTGTTGCTGGGGCTGTCATTCTGGATTTCAATTTGGTACGGAGAATCTTTCGATTCTGCTTTCCAGTGCAGTGCAAACCCCGGAAGTTGTGCCAACCCCTGAAGGTTATCTTGACCATCATTATATGCTAATTTCTTGCAATTTTGTTTGGACAAGGAAGGGTTTGAATATGGTTCGATAAATAAGCTCAAAGAAAAGCCTCATGCTTGATTAAAGAAAAAATTAGTGCAATATTTGACAAAAATAAGTTCATTCTAACAGTCTATTGGAAAACTTTGTGAACATGCCAGACAAAACAGAAAGTTAACACTAACTAAATTGTAGGGAAAAAGGCATGACCTTGAGTAAACAAGACTGATCGAAAATAAGAGACTTATTCTGCACATCTACATGTTGTATAGTAACAATCCCATTGGTGCATTCATGGTCTGTCAGTCGAATTCAAACACAATAATTTGCCCATACATAAAAGTTTCATTTAGACATGTGCGAGTCTCAAAGGAAACCTAAAAGCAGCAAGCATAACTACAAATAACAGAACACAATTGACAATTCAAAAAATAGCTCACAATCTGAAAAATAACTCACCAGATCATTTACAAGTGAAGGGGTTATCTTCTTTCCCAGTAAACTCAACTGATCTAACATTGTCTCTGCATCTCTTAGAGATCCATCTGAATTTAGCGCTATTAAATCTAAAGCGGCCAGTTCAATATCAAGATTTTCCTTCACAGCAATTTTCCTCAACCGACATACTATGTCAATGTCTTTGATCTTGGAAAACATGTATTTCTGACAACGTGATATAACAGCACGAGGGAGGTTTTCGGGGTCTATTGTTATAAATATAAAGACAACACGAGGTAATGGTTCATCAAGAAATTTCATGAATGCTGACCAGACTTTAGAAGATACCATATGGCATTCATCAACAACAAACACCTTGTAGCGTGAAGAAGTTGCTGATGATGGTATATTTTCAATCAAGTGCCTAATTCTGTTTATACCTTTTCTGTTGCTAGCATCAACTTCAATCAGATTAATTCCATTTCCAGTAAAAAAGTCAGTACACTCCATACAAATCCCACAGGGCTTATTCTCCCCATTAGTAACGCAACTTAAAGCTGCTGAAAATATTCTTGCAGCAGATGTTTTTCCTGTCCCACGAGGCCCATGAAACATGTATGCAGGGGCTATTCTTTCCCTTATAATGGCATTACTAAGTGATTGCACTACAAAGTTTTGACCAACTATTTCATGATATGACCTAGGCCGGTACTTCTGGCTCAAGCTTCTCTGGTCTGAAACTGCATGATCAGCTCCACTCACAGGCAAAGCAATCCCATCCTGGCTTTTACAACTTGACCACCTTCTGCCATCCAGCCGGCTCAAAGCTTCCAAATCTAACTCTCCAAAGATGATTGAAACTCCATCACTTGCTGAATCAAATGATGAATAAGAAAAATGGCAACTATCACCTAAGCGTGGTTCGCCTTGGGAAGATTTTTTAAGGTATCCACATTTATTGGAGCCTGATGATCTCGTCCTTCTGTGCATTGTCTGACTTCCACACAACAGGCTGCTGCCTTTTCTTCGAAGTGTATCAGATAGTGAAGGAGAACAACTTCTTTCAGATCCTTTATGTTTACTCCTCTTTGACCAATACGGAATACCACACCTTTGACTTCTCAACAATGCTGGTTGGTTCAGCCCGTCTTCATCAAAAGAATCAGCAGTCGTTGCATCCCATGAACCGACAGTGCTGGGATTCCTGCCTCTATATCTGTAATAAGAGCTCGTGGAGACTGGAGTGCAAGAAAAGGAAGACCCTTCTCTTCTTGGCACTTTTAACAGCTTAGAGGGATTCGATGAGCTGAGACATCCAGAAGCAGCAAATAGCGGTGATGTAGAGCGAGAAAAGTAGCCTCCCTTCTTAAGCAACTCAAGATTATCCAAGTTATAATTCTCTGTATCCTCAGATTGATCACCGGAGTTAACATGGAGGTCTAGCAACTTTGAAAACTGTTGAATTTCTCATTGCTCCCTTCTTTGAGAATGAACTCCTCCTCATCCTTCTAACAGTTCTTTTAACAGGAGTGCCTGAGTTCGAGCCTTGAACACTGTATATGCTGACAGGAACTTCCAGACATGTGTCACTCCTAGAATCCATGACATTAGAAATGCATGGGCTTTCCAGGCTCCAGTCTGCTGAGGCTTGTCTGTCGTCCTCATCAAACTTTATACCACTTTCACTGGATTTGTTAGAATGATGCCTCCAATTGTAGAGATAAACTGTTTTCCTTTTCTTTTCAGTTTTTGGAGGGGCAACGGCTGGCTCAGCGTTCTTTTGTGTTAAATTACCAACAATTTCATTGTGATTCATAATACTAGAAGTTGTCATGCATGATCTAGAACTCAATGGGCCCCTCCAGGATGAGCATGTTTCAGGATCACGCAAGAACCGTGCCTTTCGCAAGGCAGTAAGTTCCTTCTTCAGGTGAAGCTCACTAGGACCAACACACCCTTCGACCATAGCTGCCATAACTGAAGAACCAGAGATATAGTGACAGATTAAAAGGAAGCACTGTCCAAGAGAAATGTAGTATCACCAGTCTGCAGTAAATTAATAGCCATAATTTCAAAGTCTGAATGTGTGATATAACTGAATGGCATATGCAGAGTATAAGTAAACAATAAAAAGCATCAACACTCAATGTATACCTCGGAAAATAATATGCACAAATGATGGAGCAATAGATCCATGAAGTGGGAAGCAGACATAAAATGCAATCTTATGCCAAGGAGTAAACTATTGAAACTGTACTGAAGGCAGAGAAAACTAGGCAGATCATTCAATGTTAATATGCAAATGGCAATTCCTTTTTTCAGACTTTGACATGGCATATTAACATACAATATTTAGTTGCAGGTCATTAAAACAAACTAGTGATGCATAACCAAGTTGCCTGCCTAACTTGGGGCAGCATTTTGCCATCATGTCAAATTACATGATAGGAAGAAGGTTTTCATTCATTAACTTAATTCTTTCTGGTTAGCTACATACCATTAAGTTCTAAAGACCAAACATCACAATGCGTCAGTCTGCCAACAATTCAAGTAATTTTAATGCTTCTTAAGTCATAACCACATATTCTAAGCATAAAAACTCCAGGAAAGCCTGTAGATTGCTTATTCATGTTGTTGAACCGACATTGGGACAAGTGATAAATTATCAACAACAACAAAAGCATTGGGTTCCAGGGATCAAAAAATCAACTGTTCAGATACAATCAGAAAAAAGAAATCTTTTTTACAAAAGTGAATTCTCAGGAAGAACCTATCCTAAGAGAAAAATATAATGGTGATCCTTAATAGATAACAAATTGGTCTACATATTTTAGAAGATGGCAGAAGATAGAGCCGAGAAGAAAATGATGGTCTTTTATTGTGCAGCACAAGGAGACAATTGGATAGAAAAATAGCTCCATTTAAATTATTTTTCCACCTAAAGAGCTGGAGCCTGGAGGGTAAGCCAGATAATGAAACATTGATTGTCATTCCCTAACTTCCTTTTCTATGATATTCGTAGATGTTCTATCTCAAGATCAACACAACGGCAGAAAAGGATACCTTTATTTTCTGTTCTATTCGTTAGTACTCTCTTTGTCTTTCTTGTCTACAATACTATCTCCCTTAGTCTGTCTAAATGGAGCACCGATATCATTTCTTCCTGGTCAGAAGAAGAAATGGAATGTGCATGCGCAATGTACAAAATGTGCAGTTCCAACCACAAAAAGTGAAAACTAATGCGCTTTGCTGAATAAAAGTTGACAGATTTTAACTTATCTTCCACCCTGTTTTCCAGAAACATCAGCGCACAAGGAACATCTCCCTTCTAAGCAATCAGGCAAATACAACACAGCAGGGCGAGATAACCAAATGAAATGAATAGACAAGGCAGTAATCACCAAAAACCGAAAATCAGTATCGTCACTAGCAGACAGCACAAGCTTGAATCAACCACTGGCCCACAACAAATATAATCCAAGAAAGCATGCTTATTCAGAGTTTAAACACCAACCATTCCCTGGAGTAACTAAAACGGTGCTCAGTGTAGCAGGTTCAGGTAGGTTCGAGCCGCTGGCCAAGTGACCACGATAAGCAGGATACTGTGAAATGAGCCCCTAAATGAAGAAAAGACAGTAATCCAATGTCGCACCCTGCTTAGTTGCTCTCAAGGAATATAGACTGCCGCCATTCTCTCGAGCAGGTTGCGGTGGCGGATCCGCGAAGTGCAGCCGCGGGTTCAGCTGAGATCAACAAGCGAAGGTTCAGCGCGGAGCATGACGAGGGAGGTGGCTGAGTCGTGGAAACATTATGAGATTACTAGATCAATTTGAGAAACAAAATCGCGGTACTGGGAGTGAATCAAGAACGCTAGCATTACCCTACCATGATGCAGAACAAGATAAACAAAAGCCACATTTTGCATTAATCTACGCGCACATCTCGGAACAAATCACGAACCCCGCAAGAAACCACTCACCAGAGCAAAGCTGGAGCCACGCCAATCCGGATCAAACGCGCCACAAATATGTACCTACGAAGCAGCCACAGGTAAGAAAGGAAAAAAGATGTCAAATTGGTCCTGAAATGCTATGAACAGATCAAAAATATTCAAAAAAGGAGGCGCCTAGGGCTGGAACCTACCGGAATCCGGCGGGCGGGGCAACAAAGCGCGGATGTCCAGCAATGCGGCGGATTTTGGGGGAGATTTAAGAGATCCCCGTCGTCACTGCCACAGTGTGGAGGCCGGATTGGGCAGCACTCTTCGCCCTTTCTTTTCTTACTCATGCGCTGTGAGAATGGTTTAGTTTAGGGGAATGTCTGAATTTTTTTTACACCTTAGTCACTTTTTAGACCTCCAACTATCTTATCCACGTCTTACTCTATATATAATATACAAACTAAAAATTATACTAAGTTTTTACTAAAGTTACACATTTTTAATACTGTAATTTTAGACCAAATGGTGTTGCACACTTTTAATACTATAATTTTAGATGACTGAGATTTACAAAAATTTCAAACAACAGAGATTTAGCCAACATATTTAGTTTAATATGTGTGCTTATTGCTTAGGATTTTTTAATGGGGCTTGAGCTGGACACACATGAGGCCCCTTTGGGACAAGGTGGATTGGGACCTGGGAGCGAGAAGTTTTCCCAAAAAACCACAAGATTTGGTCCAAGAAGCCCGACTTCATTTCTGTCTCTCCGGAGCTTCTCCCTCCCCCACCACCACATCATTACGTCCTAATTATCGTGTGAGGATCCTCCTCTTAGACAAAAATCATGTCGTGGTGCTAATTGCTAACATCTCATCATGTAACTGATTTTCGTGTTAAGATCCGGATAGAATGACAAGAGAACTGACTAGAAGGCATGGCGTCAGTGGTTTTTCCACGTCATCTAGACAACAAACAAAATACATATTAACTATACAAGATTTATTTTTTATGTCATCTCTAGCGATAATGCTTGTATTAATATAAATGTATATAAAGATTAAAACTGAATAAATAAATAAGATATAAAGGAAAGACATCTTGCACGATAAAATAGCTAACTCTTAGACATGAAGTCAATAAAAGTCAATAAAAGTCATACGTGGCACCTCTAAAAAAAGATGGATGTCACGCTGTTGGATATGCCACAAGGAAATAGCATCCTCGTCATAAGAAAGATGATAGCCTCTAAAATGTCCACCAAACCAAGCATGCATTGCCATTCCTATAGCTTAAAACTCTAAAGATTATTCTAAAATCTATACACCACTGATTGATTACCTACCAATCACGCAGTCATCGACCCAAATATCTAGGCCACAGCAAGCACAATTAGCATCCATGAGCGCCTTTCAAGCAGGATAGATGACAAATCACTCTAGACAGCTTGAACCAAGAGGTGACAAATTCATAGGTGTATCACCATACTCAACAAAGTTTAAATCATGGTGCTCATTACACACAGGCTAGTTCATTTTAGTGGGTCCTTTACGACATCATGGATTTATATCCGGGCTCCGTCAACATATATTCTAGACGTGTATGCACACATGCATGGTGATTTGAAGTCACTAAACGACACAAGATACATATCACTCTTAATTCCTTACAGACTCGAAGATGACTATTGGAATTCCAACTAGTCACATATAATTCATCAAACAGATAAGAAATCTCTTAGGTATGCTAGTTAGCCGTCCCGCTCGCCGTTAGATCATCCGTCCACCTCTCACACATAGTTGTTCGATCAACATCCACCTTCTCCTCCGTCCTTGGCGCCAACCACCGCTAGATCCACCACCTCTTCCTCAGCCTTCTAATAGTAGCCATTGTTGTCATCTCATCCTCTGGTGTCGACTCGCCTACCAGCTCTTTCCAACCAAATGATTCTGTTAAGAGCCTCCATTGGCTTTGAAGGGAGCTCTTTTTCTCCCACTTTTGGAGTTACAACCATCCTTAGAATTATATGGAATTGTCGTTGCTTTGACAACTTTTGGAACTCGTCTTAATCTATGAATTAGATGGATAAGAGCAGAAGATAAGTATACATGTAATCTTAGAAGAAAATGTAATGATTTGAAAATATTTTGTTGGAAGAAGACATAAGAATCTCAAGTTTTCAAGGAAACTCGGAAATTCTGAGATCAAAGTTGGAGGTTCCCGAAACTGTCTCTAGACACAGTTCTCAAAGTTTGCCTCGGAGGTTCCGACTTATGTCTGTTCAGAGAACAGAGACAAAGTTGAAAGCTTTGAGAACATTTCTGGAAGTTCTGAATTTCTATGAAATCTAGGGTTCTAAGTCTAACTACAGAGAGATTTGGATCTAATTTGCTCGGATTTCTATGGGAAATAGGTTGAAACTATTGCGAATCAACTGAAGAGAGTGAGATTATCTGTGGGAAGGACGTGCGATGCAAGATTTGCTCGTGGAGGTCGCCGGTCCGACAGTTGTGCCCTAACTCCATAGTGGCTACACTGCTACTGCCGTGGTGGGCAGTGAGGATGCTAGATGTCGACGATGGAGTGCCAGAGGCGGACGCCATGAGACCAACAAGGTCATGCGAGGTTCGGCGGCAGCAGAAATAGGCGCATGAGTAGCGGTAGCGCTGGAAAAGCAAAAGGTTGGATGCATCAGTGAAAAACCAGAAGTTCTGAGGTGGTTAGGTTTAGGTGATGGGCTCAGGTCCTTGAGAAAAAAAATTGTGAAAAACTCTGAGGGTCCGAGAATTGCCGAAGATCCCCGGAATGTTAGAAAAAACCACACGAAAATGTCAGAGGAACCGATTGTGTATATAGCGCAAATCTCAGAAGTTTTGGGATAAATCTTGGAAGTTCTGGGAACATGAACTGGAGTTAAGCACAAAGATCTTAGAAGCTCTGGGAAAAACCGGAGATCCAGAAATCCTAAGTGGCATGATAGAGACGATTCTCAGAAGTTCCAGGAAAGATGTCGGAATTTCCAAGTTTATCTACTGCATACACTGAATTGAATCTAGGAAGCTCTTTTTTGAGGTTTCAGATCAGAAGCTCACATTTATAGATTTGAAAGAATTTTTAGGATAAGTTTAGATAGAGAAAATCTAGGAGATTCCTTATTCATCCATTCCACATCCAATTAGAGAATAACCAAGCAATCAAAGTAACAATTTGGATGGGAATTGAACAAGATCAACTTAAGGTCTTGGCAAAAAAGAGCAAAAATGCTCAAGAGTTCACCAAAAATCTGAGATAGCAAATAAGATCGAAGAAACCAAAGATGATGATTTTGATGGTGTTGCCATCATGTATGGGCTAAAATTTACACTAGGACTTCCATGCGTTGAAGCATGGGATCCTATGATGCAAAGGCCTACATTTTGCAGATCCATCACCCTTAGGATAACCAATGCACAAAAATATTAATTTGTTCACACTTTATGGGATGTATTTGCTCATTGAGAGAATAATACTCCCCCTTAGTCTGCTCACACATCTTAAGCTCCAAAAATTCAAACAAAACAATCAAGTAAATGTATAAAGCTTCAAACAACATTTCGAGAATCCAAGATATTTAACTAACTCCTCAACTCACAAAACATATGATAATATAAGGGCTTGGTAAAGATATTCGCTAATTATTTTTTCATCCTTACATGGCTCAAGGCTATATCTCCTTTAGTCACATGATCTCAAATAACATGGTGTCGGATATCTATGTGCTTGGTTTGAGAGTGTTGGAAGGGGTTTCTGGCTATCTTGATTGTGATTTCATTATCACACAAAAGAGACACTTCTTTCAAATCGATTGAATAATCCTTCAAAATTTGTGTCATCCAAAGTAATTAAGCATAACAACTACCTGTAGAGATGTACTCTACTTCAACGGTGGATAAAGCTATGGAGTTTTGTTTCTTGGATAACCACGACACTAAGGATCTACCAATAAATTGGTAAGCGTTGGTGGTACTTTTCCTATCTACATTGCACTTAGCATAATCTGAATTCGAATATCAAACGAGATCAAAAATAGTACCCTTGGGATACGACAAATCTAGGTTGGGTTGTGTACTAGATATGTCAAGATTCTCTTAACATCCACAACATGACACTCCTTGAGAGCGGCTTGAGATTTTACACATATGCACATACTTAGCATGATGTTGGGCCTAGATGCACAAAAATAGAGTAGAGAGCCAACATGGATCGATATACCTTCTGGTCCACAGATTTACCTTCCTCATTGAGGTCAAGATGTCTGTTGGTTTGCGTTGGAGTACGAATTGGCTTAGCATTCTCTATGTCTAACTTCTTGAGAATGTTCTTGATGAACTTGGCTTGGCCACTGAATGTTCATTCACACATGGTTTGACTTGTAGTCCAAGGAATAACTTCAACTTGGCATCATGGACATCTCAAATTTGCCGGCCGTCATCTTGCTGAATTCTTCGCTAAAGGTGTTGCTAGTCGACTCAAATATGATATCGACCATATATATTTGGCAAATGAAAAGCTCGTCATCAATGAACTTAGTGAACAATGTGGAATCAATCTTTCAAATTTTAAAGCTCTTATTGACTACAAACTCCCTAAGGCACTCATACCATACTCTAGGAGCTTATTTGTGGGCATATAGTGCCTTATAAAGTTTATACACATGGTTAGGAAACTTAGAGTCTTCCAAACTGGGAGGTTGCTCTACATAGACTAGTTCATTGATTTTGCTATTTAGAAACGCACTCTTAACATCCATTTGATAAGGCATGATATTATGATGATTAGCAAATGCAAACAAGACTCTAATGGCTTCTAGTCTAGCAACAAGGGTATAAGTCTCCCCAAAATCTAAATCTTCGACTTGTTTGTACCCTTGGGCCACAAGTCTCGCCTTGTTCCTCACGACTTGTCCATCTTCATCTTACTTGTTGTAGAAGATCTACTTGGTGCCAATGAAGTTTTGACTTGGTTGTTCCACAAGCGTCCAAACTTGATTGTGCTCAAAGTTGTTGAGCTCTTCATGCATGTCATTCACCCAATCTGGATCTCTAAGAGCCTCATCTACCTTGGTTGGCTCCAAAGAGGAAACTGACGAGTAATGTTTAGAAAAATTTGCAACACGAGAACGAGTTTGAGTGCCTTTATGCATGTTGCCAAGGATTTGGTCGACCGAATAATCCTGTTACAAGTTTCTATGTATCCTCGAATGACCCGGTTGCATTTGGGATTGGACTTGAGATGGGGCTTTTGTTAGGACTTGAGGTGGAGCTCCATTATCTTGAACTTTGGTTGCCTCCACACTTTGGATTTCATCTTGAGTAGATGTGTGAAGCTCCACTTGAGATGACGTGTTCTCCTTCACCTCCATTGGCATCAGTTCTCCTATTGACATGTTCTTGATGGCATTTTCCAACTCATCATAACCTACATCAATGTGAACACTTTCCACTTGAGAACCATTCGTCTCATTGAATTACACGTCGCACGTTTCTTCCATTATACAGGAGTATTGTTGACGACTTGATAGGCATGTGCATTTGATGCATAACCAAGAAAGAATCCCTCGTCACAATTGGAGCAAATTTAGAAAGTCTTTGCTTTTTTAAGGATATAACACTTGCTCCGAAGACGTGAAAGTAGGAAACATTTGGCTTTGTTCCCGGAGATGAGCTCGTACACATCTTCTTCATGAGTCGATGAAGGTACAAGCTGTTGATGGCATGACAAAGGTTGTTGACGGCCTCAGCCCAAAAGTGTTTGAGAGTTTCATATTCATAAAGAATTGTCCTTGTCATCTCGGTAAGCATGCGATTTTTCCTCTCTAGCACTCCATTTTGTTGCGATGTGTAACCAAAGGAGAACTCGTGCTTGCCACCTTCTTCATCTAGGAACTCTTCAATATTGGTGTTCTTGAACTCGGTTTCATTGTCACTTCTCACGTTCTTGATCTTCATTTTAAATTCATCATGTGATCTTCTCACAAATTTCTTGAAGATCTTGTATATCTCTCATTTGTCATGCAAGAAGAATACTAAAGTATAGCGAGAAAGTCATCAATGATAACAAACACATAGGAGTTACCTCCTATGCTTACATATGTGACAGGACCAAACGAGTCCATCTAAAGTAGCTTGAGTGGCCTTGTTTGTGTCATGATGTTTTGACGGGGTATGGTCCTCCCACTTGTTTCTCGGCTTGGCAAACGCTACAAAGGCAACTTTATCGAATGTCACATTCTTGATGCCAAGTATGTGATCAACCTTTACGACTTGTTGAGATTCCTCATTATCACATGAGCCAACCTCCTATGCCATAGCCACCCTAAAGAAGACCTTGCCAACAAGTATGCTTGTATACATGACTTTTTAGAAGAAAAATCCACCAAATACAAATCATAAAGCCTTTGAATATCAAGGAGTGATCATCATTCTTAGTTGCAAAGACTCTACGCTTAGTGAAATTGCACTCAAGAACAAGGTCACAAAGTTGTGAGATGGATAGGAAGTTACAACTCACGGATTTCACAAGCAAAATATTGGAAATGGATAGATAATTTGATATGGCAATTTTAACTAATCCCACTACCTTCCCTATTGCATTATATCCAAAAGTGATGTTTTCATGTGGTGACCATCTACTATCAAATGATGTGAACATGCATTTTCCTCTGATCACATGGTTGGTGCATCCACTATCAAGCATCTAACTCATCGCATCGGAGGTGTAGTCCTAGAAAAAATATCAAGCTTGTTTAGGTACTCATACCTTCTTGGGTCCTTGAGAGTTAGTGATAAAATATTTTGGAACCCAAATAGAACATTTGGTTTTGACCCTACCATCCTTGCCCTTTCTAAGCACATGGGATGCATAAAAAAATGACCAACAAAGTTATGATTACCCATTTTAGCTGTGCGACCCTCAAAGATGGAAGCTTGCACTCACAATTAAAGTTCTCATGGTTGAAGTTCTCAACTTGATGGGTCAAAATCTCCTTAAGGGTCTTACTACCCCTGTAGCATTTGAGCAATTATTGATTGACTTGAGTCTTCAACCTAGCATTCTCACTCAAAAATATTGCTTCACAAGATATGAGGTTAGAGGAACTAGCAAATCATTTAGACCAACAGTAGGGGACTCCTTAGGCATAGAGGCACACTTAGCACAAGATGACTCCACACCCACTTGAGGCATGATCGATCGCTTGTTAAGGAGAGAGAGATGTTTGCGCTTGAGGATATCATGAGATATTTTAAGAGTTTCATAATCTTGTTTTTCCTTCATGTTCTCAAGCCCAAGATCTTCATGAACACTCTGAGCTCCTCATGAGACTTTTCAAGTCTACGACGTGAGACATTAAACTCCTTATATTTAAGGTTAGAGCCTCATTTTTCTCTTTCACACTCACAAGAAATGACTCTTGCTTCTCAAGAGTGGTAATAAGTGAATCACAACTATGTATGCTCAAATCATCGATATCATCAAGCCAATCATCATTACTATCATCAAATGTGGGAGACTTCATAATTTTTGATACCTTTGACCCTTTTTCAAATAGATAATTAGGTGTCTCCTCATCGCTTGAGTGATCGAAGGGGCGGGTCTTATAGGGTTATGGGTATGCTACGATAGCATAATTTAAAAATTTTCTACCACATAACCAAGGAACTACTACAAGTTATAGATCACGAAATTACCACTAGACACATAGACCCATAGCGGAAGTAGAGTTGATGTCACACGTCGGTGCAGAGCAGTCGTACTACCTCCTCCTCCTCGTGGTTTGAGTGGATTGTCCCAGCGCTGAAGCAATGACGCCCCTAAGGTATCCACACGTACGGGACCATAACCGCCGAGAGGGAATGTTAGCTTCTTACCAATTCAGCAGAGGGAGGAAAAACCAATATGTAGATCCAATCTACAGAAGAGGTGGCAGAGCTCACGAAGAACTCCACCAAAACTAAGGAGGAGAGGAGAAACGGGACTACCCTAGGGTAAACCCTAGGGGTGGCCCAAAACCCTAAGAGGTGGGATGGCTTGGGGTTGAGGTGTGTCCTCCTAGGTCCCTACCCTTCTTTTATATAGGGGCAACTAGGGACCCCTCCTCTTTCCACAAGTAAGATGGGACTAAACTATATGGAAACCCCCTTAATGGGCCAAGGAAGACACATTTGCACCCTCTATAGCCATTGCACCTCCTCTCCTCTTTCTCTATTTTCCCCTAGATCAGAACAGTTTCTGATTTCGGTCCTTTAAATGTGCGACTTTATAGGTTTATATATATATATTTCACATGGTTCGAATACTCCTATTCGACCAATGATCGGTAGCGGTCCCTAGCAGAACGTGCCGACCCCAAATATATATAAAGATAACAATGTCTTCTCACAAATAGGGTGATGCCTTATTCATCAAGTCCTTCTTCTTCGTCATTGCTTGAGTCATCCTCGATGAAATGCTTGGGCTTCAAGACGATGTTTTTCTTGAGGCATGAGTTGGAGGCCATGAGCTATTCCTTATGTTGGATTTCCATCTCATGAGAAATAATTCTTTCAATAAACTCGGTGGGAGTCAATTTCTTGAAGTTGTCCCTCTCATGGATGAGCATCACCAAGTACTCGCAAATGGGTGAGAGGGCTCATAGCATCTTCTTGAAAATGAAGTGGTCGTTGATCTATGGGCACCTGATGAACTTGAGCTCGTTCACAATGTGATTGAGGCAAGTGAACAATTTATTCACATATTCTTTCTCCATCATGGTGAAGCGGTCAAGTTTGCTTGTTAGGACGTCGAGCATGGACTCCTTGATGGAAGAAGTTCCCGCGTGTATCTCCATGAGTGTGTTCCATGTTGTCTTGGCGTCCTGCGTCCTCAAGTGTGCTCACTTGGTTGAACTCATTTAGGCTCAATGCGTTGAAGATTGATGTTCGTCTTTTGGGCTCATCTTCATTGAGCATTGCATAACCATCAAAAAAATACACCATATGCTAGGGCTAATGGCCAATAAAAGCATATTCATTTTGTGTTTTTAACTAGCATAATTCGAATCATCAAAGTTTGGATCTCTCCCCATATGCATCCCCTAACTAGTACATATTATATCTCTCTAGGTGGTTAAACCTAAGAAAAAAGAGCATGAGGCTCTGATACCAATTGAAAGGATCTAGACTATCGACTAGAGGAGGGCGAACAGGAGATTAAGAAAATTTAATCTGAAACTAATTTCTACACAAGAATCTCTATACCACTAAGCAGTCTTAAGAAAAATCTAGCATACTAGTGATTAAAATAAATAAGGAAACAAGTATGGAGAATTTCAAGGAAACAATCACACATGAGACACATGATTTATTGCCGAAGTTTGAGCTATGGCGAGGCTCTACAACTCTATTGAGGAAGCTTGATCCAACAATCAAAGCTGGCACCAAATCGTGCTCTTTCCTAAAAAAAGTTTACCGATGCGAAGTTTTCCTTCTCTTGCAGTAGCACTTCACCTTATAGTAGGCGAACTCCAAACCCTCACAAACTTCTTGAGGGTCTTCACAATCTCCTTGAAGGCTTCCAAGCAACTATTAGCCATCTAGAAGACACCAATCTCCAAGAGTAACATGCTTCAATCAGTTTGGCTTGGAGATGAACTCTGCTTAATGTTCAACTATTGCTCAATCTCTCTCTCTCTCTCTCTCAAAGATTTCCTCACAAGAATGACAACTAGGACGAGAGAATGGGAAGTAGCACTCAGGAGATCAGAGGAATGGATCTGCAAAAGTTTTGCTGAGCAAAGAGGCTTTGGATTATATATCCAATCCCTCAAAAACTAGATATTTGTGCAAAAGTAGAAGAACTCAGAACTTCCATGATGAAACTCAGAGGTTCCAAAATTTCAAATCAATGGCAACTTTAACTGTCCAGAAACAGATTTGTTACTTCTGGCACAAACTCAGGGGTTCCGACTTTCAGAGTACAACAACACATGGGCGAATGTCGGAGGTACCAGCTTGAACCCAGACCCTCTGGGATATTGAATGGTCTTACCAAGGCGTGGTCATAACGGATGCCCGAAGGTTCCGACATCACACTCGGGCCTTCTGAGATTTCAAGGATCCAATAGACGATGGACATAACTCATTCTCGAAGGTTCTGACAATAGACTTGGACATTCCGAGATTTCAAAAGATAAGTCCAAAATGGGTTGTCAAAGGCACCGAGAAATCTCCGGGGGGCTCTGAATTTCAAGGAAAAAGGACTAAGATGTATTCAAGAACAGGACTCGAAGGTTTCAGCTATCCAGAAAAGTAGATAGAAAGGGAACCTTGGAGGCTCTGAGTTCCTCGACTCTTCACACAGAAGTAAAACTCGGATGTCTCGACATCAAACTCGAATATCCTGACATTTCTAGAAAGAGTGTATATGAAGAGATTTTGGAGGCCTCTTTTGATTTGAAAATCAATTCCTAGTTGAGCATTAGCAAGGCACTCTCACCAGCTTCAAGATTTAGGCCCCATAATAGTACAACTTTTCTAAACTCAATGTGATTTCTTGAAACACTAAAAGGGCTAGAAAATTACCCTTAATCTTCATTTCTTCAAGACGTCTTTCCTTTGAACTTTTTAGTGGTTGCCCCCACTAGTTTTACCACTTTTTTTGGACTAAAACAACTGATTTCACTTGATTCACACATTAGTCACTTAATCATTTTCTCATTAATCATCAAAACCCACTTAGGGGACCAAGATGCACTTTCAATTACTACACTAAAAGTTCATTGGCATGATTATGATATGAAATGCATGGCATGACATAGTACCTTAAAAATAAAGACTAACGCAAGTGAATTAAGTTAATCAGAGCTCGGATCCTTAAGATATTGCATTCCGAAGAATCTCCAACGAGAAGAAAAGAACTAGATTCACCTTTGAAAGAGCATCTAGGCCCCAAGTTGGTTTTGATGGTTAATGGCAACTCAAACTGGAATCTAACGTTTACATGAAGTGTAAGCAGGTTTACAGGTTCCAGGAAGAATGGTCATCGAGCGAATGATAACCATCAAAAAGGTATAAGGGGTGAGTTCCAGGACTAAGGAATGGCGGTGCTAGGCAGCTGTGCCACAGCTGTGAAGAAGCCGGTGCTGTGCAAGGAGTTGCAAGCAAGGTGATGGTGGCTTGATGCGTCAAGGACCGTGACTACAGTTGGTGGGCAGGTAAAACCTAGATTTGCTAGTTTCTTTGAGTCCACAGGAAAAACCCGTACTATCAAGAGGGATGCAATCAGTATTAGTTGTCTAAGGAACTTTTGCTCAATGCTCAGAGGGTCAGTGTGTAAGCGGTAGAAAACCCCAGGGGCTAGAGTCACCGGTGTGACACAGTGTGTCACAGGTGGTCTAGTGCTCTAAGACTCAGGTACTTCTCTGGACCAGGGGAGAGCTTGTAAATGCTAAGGGAACTGCACTGCGATAGCTGGTCTGGTGAATCAGAGGGCTGTCAGAGGTTCTCTCTCCTTATAGGTTTCAGAGAGTGTTGTATGCTGAGGGCATGTCATGTGCCAAGACCGGGCTGAGTAACTAGGCTACGTCAGTTAAGGGTTCACCTGTATGTGCTGCCTGTGACACAGGTGTCGGTCTGCCCGAGCTGTTATAGTTGGGCGGAGTGGTTGGCTGTGTCACCGGTGGCTCACTAATCCTACGTGACAACAGTATAACGGTCGGGTGCCTGTGAACCCTATATATAGGGGACCAGGGGAGGACTTCGTCCTCAACCTTGCAAAAACCTGTGAATCACATACGACCGTTGCAAAGCCTCCAACCACCGAACAAAAGCCAAAAGCCTAAGTAATAGTTCGGGTGAGTGTGTGAGCTTTGAGCAAAGAGCAAAGGTTCCTCCAAGAGATTGCTGCTGGTTCATCTATTACTCTTGGAGTGTTTGCTCCTAGACGGGTGTAGGAGTTGCTGGTACCACCTAAGCTTGTGTGGGCTGGACCAGTAAGTTTGTGAAGGTGATTGAAGTCTACCTGCTACAAGCAAAAGGACTTCCACAAGCTAAGGAAGAGGCCTGAACGTCAGATACTCGGAGAACAAGCACGATTTAGTGATGGCGATCTCTTCGGAGTAGCTTCTCCAACGGAGACGTACCACTCTGCAAAGAGTTGGGAACTTCGGTGAAAAACACCCTGTCTCTCTGAGTGCTTACTTACATTGCTTCTGTTTACCTGTTAATTGCTTGCTTGTGTGATCATAGTCTTAATCTGTTCATCTGTTAAAGATCACCTTTACACCTGTGTTACTCTAGCTGTGTCTCAGTTGCTATATATCTTATCTCTCACCTGAGTCAGTTACCTACTATACAGGCAGATAGATTGCTACTTATTTGCTAAGTCTTAGACCACCTGTGTTAGGCACCTGTGTGACAGCTGCATGCTATTTAACACCTTATATCATACCTGTGTCACTCACCTGTCACACAGCTAGCTGATTCTAGCTTCTGTCTAAGGCATAACTTAATCAATCAAGTTAAAAGAAGTAATTTTTATTAGCCTCCTATTCACCCCCCCTCTAGTCGGCACCTTCGGTCCTTTCAATTGGTATTAGAGCCAGGTTGCTCTTTGATTTGGCCTAACAGCCAGAGTTAAAGAATGTTGGGCTATGAGGGTAAAATACCTGTCTTAATGGGACTAACTATGCTTTCTAGAAGAGAAAGATGCAAATGCATCTTATCGCTATCGATCCAGATGTGTGGGATGTTGTTTATACAGGTTACAACTTGGAGAATCCCACAACACCTAGCATCGCTAATAAGAAGAATATTCAGAACAACGCTAGAGTTGTAACAGCCATCTTCATGGGCTTACAAGAGCATGACTTCGACAGAGTTAGCACAATGGATTCTGCCAAGGAAATCTGGGATACTTTAGAGCAGATTTATGAGGGTAGTGATACTCTGAAGAAGTCCAAAAGAGGTCTGCTGGAACCAACCTTGGAAAGATTTGAGTATGAGCATGGTGAAGACATCAACTCATTATTCTCAAGACTCACCATCATCACAAACCAGCTGAAGGCCTTAGGCTCCACCAGAGTTGAAGATGAGGATGTGATTAAGAAGTTCCTCTCAGTGCTTCCAAAGGCCTACAAAACCCTTGTTCTTTTGATGAAAGAAAAGGATGGGTTTGACAAGATGAATCCTACTGAGGTGTTAGGAAGAATTCTAACACATGAGATGGAACTTAGGCAAGAGGGCAAGAAAATTTCTTCTTCAGCACCTAAGAAGAATATTGCCCTGAAGACCACTGCTCCAACATCACTTCCTGAGAGTGATAGCAGTGAAGAACTTGATGAGGAGATATCCAGTGAAGAAGAAAATGAACTCATCCTTCTCACAAGGAACTTCAGAAAGTTTTACAAGAAGAAGAAGCAACTTGGATCAGGTGATAGATTCAGAGGGAAGAAGCTGTCCAGAGACAACAAGTGCTTCGAGTGTGGCAAGAAAGGCCACTTTGCTGCTGATTGTCCAAACAAGAAAAAGGACAGCAACCACAACAAGAAGAAGAAGGACTTCAATGGGAAGAAGAAGACCTTCAACAGCAAGCACCCAACTTATTCCAAGAACAAGGGCACTGCCAGAGCCTATGTTGGACAGGCTTGGGTGTCTGAGGATTCAGGCTCAGAAGAGGAGTCTGAAGAAGAAGATCAAGTTGCTGGGATCACCATCAGTATGGCTGACACACCCAGCTGTGACACAGCCATGTCACACAGCTCCGAGTCAAGTGCTGAAGCTGACTATCTTCCATCCACTTCTACTCCTTTGTGTCTCATGGCCAAAGGTTCTAAGGTACTTACTGAGGATGACTTTCCTGATTATGTTGAACTAATGGGCATCTTTAAAAGAACAAATAAGGCTTATGGCAAGGAGAGGAAGGAGAACATATCCTTAAGGGATAAACTCAGAGAGCTAAGTGAATCTTATGATGAGGTTACTGATGACAGGGAAAACCTTAGACTTGACCAGGAAAAACCTGGAAATAGCTCATGAAAAGCTCAAGGCAGCTCATGAGCTTCTGATAAAGGAGCATGAGGAGCTCAAGAAAAAACATTCTTTGTGCACTGATATTTCTTCTACTATATGCACTGATGCTCCCTTCCCTGCTTCTACTGTTATTGAATCATGCCTGAACTGTGCTAGCCGTATAAATGTTCTAACATCCACAGGTGGAGTCACTGATGATTCAAAAGAGGCATCAACCTCTACTGCTACTAACCTTGTGGATGCAGATGAGCACAACAAGCTCAAAGAAGAGCTTGAAGAGCTTAAAAGGCTCATGAGGAAAGGCCTATGCACTGCAAATATTGGCATGCAAAATTACTAGCTCATCAGAGCTGAAATGCTGAGAAAAAATAAAGGCTGAAAAGGCTTGGGTTACATTTTATCTACACATAAAGATAAATTGCCTGCTGCTACTAACTCTAATCTTGCAGAGAAATTTGTAAGACAGGCAGGTACATATGACAACAAATTTGTTGGTCATGTACAAAGAATGAGGAATGCAGTAAATATTCCCTCTAACCCAGCCTATGTCCTGCAGAAAGACATGAAAGGAAAAATAGTGGCCAAGTACATTGGTCGCAGGCACTTAACAAAATGGTTGCCAGCTATTTGGGTGCCCAAGGCCACAGTTGCCTGTGTCACCGGTGGCTCACACAGCCGTCTACCCACCAGTGTCACAGGAAGATCAAACAGGTCACTAACCCTTGTTGCAGGAGACTGTCAGTCCAAAAGGATTAAAGTAATATCATCTGTGGCAGATGCTGCTAATCTTAAACACAAATATACTGTCTATACTTCTGCAACTGCTGCTTATGGTAAAATTGCAAAGAGAACCAAACGAGTTTGGGTCCCTAAACCCCATAACTAATCTTACAGGATACTGTCTCCAGTGGAACTGAATGGGTTGTGGACAGTGGATGTACACAACATATGACTGGAGGCAGAGATGAGTTTGTAGAGATCACACATGAAAACCTTCCAAGTAAACATGTGATCTATGCAGATAACTCCAAAGGAAAGGTAAATGACATTGGTAAAGTCACCATATCTGAACATCACTCTTTATCTAACGTAATGC
This sequence comes from Stipa capillata, assembly GCA_019208055.1. NCBI lineage: Eukaryota > Viridiplantae > Streptophyta > Magnoliopsida > Poales > Poaceae > Stipa > Stipa capillata. Next base: position 81,490 of record JAGXJF010005315.1, read on the forward strand.
TTGTAGATCAGATAGGCTATAGCCTCATGTCTGTGTCACAGCTGTGTGACACAGGTATAAAAGTCACGTTCTATCCTGATGAGGTTATAGCTTTCAAACTGTCTGATGACTCTCAAGTGTTCAGAGGATGCAGGTCTGGAAAGCTATACACAGTAAACTTCAAAGAACAGCCTGCAGCAGCTCCATGTGCCTAATGGCCAAGATCAGTATTGGCTGGCTGTGGCACAGGCGGCTAGGTCATGCAGGGATGAAGCTTCTCAACAAACTAAGCAAACATGACTATGTCATTGGCCTTGAAAAGGTGAAGTTTGAGAAGGACAAGCCGTGCAGCTCATGTCAAGCCGGCAAACAAGTTGGAGCTGCCCATCGTCCCAAGAATGTCATGTCCACCACCGCATCTTTTGAGCTCATACACATTGACCTCTTCGGTCCCACTACATATGAAAGCTTAGGAGGTAACAAGTATGGATTTGTCATTGTAGATGATTTTTCTCGCTATATTTGGGTGTTCTTTTTGAAGGAGAAGACATAGGTTTACAAGAAATTCAAGCACCTCATTGTCAGAGTACAAAATGAGTGGAAGGTAAACCTTGTCAAAGTCAGGAGTGACAATGGGACTGAGTTCAAAAACTCAAAGGTGGAAGCATTTCTGGACAAGCATGGGATTAAGCATGAGCTATCAAGTCCATATGCTCCACAGCAAAATGGAGTAGTGGAAAGGAAGAACAAAACCCTGATAGAGATGGCAAGGACACTGCTGGATGAGTAAAAGACTTCACCAAGATTTTGGGCTGAAGCTGTCAACACTGCCTGCCACTCCATCAATAGGATATATTTACATCCACTACTCAAGAAGACTCCATACGAGCTGCTCACCAACACAAAGTCAAATGTCTCATACTTCAGAGTATTCGGTTGTAAGTGCTACATTCTTAGGAAGGGCAAACGCCTCACTAAGTTTGAAGCTAAATCTGATGTTGATATATTCCTTGGTTATGCTACTAACTCCCATGCCTATAGAGTTTTTAACACCTCCTCAAAGGTTGTTGAAGAATCTATAGATGTGGACTTCGACGAGTCTTATGGCTCCCAAGGAGAGCAAGTTGCTAATGATGTAGGGAGCAAGGACATTCAAAAGAAGTCAACTGGTGAGATCAGACCTACTGTCAAGGAAGAACCTGTCTCACCATGTGATCAAGAACTACCTTCTCCATCACTGAATGAAGACACTGGAGATGAAGATATCGAGCTCGAGTACAACCCAGCCAATGATCTCTTGGATGCAGAACACCTGTCTCAGCCAGCTGTGCCGCAGGAAGAACCAACTGTGTCACAGGCTTCACCATCAGCTGTGACACCGGTGGTTGACCCCGAACCCCTTGTGATCAGCAGGCTGCAGAAGGATCACCCTGTAGACAACATCATCGGTGCCATTAATAGGGGGTGACTACTCGTTCTCGAATTGCAAATTTCTGTGAACATTACTCTTTTGTTTCCAGTGTTGAACCCAAGAACATCAAGGAAGCTCTCATGGATACTGATTGGATAAATGCAATGCATGAAGAGCTCAATCAGTTCGAAAGAAACCAAGTTTGGTCCTTGGTGGAAAGGCCCAATGATCACAATGTGATTGGAACAAAATGGGTCTTCAGGAACAAACAAGATACAAATGGACAGGTGGTAAGGAACAAAGCCAGACTTGTGGCTCAAGGGTTTACACAAGTGGAAGGTCTGGACTTTGGAAAAACCTTTGCTCCAGTAGCAAGACTTGAAACCATCAGGTTCCTCCTTGCTTATGCTGTACATCATAACATCAAGCTTTATCAGATGGATGTGAAGTCTGCCTTCCTGAATGGTAAACTCTCTGAACTTGTTTATGTTGAACAGCCACCTGGCTTTGAAGATGATAAGAAACCACACCATGTCTATAAACTACACAAAGCACTCTATGGCTTAAAGCAAGCACCTAGAGCATGGTATGACACATTGAAAGAATTTCTGATCAAGAATGGATTTAAAATGGGCTTAATAGACACAACTCTATTCACTAAGAAAAATGGAAAAGATTTATTTGTGTGCCAAATATATGTCGATGACATAATATTTGGCAGTACTAACCGTTCCATGAGTGATGAGTTTAGCCAGATGATGACCAAAAGGTTTGAGATGTCTTTGGATGGAGAACTCAAGTACTTCCTAGGACTTCAGATCAAACAACTCAAGGAAGGTACATTCGTTTCTCAAGAAAAATTCACCAAGGACATCATTACGAAGTTTGCATGAAGGATGCAAAGCCTATTCATACACCCATGCAAACAAATGGTCATCTGGACTTAAACGTCGAAGGTAAGTCTGCTGATCAGAAAGAATTTAGATCAATGATAGGATAACTGCTATACTTGTGTGCATCTAGGCCAGATATCATGTTGAGTGTATGCATGTGTGCTAGATTTCAAGCTAATCCTAAGGACTGTCACAGAGTGGCAGTAAGAAGAATTATGAGATATTTGATTCAAACCTCAGGCTTTGGTCTTTGGTATCCTAAAGGTGCAAATTTTGAGCTAGTCGGCTATTCTGATAGTGACTATGCAGGGTGTAAGGTTGACTGAAAAAGCACCTCTGGTACTTGTCAATTTCTAGGGCATTCCTTAGTGTCCTGGTCATCCAAGAAATAAAACTCAGTAGCCCTTTCCACTGCAGAAGCTGAGTATATAGCTGCTGGTAGTTGTTGTGCTCAGTTATTATGGATGAGGCAGACCTTGAAAGATTTCAACGTATCTTTTAATCAAGTACCCCTCTTCTGTGATAATGAAAGTGCAATTAAGTTAGCCAACAACCCAGTACACCACCAAAGATCCAAACACATTGAAGTGAGGCACCACTTCCTGAGAGATCATGTTGAGAAGGGAGACATACAGCTGTGCCATGTAAGGACTGAAAAAGAATTAGCTGATATTGTCGTAGCAACAAGGCTAGACAGTAAACTTGTGGCACCCCCGTACGGCTCCACGGACCGACGAGGGTTACATGGGAAACTACGTCGTGAAGACACCGCTGCCGCACACGCGGGTTACCCGACGCGAAGACGCTCAAACTCGCTGTGATGTTGCAAACCGGAGAAGTGGAGGAGCAAGCCAACTAGTATTTCAGAATTTCTGGATCCCACCAAATGGGAGGGGTGTCCCTCTATTTATAGGGAAAAAGGAGGGTAGGGGAGATTACAGGAATGCCCTTAGGCATTTTACAATTATGCCCCTAGATGTACTGACGCCCCTAGGGGCACGTAGGTCTTTTCCTTTGAGAATATTCCGGGAATATCCCGGGGGTCCCGCCCGTCATGCACGGACTTGTCGCCGTCACGGTCTCGGCATTGAGCTGTCTTGGTGTCGCGACGAGGCTGGTATGGTCGCGGAGTCGGCATCGAGCGGTCTTGGCATTACGACGAGGTTGGAGTTGTCGCGGAGTCGGCATTGAGCGGTCTTGGCGTCACGGCGAGGTTGGAGTTGTCACGGAGTCGGCATCGAGCGGTCTTGGCATTACGACGAGGTTGGAGTTGTCGCGGAGTCGGCATTGAGCGGTCTTGGCGTCACGACGAGGTTGGAGTTGTCGCGGAGTCGGCATTGAGCGGTCTTGGCGTCACGATGAGGTTGGAGTTGTCGCGGAGTCGGCATTGAGTGGTCTTGGCGTCACGACGAGGTTGGAGTTGTCGCGGAGTCGGCATTGGCGGTCTTGGAGTCACGACGAGGTTGGTGCTGCGCTGATCTCCCCTAAGTATGAAAAATGTTGAAACCGGGTAGCGCAGGGACCCCTTCCCCAACAGTAGTCCCTCGCCGGTGCGGGCGGTTAACCAGTGCCCGTCCGGGCCGGCGCACCGATTCTGATGGGGTCGGCGCGCTGACCGGACTGACAAGCTCTAAGTTGTCGTGAACTTCCTGGGGTCATGGAACAAGAACGCTAGCGGTCTCGCGGTAAATTCAGAGACTTAGAAAAATCCTCCGGGTCCAAACCGTGGTAAAATCGGGGACTTAGTGAAAATCCTTCAGGTCCAACCCGTGATAAAATCGGGGACTTAGCGAAAATCCTCCGGGTCGAAACCGTGTTAAATCCATTTCTTTTCCTTTTTTTTCTTTTTCCTCCCTTCCCTTTTCTTTTCTTTTCTCTTCTTTTCTTTCTTTTCCTCTCCCTTTCTTTCTTTTTCTCTTCTTTCTTTTCTTCTTTTTTTTCCTTTTTTCTTTCTTCTCTTACCTGGCCGCTTGACCTAATGGGCCGGCTGGGCCGTGCCCACGCACCTGGGAGGGCAGGGGTTACAAAAAACCCCTCCCCGTGCGCCTCCCCGGTGCATCTACGCCGCCGCCGCCTAACGCCTCGCGCCGCCCCGCCACCGTGGCCTTGCGCCACCGCCTTGCGCCTCGCGCCGCCCCCGCCGCCGTCGCCTCGCGCCGCCCCGCCGCCGTTGCCTTGCGTCGCCGCCTTGCGCTTCCCCGCCGCCGTCGCTTGCTTTCCTCGGGGGGCCGCCGCCTCTACGGTCGCCGCTCGGGCGCCTCGCCGCGGCCGGCCGACCCCGCCTCGGAGAGCCGCCGCCACGCTGCGCCTCCAGCTCGGCCGGGACGCCGCCTTCGGATTGGCCGCCGCGAAGTCCTCGGGCGTCGCCTTCGCCGAGTGCGCCGTCATCGGGCCGCCGTGCTGCATCCCCGCCTCGGACGGGACGCCGCCTCTGCGGTCGGCTGCCGGGCTGTCCCCAAGCGCCGTCGTCGCCGGGGCGATCGTTGTCGGGTTCACCATGCCGCGGTTGGCAGGGCCGCTGCCGCCGGGGGGAGGCCGCGCCATCGCCTCGGCCCATGAGGCCGTGCAGGCGCCTATCGGCCATCTCTGCCGCACCGCCGCGTGGGAACGGGGAGTGGCGCCTGACGTGCCACCGGAGGACAGCGGACCCAAGCCGGGGCCTTGCCGCCTAGCGCCACCGGAGATCTGCGCCGCCGCCGCGGGAGCCCTTGCTACCGCTGCTGGGGGGCCTGCGCCGTCGCCTCGGCCATCATCACCCAAGTTGCCGGTGCTGGAGACGCCTGTGCATTCCGTCCTATTCCCGCGTGGCCACTGCTACCGGTCTCCTAGGGTGATCTTCCTCGTATTTTTTTATGCCTGTGGTTGCTTGCAAGGACGTTGCGGAATGTATGCGCGTGTGCACGTCTCTCGTTCTCTCCTACTGTCGTGTGTTCATATGTTAGAACAACGGACTGTTTCAGTGCATATGTATAATTTTTTTTGTATTTCCTTATATGGCATGATATGAGGGTTCGTGTAGAGCAAGGGTAGGCGGACTCGTTACAGCTTTCTTTATTTGCAATGTATGAGATGGTCTTGATGTATGTGCTCCCGGGTGGATAGCCACCGTCTTGACGCATGTGAGAGGCGCCCGTCACCGTATGCGGGGGCGGTCCGCCTCCCCTTTTTCTTTTTTGCTTCGTGTCATGCTTCTCTAAGTCGACTCGAGTGACTTAGGCCTGCCCTTTGCTGTCATGTTCATGCACGACCATGCTTTCTTCCTTAGGCGTGATCGATGATGTTGCGCTTGTATATGCACTAACCGTTCGGCGCGAAGCGTTCCACCAGATGACTTCCCTTGTTTTGTCGGCTCCTGTTTTCTTTTGCAGGGACTTAGCAGGTTAAACAACTTTTGCTTCTATCTAGCTTGTGGCCGTTGGAACCGACCGGCGGGGAGATAGCAACGGGACCCATCGCAGCGACCGCGTCGCATCGATCGTGGTCCCGTTTGCTCAAGACCTGACTTCTGTGCCTGCCCAGTTGGCGGCCGTTGGGATCGATCGGCGAGGAGATAGCGACGGGACCCATCGCAGCGACCGCGTCGCATCGATCGTGGTCCCGTTTGCTCAAGACCGCCGTGGCCACTTGGTGCGACACGGAGGGCGCGCTGGCAAGGCTTCTTGCTCAGGGCACGAGGAGCGACGTGACACGACGTGAGGATGGCAACGGCGCTCACCGTGTCGGCCATAGTCCCGTTCGACGTGGACAGTCTTCAAAGTCTCCACCAAGGGAGCAGCAGAAGAGCAGACACGACACGATAGCAACGGGGCCCGTCGCAGCGACCGCGTCGCATCGACCGTGGTCCCATTCGCTCAAGACAGCGAGGCTGTCAACGCCACGACGGAGCACCGAGATCGACGCCGCGACAGGGCACCTAGCTGGACGGCGCGATGGAGACACCATGATGGAGCGCTGCGGTCGACGAAGATGCCACGACGGAGCATCAAGGTCGACGGAGACGTTGTGATGGAGCATCGAGTTCAATGCTGCGGTGGAGTGCCGAACTGGGCGCCACGACGGGAGCGCCACGACGGAGCGCCGAGGTCGACGGAGACGCCGCGATGGAGCACCGAGGTCGACGCTACGATGGAGATGTCACGATGGAGCGTCGAGGTTGACGGAGACGCCGCGACGGAGACGCCATGACATAGCACCGAGGTCGATGCAGATGCCGCGCTGGACGCCATGTCGGATGCCGCGACCGAGTGCCAGAGTCGACGCCACGACGGAGCGCCGAGGTCGACGCCACGACGGAGCACCACGCTGGACGCCGTGACGGAGACGTTGAGGTAGATGCCGCGACGGAGCGCTGCGGTCGACACCACGACGGAGTGCCGCGGTCGACGCCACGACGAAGTGCCAAGGTCGATGCCGCGTTGAGATGCCACTATGGAGCGCCATGGTCGATGCCGCGACGGAGCACCACGACGGAGCGCCGAGGTCGATGCCGTGATGGAGACGCCACGACGGAGCACCGAGGTCGATGCCGTGATGGAGACGCCACGACGGAGCACCGAGGTCGAAGCTGCGATGGAGCACCACGATTGACGCCGCGACGGAGTGCCACGCTGGACACCGCGTTGGATGCCGCGACAGAGTACTTGGGTGGCGTAGTCCCTTGTGCCACAACGGAGCGCCGCGGTCAATGTTGTGATAGAGCACCAAGCTAGGCGCCGCGACGAAGACGCCATGATGGCGTGGTGAGCTGGACTCCGGGACAGAGATGCCGCGACGGAGCGGCAAGGTCGACGGAACGCCAAGACCGACGCTGCGACGGCGCGCCAAGGTTGACGGAGACTCTGCGATGGAGCACCGAGGCCGACGCTGTGACGGAGTTGCCACGACGGAGTGCCGAGGTTGACGCTGCGACGGAGTGCCAAGGTTGACAGAGACGCTGCGATGGAGCGCCGAGGTCGACGCCGCAGCAGAGCGGCAAGGTCGACGCAGACGCTACGACGGAGCGCAACAATGCAGCGCCGAGGTCGACACGGCGATGGAGCACCACACTGGATGCTGCATCGGATACCGCAATAGTGGAGTGCCGCGGTCGACGCCGTGACGGAGCACCGAGGTCGACGCTGCGATGGAGCTCCAAGCTTGACGAAGACGTCATGACGGAGCGCCAAGGTTGATGGAGACGCCGCGACGGAGCGCCGGGCTCGATGCCGCGACAGAGCGGCAAGGTCGAGGCAGACGCTACGACGGAGCGCCATAATGGAGCGCCGAGGTCAACGCCGCGACGGAGCACCTGGCTTGATGCCGCGACAGAGCGGCAAGGTCGATGCAGCCGCGACGGAGCGCCGAGGCCGACGCCGCGAAGGAGCGCCGGGCTCGATGCCGCGACAGAACGGCAAGGTCGACGCAGACGCTGCGACAGAGCGCCACAATGGAGCGCCGAGGTCGACGTCGCGACAGAGTGCCAAGCTGCACGCCGTGACGGAGATGCCACGACGGAGACGCCACAACAGAGCGCCGAGGTCGACGCGGCGATGGAGCGCCACGCTGGATGCCACGTCGGACACCGCGACGGTGGAGCGCCACGGTCGATGCCGCGACGGAGCGCCGAGGTCGACACAGCGATGGAGCGCCAAGGTTGACGGGGACACCGTGATGGAGCGCCACAATGGAGCGCCGAGGTCGACGTCGCGACGGAGCGCCGTGCTCGATGCCGCGACGGAGCGGCAAGGTCGACACAGACGCTGCGACGGAGTGCAACAATGCAGTGCCGAGGTCGACGCGGCGATGGAGCGCCACGCTGGATGCTGCATCGGATACCGCAATGGTGGAGTGCCGCGGTCGACGCCGTGACGGAGCACCGAGGTCGACGCTGCAATGGAGCTCCAAGCTTGACGGAGACGCCGTGACGGAGTGCCACAATGGAGCGCCGAGGTCGACGTCGCGACGGAGCGCCGGGCTCGATGCCTCGTCGGACGCTGCAACGGTAGAGTGCCGCGGTCGACGTCGCGGCGGAGCACCAAGGTCGACGCCGCGATGGAGCGCCAAGCTTGACGGAGACGCCGCGACGAAGCATCGAGGAGTCGATGTCGCGGCATCGCTGCTTGCCCGTGGGTACCCCGGTGGCGTAGTCCCTTGCGATGTCGTGCGTGGTACTTGGTACCTTGCATGGTGGCGTAGTCCCCTTGCGATGTTGAGTATGGTACTGCGTACCTTGCCTCCTAATCAAAAAAACTTCGCGTCCCTCGGCGTGGCAGGTAGCGCGAGTAGTCGTCTTCTAGCCTTAAGCTTTTCTTCCTATATCAAATAGTTAGGTACTTATTGCAAGAGACGCGGCAACGTGCGTACCGGGTCCTTGCCCAAAAAAGAAGCGAAACACTTAGAGATAGGCGCACGGCGACGTGTGCAGCGGGCCTTTTTTGGCTTGCAAGACGGCTCATGCGGGGGAGCGACAATACTCGACTCACATGGGGGAGATGTTTCTTCCCAGCCAATGCGAGGAGGCCTTTTACTCGACTCGCGTGGGGGACGGGCTGCATCCCGGCGCACACGAGGAGGTTTGGGTGCTCGGCTCACGTGGGGGAGGTGCTCCCAGCCAACGCGAGGAGGCTTTGCGCTCGACTCGTGCGGGGGAGATGGGGCTTCCCAGCGCACACGAGGAGATTCAAGTGCTCGACTCACACGGGGGAGATGGTTCTTCCTGGCCAACGTGAGGAGGCTTTTCGCTCAACTCGTGCGGGAGAGATGGGGCTTCTCGGTGCACACGAGGAGGTTCAAGTGCTCGACTCACGCAGGGGAGATGGTTCTTCCCGGCCAACGTAAGGAAGCTTTTCGCTCGACTCGTGCGGGAGAGATGGGGCTTCCCGGCACACACGAGGAGGTTTGTTGCTCGACTAGTGTGGGGGAGACGTGGCTTCCCGGCGCACACGAGGAGGTTTTGGGTGACGATGCTGAAGATGAGCCCCTTGTGTGCTATTCCTAAGTTTCGGCACCAAAGGAACAAGCTAGCGGGTGGGCAGCCACATGTCGAGCGGTGTCGATGGCGTGACAGAGTGCCGAAGTCGACGCCGTGACATGCTGTCAAGGTCGGTGTCGCGACGGAGCGCCGAGCGGTCGACACCGCGACAGAGTGTTGAGCCCGACGTCACGACGGAGTGCAGAGGTCAACACCACGACGGAGGGGCGAGGTTGACGCCACAGCGCAGTGTAGAGGTCGACACCGCAACGGAGGGGCGAGGTCGACTCCGTGACAGAGTGCCAATGTCGACACCGCGTAGAGACACTGCAATGGAGACGCTGAGGTCGACACCGCGACGGAGCACTGAGCTGGACACTGCGACGCCTGCGCGTACCGCACTTCAGGTCGATGCTCTCGTGCCCGTTGCGGCGGTGGCTGTGGCCTTCTGCTTCGTTCCTCCTCGCTTCTTAGGCGGCATGGCTCGATCGTCCTGCGGGTTGACGATGGCGTCTTCACGCTCCCGGTGGCGACTGCAGTCTTCGTCACACGGCTTCTTGCTAGCTTCCCACAGACGGCGCCAACTGTCGTAGCAACAAGGCTAGACAGTAAACTTGTGGCACCCCCGTACGGCTCCACGGACCGACGAGGGTTACATGGGAAACTACGTCGTGAAGACACCGCTGCCGCACACGCGGGTTACCCGACGTGAAGACGCTCGAACTCGCTGTGATGTTGCAAACCGGAGAAGTGGAGGAGCAAGCCAACTAGTATTTCAGAATTTCTGGATCCCCCCAAATGGGAGGGGTGTCCCTCTATTTATAGGGAAAAATGAGGGGTAGGGGAGATTACAGGAATGCCCTCAGGCGTTTTACAATTATGCCCCTAGATATACTAACGCCCCTAGGGGCACGTAGGTCTTTTCCTTCGAGAATATTCCGGGAATATCCCGAGGGTCCCGCCCGTCATGCACGGACTTGTCGCCGTCACGGTCTCGGCATTGAGCTGTCTTGGTGTCGCGACGAGGTTGGTATGGTCGCGGAGTCGGCATCGAGCGGTCTTGGCATTACGACGAGGTTGGAGTTGTCGCGGAGTCGGCATTGAGCGGTCTTGGCGTCACGGCGAGGTTGGAGTTGTCGCGGAGTCGGCATCGAGCGGTCTTGGCATTACGACAAGGTTGGAGTTGTCGCGGAGTCGGCATTGAGCGGTCTTGGCGTCACGACGAGGTTGGAGTTGTCGCGGAGTCGGCATTGAGCGGTCTTGGCGTCACGACGAGGTTGGAGTTGTCGCGGAGTCGGCATTGAGCGGTCTTGGCGTCACGACGAGGTTGGAGTTGTCGCGGAGTTGGCATTGGCGGTCTTGGAGTCACGACGAGGTTGGTGCTACGCTGATCTCCCCTAAGTACGAAAAATGTCGAAACCGGGTAGCGCGGGGACCCCTTCCCCAACAGATATATTCATCAAGCCCTTAGATGAGACTAGGTTCTGTGCCCTGAGGAGTGAACTGAATATCATTGATGTCTCTAATCTTCAATAGAAGGATTGGCTTGGTGTCTAGCTCATATGTTTTTGCCATTTCATATGGCTTACATGCTCATCTGTGTTAAGCACCTGTGTCACAGGTGCATGTGTTATATGCTGAGAATTGAGTATTCTTTTTTGCTGAATGTACACTTATGTGTGTATCTATTTTTCAAAATCAACTCATGTCAGTTTCAGTTATGACTGATTGATTTCTGGCAAACTGACATTGGGAAGATTACATAAGGACATTCTGATAGTGTTTCAATGCTTTCTATCTTATCCAACTCTTTCTATTCTAGAGTTCTAGATGGAATATCTGTCACCTGGGTCATCTACCTGTGTCTCAGGTGAATGCTTTTGGACTCTTTAGGACGTAGGGTTTTTCGTTCCACATACCTGTGTCACAGGTCATCTTGTCAGCTGTGACACAGCCAAGTCATAACCCTTCGGCATATATAAGGCGCCCCTGTGTCTTCGTCACGTTCAGCGCAAAAACCCCAGCTTCCGCCCCGCGCCAAAATTTCTAGTTCCCATAGAAATCTTCGTTTCCGCCCCTCAAAAGTCCTTCAACTCATCGGAGAAGACTTCCCAAGGAGCTCCAGCATCAATTCATCCAGGCATTCTTGACTTTTCGATCAAAGTAAGCATCTGCAAAAACCCTTTTATGCGCCCAGCAGGGAACATCTTAGTGCATCTACTTAATAGCTATTTTCTATGGTGCATTGTTTCGGTTTAGGGTCGCTTATGCTCATGATCATCCACCAGAATCTATCTAGGCAAATTTTGATCATCAAATTTCTGCCAAACCCTAGTTTCCATAAATCTGTCGTCCGCCTCTGCACGTAGCTGTGTCACCGCTAGGATCTCACCTGTCACACAGGTGCGTCTATTCAAACAGATAGAGATCTCGGTAATTCAGAAACACTCACCGGTGTTAGTCTTCCTCACACAGGTGTCTCACACAGCTACCTTGTCTGCATCTTAGGAACTCCTCTCACCTACTTCTCTCACTACAAGAGATCGGACCTACTGTGACGAGCTGAAAAATGTCATGGAATAGCCAAAAAGTCACAGAATACCCCTTTGTGACGTTTTTTGGGCGTCACTAGCATCGTCACAGAATCCCCGTCACAGATTACCCCTAGTGACGGCGCACCCCAAAAACGTCACTGAATATTGGACCTTCGGTGACGTTTTCTACATCGTCACCGATTTGATGTTTCTGTGACGGTCGATAAACGTCACAGTTTAAGAGAAAATACGTCATAGTCTACCATATTTAGTGACGGAGCAACGTCACTGACTTGATGCCACGTCAGCACCAACAAACCATCCCACATGACGTGGCATTTGACATGGCATTTGATAAGGCCCGTATTTTCATGGGCCGGCCCATTTTATTCAGCACGCTTTATGCATTTTGGCCCATTATATATTTTGGTATTTTTTGCAGCATTTACAAATTTCACAACCCAACTCAACATCCCTCGCACATACAACTCAGCCCAACAACAATTTCTTCACATATTCATTTCAGCCCAAAAATAAAATCAATCATAAAAACAAAATCATTTCAGCCCACAGCAATGGTTACAATCTGTTATTTCAGCAGATTACATCACCAATTCGAAGTAGCTAACATCAATTTAACATCACCATTTCAGCAAACAAAAATACAAGTAGAACTACCCTAGCACCATTCTAGACGCAAAAGATCAACTCCCAGCAGTTTTTAACATCACCATCATGAATGGTTCTGCTCAAAGGTCCATCTAGAGCCTCTTGAAGGATGGTAGCAGTTGGCAGCACCCCAAACCAATTTATCTGTTCACATGGCAACAAACATCAAGCAATGACTATAATTGTTTCCTACAGCAGGAAACACCGTGTAAAACAATGTACTTACACAGTGTGTGATTTGGATGAGCCTATGGTGCTCAGAAAACTCTGAGTAGACTGGTTCGCGCATTCTTCATGATTTTCTAACCTGCTGATCAGTCACAGCTGCACACCAGCAACTTGTATAGCAGAACTGAAGTAAAAAGCACTAACCAAAACTAATGACCAATATGCTAGTGCAAATATACTAACCAACATAGCCATAGGCACACAAAGCACCACACCACTTCTCTCAACAAACCCAAAACCGAAGGCATCATGGAGGTTACCTGGCACGAATCGACAACTTAACAGATAAACACATGCATAATGCTCACAAGAAACGCAAGACAGAATTGGACTCACCAGAAGATAGTAGTGCCACTTGTAGCAGTAGTAAATCCACCTGAGAGGAACAAATATGACATAGAACATGCAATACACATACGGCACATCCTGTGGTCCTGCAAAACAAAAGCAGAGCATTGTAAGATGAACCGACCACAACTTTCAGGTGTAGCACAATCGAACAGATCAATTCGGCAATAGCAGTAGGAAAGGAAATATGTAAACTACAGTAGGAAAGGATAAAATTACCAGCGGGGAGAGGGAGAGTAGACTGCTCTTGCTGCTCACCGGCAGAGATTAATAGGCCAAACAGCAGCCAACTATGGCGGCAACATAGTATAATAATGAGACTCGCAGTGCGCAGCTAGAGCCAAATAGACTTGCTTAACAATTTTAGAGCTAATCAACAATCAGCTAGCCGAATAAATAAAGCTTCGGAAGAGGAAGGATGGCATCTTCTGCATTCGCCCGGTCTAGAGCAGTGATAGTTACTACGAAAAACAAGCAAGATTCAGCCCAAGATTCGCCATTGATAACCTTCTCAAATGAAGGCAATCTTAGCGATGGTGGCAGTGGTGCCGAGCAGGCCGCGGTACTTGGGCCCAGCGAGATCCTTGGCGATGGCCTTCTTCTGCAACTACATCCTGACCTTGGCCGTGTCTAGGGGGATCGTGGTGATCTGGAAGGGGGGAACACCATTAGATTAAACCAGGAGGCAAAATCCAAACAAGATTAGCGTTGCTACCGGGGGAGGAGCTCGAGGAGTACACGGCGGCGCTTGGGTCGGGGCGACGCAGCACTCGGGGAGGTGGCAGTGGCGGCAAGGCTCTTCCAGTCCCAGCACCACCGGAGCATTCGGCAGAGCATCTCGAAGGCGGTGCCGGCCTTGAAGTCGCGCGCGCGGAGGTACTTGAGGAGGACGACGTCCGTGGCCTCGTCGCCCTTGCTCGGCAGCAACGGCACACCCCACAGGTCCACGACAACCACCGCTGCCGCCTTCTCGCCCTCGCCAGCTTCCTCTTCCACGGCAGGGCTGGGGTCGCAGCGAGGGGCGGCGTTGGGGTCGCGGTGAGGGGTCGGCAGTGCTGGGCTGGGGCGAGGGGCGGCGCTGGGTCGCAGCGAGGCGGTCGGCGGTGCTGGGCTGGGCCAAAGGGGAGGGTATTTTTTTGTTCGGGATTTAGGTTTGGAGGGGGTAGGCAGCCAGCGAGGGATATACGTGGGGTGAATCGTGGGCTGGCGCAAAATTTTCGCGCCGGCCAAAAAAACCCGAGACGGCGAAATTTCGGGAACGCGTGGTAAACACAACTGTCCCGAGTGTTAATATAAAAACACTCGGTAAACTATGTTTCACCGTCCAAACTCTGTTAGCACCGGTTTAAATGGACATGTGGCACCTTTGTACCGAGTGTTAATAACTTTATCGAGTGTCCATAAATTCACACTCGGGAAACAGTTAATATACCGAGTGTTATAAACTTGTACCGAATGTACTGTCTTACACTCGGGAAATTTAAGTCTCTATCGAGTGTCTGAAAAATTACACTCGGGAAAAGTGAGCCTCCGGAATTGAATTCGGAAGGTCTAAGATCAGCTTCACACGGTTGAAGTCTCCAGAAATGTCGGAGCCTCCGGGATTGAACTCGGAGGGTCCGAGAATAGCTTCTGGTCCCGTACAAAGTTGAAGAATCCGGAAAGGGCGAAGCCTCCGGGTTTGAACTCGGAGAGTCCGAGAATAGCTTCTGGTCCCGTACAAGTTTGAAGACTCCGGGAATGCTGGAGATTGATTTTTCGGATAAGTCAAAACTCCCGGAAGTTGTGTTGGCCCTGGACTCCTTCTGTAACAGATATGGAATTGATCTCCTCTCTTTTCTTTTCTTTTTCTTTTCGAAACCAATCTAGCCAACACAAGATGATGTCAATGGCAACTGACTGGAAGCAAGACACAACGAACTCGACACTGAATCTAAACTAGACCAGCAACGTGACACGATGATGCAACCACGAATTTAACAATGCAAAATTACTGAAAGAAAGATGCAAGGCACAGATTGGTTTGGACAATGGGAAAAACGAATCTAATCTACTATATATTTTTTTATAGGCTTTTTTTGGACAATAGGAAAAATGAATTTAACTACGAAAAGGATAAATCTCACCGATCAACTTGAGCTCTGATACCAAGGATTTCGTTGAGTTGTTTAGCTGTTACTACAAAGTCGCATCTGCAAGTCGTGTAGGACTACCGCCTTGTTCAGATCACCAGTGGAATCCCAATATACTTCTATCTCTTGTGCCAATTTTATACTCGCAATTTCAGATTGCAATTTATCCTTGTTCTTGCTGGTTCTTCGGTTGCTTGCAGTAACTCGAACATATAATATATATTATATATTATTACATAACAAGTGGAAACATAAAGTTATATTTGTCAACATAGATGCTAAACGAAGATGTTTATGAAATTTCCAAGTGAAATTGATGAAGGGAAATAGTCTTGCTGCACTAACTTCATATTTTGCTTAGAAAGATAAGATCTCATCTTGACAGATACAACACTTACAAGCAGTATGCAGTCATAGTTTTCTCAAATGGTCTCAAAATTTTACGGCAATCTTATTAATACCTAATATGAGCCCTTACCAATTTTCATAAATTTTGGTGCACATTTGGGTATTATTTTGAATTAACTCCAATAAATTGGCAAAAATTCTTTTAAACTCTAAATAATAGCAAATCAATTTAAAAAATTAACCCTGGGTGGAAATTATTTTTCTTAAACCCATTATAAGTATTTTGATTTACTGGAATTTTCTGGATTTATTGGGAAAAGATTTTGGTAATTATATAAGCCATAATCATTTTCCTGTGATTTTATAAATGGAAAAATA
This sequence comes from Stipa capillata, assembly GCA_019208055.1. Lineage (NCBI taxonomy): Eukaryota > Viridiplantae > Streptophyta > Magnoliopsida > Poales > Poaceae > Stipa > Stipa capillata. The sequence goes on from JAGXJF010005315.1 coordinate 97,359, forward strand.
ATTAGGAAATCTAAAATTCCGAAATGGGCCAAATCTCTCTCTCTCTCCCCCTTTTCTTCCACCGAATGGACCAAGCCCATCTCTCCCTCTATTTGGGCTGCATTCATCACCTAGCCCATGAAATATTTAGGATATAAGCAGTCTTTTGGTCTAGTGGCTAGCACGTATTGGTTAGCTGTAGGTGGTCACAGGTTCAAAACACAGCAGCGACATTTTCTTTTTCTTTTGTTTTCTGGTTTTTCCTGCATGTTTATACGATGGTCCCACCTGTCAGTGGGTCCCCCGCACACGTCCGTGGGACCTCAATTTTTCCACATTTATTAGTAACACTGACATGTGGGTCCCACTGCTCGATAATCTGTGGCGAAAATATGACGGGTCCTACTGCTAGATATTACATGACGAAAATACGAGCGTCACTCAATTGTAATCTTCTGTGACCCTAGTACATTCGTCATGGAAATTACCAAACCGTCACAGAAATTGATAGCTAGGTGGCGCCCGACGGCGGAGACGATTTAGTGACGTTCTTCTCGACTAATGCGTGACGGTGATTCTATGACCGTCACGGATTCGTGAGAATCTGTGACGCTAGGTACAAAACATCACAGATTAGGTATTTTCGTGACATTTTCAACCACTGTCACGATGGTTTTCGTCACAGTATCCCAGTTTTCTTGTAGTGTCTCTTATCTATCCTGTTTTTACAGATGTCTTCAGATTCTGAAAGAGCTGATAGTGGTATGAAGTGGTCTGATCCAGAGGAATCTTCTAAGGAAATAGTCATCTCAGATTCAGACCAAGAAAGAGAGAGACTGAGACAAAAAGAGGAGGCTGCAGAGAGAAGGAAGGCAAGCCAAAGGGCTTACAGGCAGAGAGTAGCTGCTGGGAAGAAAGCAGCTGCTTCTAAGACTGGATCTCAGCGTGCTCCACCTAAAAAGACAAGATCCTCAGCTACAGTTGAGCATACATCTTTGGGAAAAGAGGCTGTCAAGAAAGCAAAGAAGATAGTAAAGAGAACCTCAAAGCCATCCATTGAAGATGTAGCGTTGCCAAGAGGCACACTCACAAACAGGGAACCAATCCTAGAGCCTAAAGTGTCTCAAGAAGATCTTGAGTATGATCAGATGATTCTTGATGAATTGGATAAGCTGGCAGCTCAGATGAATGCAGCAACAGATGAAGAGACCAAGAAGAAGCTGTCTACTATCTACACTGCCAAAAGCTTCGAGCTTTCAGAGGCTACAAGGCCTGTTTCAATGGCCATTCCTGTTCCTACAGAACAAGATAAAGCATCTTAAGGGAAATTGCAGACTTGCACAAGCAGTTACAGTCAACCTCTTCTCATTCTGCTGCAGTAGAGATCAGAAAGCAAATCATTGAAAAACAGGATAATCTCTCAACAAAATGCTTGTTAGAAGGACCTAAGGATCAGAGGAGTTTATCTCACACTGATGCCAGAGATAGGCATCTAATTTATCAGATAGAAGAGCTACAAAAGAAAGCAAATTCTTTGTCTAGTGGTCTTGATAAACAATATCTATTGGCTGAGATCAGACTCAAGAGAGGTCAATTATCTCCAGATTTCAGAAAGCCTACTTCTTCAGGTCCAGCACAAAGTGTTCAGAAACCAGGACTCAGTAGGGATGAAGTTGAAAGAATCCTTACTCAGGAGATACATGAGCTGCTTGCTAAGATAAGAATGACGCCACCAGGTGCTAAGAAACAAGCTTTGCATGCTGAGCTCAAGACCAAACAGGGGATGCTCTCTGGTGCCATTCCTATCCCTCGAGCTGATGTTCCCCTAGCTATAACTACAGCTCCATCAGCTCCATCTGCCCCAAAGAGAAAAAGGTCTGATACAGTGGAAATAACTGAGGAGCCTCCTGCAAAGAAGCAGCCTGAACAAGAACCAGAGGTCGAGATAATCTCAGAAACAACCCAGAGCTCCAAGCCATCTCTCAAAGATCAGCATGATCACCAGAAGCAAGCTCTTCAAGATTTAAATAAGGAGATGCCACCACTGGTGCCACCGGTGGCTAGCCCAGCCAAGTTAAGTCTGCGAACATACCAGAGGAAAGGCAGAAAATCTCAAAGTTCTACAAGTATTGAATCTATTTCCTCCCTGGATGTCCAAAAGCAAATGTCTCCATCTCAGTTTCTAGTGTCTGAAGCTGAAGAACAAGTTGCAACGAAGGCCCAAGTGCTTTCATCCCCAAGAACAGCTTCAGTGGAGTCTCTAGTAGTCGCAAAACCATCAAGTCCATAGCTGTCTCAACCAGCTGTGTCACAGGCAGGAGAAGAAGCTCAGGTCCAAGAACCTCACCGGTCTCAACCACCTGTGCCACCGCCAGCTGACCCAGCCCCTTTAGTTCAAGCACCTGTGTCATCACCTGTGGCGCAGGCAAGCAAGTCAGCTGAGCAAGAAGAAAGCTCTGAGAGCTCATCAGATGATGGCAGAGGTGTGTCTGTTACTCCTCCACGGCCAAGAGCAGCCAGAGTTGATTTAGATGATGATTATCAAGCAGAGAGTTTATCTCCAAGTGCCAAATCAGCTAAGAAGAAGAGGAAGAAGAGGCAGAACATGAGGACAGCTCTCCCAGTCCCTCAGTTGGAGAAGAAGATCTGGAAGCCAAGTATCATTATATCTTTTCTCATGCTCTGAGGACTGAGGCAAACAAATGCAATTTATCTCAAGAGCTACTGCCAAGAAGCTTCCCAGAGGAGATCCCAAGAAGTCAAGAAGCAAAGTTGCCTCCATGAGCCCAGGTGCTTTCACCAGAATGAGGTCAACCTACCCATACTTCAGTGAAGACAAGGAATTTCAAGAAGCTTCTTGCACAGACCCCAGATTTCACACTGATCTTCAACAGGGTGTCTACCATGAAATCGTTACTTCCAAGGGATTTGTAGATTGCAAGGCCATAGACTGGTCTGCTCTAACTGATCCCAGACTGAGGAGTCTTCAATCTCTGATCCAAGCCTCAGGTCTGGTGTTCATATGCAATCTCCAACAAGAATATGACCCAGAAATAATCAAGGAATTCTATGCCACAGTCTGGGTAGAGCAAGAAAATCAAGATGTCATGCTATGGAAGACAAGAGGCTAGCTGCTCTCAATCACAGCTCCAGAATTCAACAGCCTGTTTCATGCACCCATAGAGCCTGGTATGCCCAATTTGTTCAAGCTAGAGCCTGTCTCGAATGTTGACAGAAGAAAATTCTATCCAAGGAACTTTACATTCCCTGCCAATGCCCCTTCAGATCATGTGTACTTCAAGGGCATAACAACCACAGCAAAGCATCTAATCAAGATCCTTAATGTCACCCTCCAGCCAAAAGGCGGCAATACAGATGTAGTATACAACTCTGTATGTCAGGTGCTGGTGCACATAGCCAAGAACATTCATTTTGATGTGGCCAGATACATATTCCATGAGATAGATGCTGTATAGAAGGATAAGAAAGCTAAGCTGAGGTATGGATCGTACATCATGTACATGATCCTTCAGAGGACAGGTCTTCTGGATTCAAACTTCGACATGACAGTGAAGACCATCAAGACTCAGCTCAGGCTTCAGACTGATGACCATCCTGATGAGGTGGTTGTGCCAGCTTTGTTTGGTGATTCCCCTGATCCAACTGTGTCAGCTCCCGGTGACGTAGCTGCTCCTACAGTTCCTCAAGCGCCTGCTCCCTCAGTGCCTGTGCCTCCAGTCCAAGTCTCCACCGATGTCACCGCTGATCCTCTCACAGCTAGCCCAGCTGAGTTAGTATTTGTGACACAGGTAGCTGAAGATGGCACTCTGTCCTCGTCTCTGATGTCTCAAGCAGTAGCCAGAGCTTATCAGAACAAAGTAATGCCAACCCAGTTTGCTGCTTTGCGCCGAGAGAACCTTCAGCTCAGATCAGAAGTCACCAGTCTGCACTCCAAAGTCAATCAATTGCAGGCTCAGATGTCTGAAGTTCTCCAGCTGTTGAAGACAAAGCTCTGAATGTGTCTCTTCCTCACCCCTTCTTGGTGTTTTAGTGTCAAAGGGGGAGAGATTCATACATAGGGGGAGTCATAGGGGGAGAGTTTCATACAAAGGGGGAGAGAGTTGTAAGAGGGAGAGAATAGAGAAAAGGGGAGAAAGCAAAATTATTTTCTGGTGTAATCAAAGGCTTGTTTTATTTTATTTCTGATTCTTCTGCCTTGATTACAATTATTACTAAGTCTTATTTTGCTCATTTTGCTCTGATGCTGAAATATTTCAGTATGCCAATTGTGTTGTTCTGGTCATTGCAAATGCATCAAGAGAAAAATATTTCAGTTCAGCTCAGTATTCTCTGATACACTTATTATTTTGAACTGATAAAAGTGTAAGTTGTAAGAAAATGCTATCCATATCCAGAATCATAATCTGTGCATTGGCAAGTTAAAAGCAAATCTTTTGTGCACAGCTTCAGGGGGAGTGTATTCTCTACAACCTGCACATATATCTTCTATTCAAATTTGTTATGCGAATTTGTTGAATGAGTTGCCACTAACCACCAAAAAGGGGGAGATTGAAAGAGCATCTAGGCCCCAAGTTGGTTTTGATGGTTAATGGCAACTCAAACTGGAATCTAACGTTTACATGAAGTGTAAGCAGGTTTACAGGTTCCAGGAAGAATGGTCATCGAGGGAATGATGACCATCAAAAAGGTACAAGGGGTGAGTTCCAGGACTAAGGAATGGTGGTGCTAGGTAGCTGTGCCACAGCTGTGAAGAAGCCGGTGCTGTGCAAGGAGTTGCAAGCAAGGTGATGGTGGCTTGATGCGTCAAGGACCGTGACTACAGTTGGTGGGTAGGTAAAGCCTAGATTTGCTAGTTTCTTTGAGTCCATAGAAAAAAACCCGTACTATCAAGAGGGATGCAATCAGTATCAGTTGTCTAAGGAACTTTTGCTCAATGCTCAGAGGGTCAGTGTGTAAGCGGTAGAAAACCCCAGGGGCTAGAGTCACCGGTGTGACACAGTGTGTCACAGGTGGTCTAGTGCTCTAAGACTCAGGTACTTCTCTGGACCAGGGGAGAGCTTGTAAATGCTAAGAGAACTGCACTGCGATAGCTGGTCTGGTGAATCAGAGGGCTGTCGGAGGTTCTCTCTCCTTATAGGTTTCAGAGAGTGTTGTATGCTGAGGGCATGTCATGTGCCAAGACCGGGCTGAGTAGCTAGGCTGCGTCAGTTAAGGGTTCACCTGTATGTGCCGCCGGTGACACAGTTGTCGGTCTGCCCGAGCTGTTATAGTTGGGCGGAGTGGTTGGCTGTGTCACCGGTGGCTCACTAATCCTACGTGGCAACAGTATAACGGTCAGGTGCCTGTGAACCCTATATATAGAGGACCAGGGGAGGACTTCGTCCTCAACCTTGCAAAAACCTGTGAATCACATACGACCGTTGCAAAGCCTCCAACCACCGAACAAAAGCCAAAAGCCTAAGTGATAGTTCGGGTGAGTGTGTGAGCTTTGAGCAAAGAGCAAAGGTTCCTCCAAGAGATTGCTGCTGGTTCATCTGTTACTCTTGGAGTGTCTGCTCCTAGACGGGTGTAGGAGTTGCTGGTACCACCCAAGCTTGTGTGGGCTGGACCAGTAAGTTTGTGAAGGTGATTGAAGTGTACCTGCTGCAAGCAAAAGGACTTCCACAAGCTAAGGAAGAGGCCTGAACGTCAGATACTCGGAGAACAAGCACGATTTAGTGCTGGCGATCTCTTCGGAGTAGCTTCTCCAACGGAGACGTACCACTCTGCAAAGAGTTGGGAACTTCGGTGAAAAACACCTTGTCTCTCTGAGTGCTTACTTACATTGCTTCTGTTTACCTATTAATTGCTTGCTTGTGTGATCATAGTCTTAATCTGTTCATCTGTTAAAGATCACCTTTACACCTGTGTTACTCTAGCTGTGTCTCAGTTGCTATATATCTTATCTCTCACCTGAGTCAGTTACCTGTTATACAGGCAGATAGATTGCTACTTATTTGCTAAGTCTTAGACCACCTGTGTTAGGCACCTGTGTGACAGCTGCATGCTATTTAACACCTTATATCATACCTGTGTCACTCACCTGTCACACAACTAGCTGATCCTAGCTTCTGTCTAAGGCATAACTTAATCAATCAAGTTAAAAGAAGTAATTTTTATTAGCCTCCTATTCACCTCCCTCTAGTCGGCACCTTCGGTCCTTTCAAACTTTTTAGTCATTTTGAACATTAAAGTAGCATAAAATATAAAGTATTCATTTTTGAACATTTTGGTATATTATTCATATTTTTTGATTTAATATAAATTAGTTATGAATTTTTCTAAGTGTAAACCATTTAAAAAGGCTATCTGTAATTCTAGATATTTGATTTTGATTCAAAAAAATACTTCTATTACTCATTGGAATCTAGCCATAGTCAATGACAGATGGGGCTAGAGGTCAAAGGAAACTAGCTCACCTCTGACCGGTCAAAATGGCCACTAGGCCTATATGTCAGTGACTCATGGTCACTTAAGTGATTTAAGCACATGTTTAAAACATTGGGTCTACATGTCAATGAATTGAGGGTTAAGTTATCTATCAGTTAATTAAAAAGTTTAGGCTTGCATGTCATAGACTCACTAGGGTTCAAACCAAACGGTTAACGGTTAAACTGTTTTGACTGTTGGGTCCCATCGGTCAGTGATTTAGTTGGTAGCTCCCTGCCGGCAAGCTCACGCTCACATTCCTATGAAGCATGCATTCACGCCACAATATGTTCCAGGACCAACACGTGTGCCCGTTTGGTTCCTGGGAGCACGCCACATCGAACGGTGGTGCACAACCTTAGGGTCACCGGAGCATCGCCAGCAGTTACCCGAGGTGGAGCGGCACGGCGGCGCTCGGCATGAAGGGCGATAGAGGATGCGAGCATCCTTCAAGAAGCATCTAAAAGCTTCAGGGTCTCACTAGGAGCTTGACAGAGGGGCTAAAAAATGTGGCCTTCGACGATGGCGACAGACGGCAGAGTAGGGGAGTTGGCGGCAAGTGAAGCATGGTGACTCTATCTGTGTGGTCACGGGGATAAGATCGACCACAACTGCCACAATGAAAAGGGGGCAGAAAGTTAAGATTTCATCCGATGACCCTAGCGGCAGCTATCGTGCACGAATAACGGTGCCAGGGTGTCAGTCAGGTGTAGTATGGCACGACGCATCTCCTAGTGAAGCGGTACGTGGGGAGGTGGCCTGGCACACTAGAAGCATGTGGTGACCTCAGCAACGGTGCACGCAGGAGGAAGACGATAGCTCTAACAGGCAGGTCCCCCCCCATCAGTGCCTCGTCATAGTGTGCGGGCAAACTCACGTGGGCCTATCTCCATCGACCTAGGCTAGATTCGGCTTAGTCCGAGGGTTAGATAGGTTTTTATTTTTATTTTTTGTTTTCCCTTTTGGATTTAGGTTTAATTTTTGAATTCAAAATGAATATGCTTCAAATATTCTGTATATTTTTACGGAGGCTCATAGAAATATTTAGAACCATGTAAGAATATTTTCAAGGCCACTTTAGTTGAACTTTTCTTCTGTAATTAATTAATTTCAGATTTATCCCATATTTGGGTTTAAACTACAGGTGTGATAAATTTATTGTAAAATCTGGGAGAATTCTAGGAGCTCAGAAATATAGTATTGAGCTTAAATATAAATTTGGAAAATCCTTGGGCTTAGTAGATCTTTGATCTGCCGATTAATTATAGTAATGGTTTTACATAAAATTTATAATTTTAATTCCAACCATAATTCCTAGAAAAGTTCAGAAATCACCTGTGAATATAGAATGATGCCTAGGAGCTTTATTAGTAATTTTGAAGGACATATATTCATGTTTATGATTTTAACTTGCATTTTCATCATTTTCTGAGGTTTTAAATTCCCCTCATTTTCATATTAAGGAAAATAATGACATGAAATGCCAATGATGCATAAGAACATATATTACAAAACTAGGGATGTTACAGTATTCCTAGGGTTATGGAATCTAGAGAAGGTAGAGGTATCTGTGGAAACTCTCGAGCAACCCTTGATTGCTTTGGTCATGATCCTGAAATGCTTGATTTCCTGAAAGCAAAGAGATTATCAATTGCGAAGGAAAATTAAAAATATTAAAAACAAACTTAACTAAAATCTTGGAGACAGGGTACTGATCGATCATGAAGATAGGCCTTGGGAGAGAGAGGTTTTACCTTTGGCTGCAAATATGTTATGTTGGATCGTAAGATAAACAATAAAATTGCTATGCTATCATGTAAAATGCTATGTGAGATAATGTAGGCAATGTAGGCAGCATGTCCATGATACACCTAGGTCGAATCCATCGCACTATAGGATCTATTGTCCAACTTGGTGCCATTGATCTACAATGTCACCTAGGTTTATTAGCGTAACAATAAACCGGACCATTGCATGAGCGTGTCGTGACTATACTATTATTCCCTATGGATTTGCCTCAGTCTCTCTACTTCACCTTGTTGTCATTGGCATCAGAATTTATTCTTCGGTGCCTCCCTATTGTCCACATTTACCTTTGATCGTTCATCGGAGTATCAGGTACCATCAATTCCTCGGCCGAGGCAAGACAAAACAAACAAATCGCACATGGAGATAGCAAAAGATGCAAAGAATGGATCAAGGAAAGTGTCCGTGGTATGTCAAGCCAGCTTGTACAATAGAGATGTAGGATACCAACAAGTATCCAAACTTCGGGAACAAACATCGTGGCATCAATCTCTTGTGGGTTTTCCATTTTTGCATTTACTTTGTGCATTTTACTTTCCTATAACTTGAGTTGCTTGATTGACCATCTAATATTGCAAGCTGTTGCAGAATCACTTAGTGAGTCTTGCTGATTTTAGGTTTTATCTTGTGAAAAACTCTAATAAAGTGTAATAAATTTAAAACCACCTAATCGCTCTACTCTTGTTTGCATCCTAGATACTATAATTGGAAGAGCACAACATCACCTCCTAATGATTGGCACGTCGACTACTTTAATCCCCTCCTCCTCCCCTCGGAATAAAACCAGGTATTTTCTCCCGCCTATCTATTGAAAGTCATTCAAATAACTCACTAGGAGGTTTCAATGTTGGTGGTATTTCCCTTTATTTTTCTCCTTCCCTTCTCTCTCATTTTCTTCTCAACATGCTCATCACGTCTTCTGGCGGACGACCATGGGAAGAAGGAAGAGGCAATGAAACGAATTTAGAAGAAGAACCACCACCACACCCTAGGAACTTAGGTGGTAGGTAGGCATAGGTTCACTAATGTGTCTTGGAGATAAAGATTTGGAGTTGCGAGGAAAGATCGATGGTGTAGCACGTTAGGTGGAATGGAAGAAATTAAGAGTGGGGTTGTTAGAGGATTGAGATGAGAAGCTCTAGTAGGGGTGAATTGAGCTAGCTCATTGTGTGGAAAATGGTGGTCCTGGCAATGGTTTTGGCTAAAATAGGGGACGACTTCTGCTCCAGAGCTGGCCAAAATGGGGGACAAGGCAATGCTCGATAGCTGCTTGGCCATGTCTTCACACTCAACTTTGTCTATCTCACCTGAGACTTGTCCTCAATGACGGAGCCGTACGTACTGGAGCTCCCATACCTCCGTAGGTTCGTCATGTACTGCTCATGGTCAATCTCACACGCAAGGATACGACAAGATCTCATCTCTTTAGGTCCTCTCCCTGTCTCCATCCCATTCTTCTTGAGGCCATTGCACATATAAATGCGGTGTCACTGGATGAATAGAGAAGATGGGGATAGAAAAGAAAAAAGGAGAAAACTATAAGGAAATGACTAAGTGACCTGACATATGGTTCTAGGATTACATAGGCATTCCATGAGGGCAATCAATGTCAGCGAGCCACATTATCTGCCACATGTGCAATACCACCTTCCATACCTCCCAGATATTCAATCCACGTTGACTGGTTTCTATTCTTGGGGTAAATTAGTCATGATGCAAATTTTTTTTTCCTTATACAAGAAAATGGCAAAAAAAGAATATGGTCTCCATGTAACTAAAAAATAATGGTGAAAAATACCAAAACAGGCTACATGAAAAGATAAGGAGCAAACAAAAAGGAAACAACAACAAAAATAAGGAAAAATGTTGCTAATCAACCAATAGATGGAGGCAATCAATCAGCCGCGCTCCACACCCATTCATCTCACATGATTTGTTTTCCTCTTGTCTCTTCTTCCTCCTCTTTGTCCATGGATTCTCCTTCCTCCCCCTCCTCTATAACTTCTCCTCCACTTCTCCTCCTCCTCCCTCATAGGGGCTCCTGCTCTTGCTCCTCTTGACGAGTAGTTTCCAAATATGCATTATTTCCTCCACCTTTTCTGTGATTCTTGTGCAAATAACCCGAACAAGAGGATTTTCACAATTTCGTAATTAATTAGTGATTATGCAGCAATTAATGGGATAATCTTGGGAGTATCAGGACTAAAATTAAAGAAAAAGATGAGTACAAAATAGACTCCTTAGCACATCTGTCATGTTTGTTTAAACCCTAGAAATCCATCACAGACGGTTTCATCATAGACATTTTCTCTCACACGGGTGGAAAAGCCATCTAAGATACGTTCTTTGACCTATATGTGATAACCCTATGTGTAGCAGTGTTTGTCTCCATGAAGTCTGGTTCCCCACATTGGTCTCCTCATCCTTTTGACCCTTGAGGTTGCAACTCTTGTTCGCCTCTTCTCCAACCATGATACACGTGAAACTAATAAGAACAGAGAAGCAACACTCAAACAATAGCCCATTCCCATGGATAATATTTTTATGCTTGACAATAGAGAAGGAATGCACCTTGTCACGGTTCCTTCAAACTCTTTCTCCCAACTCATGTTGTTCAGAAATGCACACATGGAGGTCCAACATGGAGTGATCAATGAAGTGCATGGAAGCTTGGAATGTCTTCTTTAATGTGTGGATTCCATGTTAAATATGTCACTTGATCAAGCTTCCCTTAAATGCTCCATTCTGCTCTTAAGCTAGCTCATGTTGTCCAGATATTCAATCCTTGTGGTGGCACATTGGCTGGTTTCTATTCTTGGGGGTAAATTAGTCATGACGTAGAATTTGTTTCCTTATATAAGCATATGGCAAAAAAATATGGTCTACATGTAACTAAAACATGAGTGCGAAAAACACCAAAGCAGGCTACATGAAAAGATAAGAGCAAACAAAAAAGGAAATAATAACAAAAATAAGGAAAAAGTTGATAATCAACTGGTCGATGGAGGCAACCGATCGCCCGCTCTCCACACCCACTCATCTCACATGATTTTTTCCTCTTGTCTCTTCTTCCTCCTCCTCTTCATCCATGGATTCTCCTTCTTCCCCCTCCTCCACCACTTCTCCTCCACTCCTACTCATCCTCCCTCATAGGGGATCCTGCTCGTCCTCCACCGTAGGGGATCTTCCTCCTCTTCCCTAAAAGGAGCTTGCAAGGCCACCACTCTAACCTCACCGGTGGAGCTCGAGATGGAGCTCGGAACGACAATTCGCCGGGCTGCCAAGCTCAAGGAAGACGAGTCTAGGGTGGTTAGATTGCGAGCTGGAAGGCGGCTGCCCTATGGTCTCAGATGTTGATGGTCAAAGGTTAGTGATTTGAGATTTTTGATGTTACATATGTTGTTTCTGAATATTACATAAGTGTATGATTTTGTTGCATACATATGGATGTAATGTTGTGATATTACATATGTGTTCTTGTGTTATTGCATAAGCTAATCTTTTACGTTGTATGTGTTAATTTTGTATGTTGCATATGTTGTGGTCGTTTTTCAATGATTTGTTGCATACAGCGATTTGTTGCATACGTGCAAATATTTATTGCATCTGTGTTTAAAATGTTGCAGATCTTACAAGTATTTTGTATAATTTTGTTGAATAGATGAAAATTGTTACAATAATGTTGCATAGATATAAAATAAATATTACATGCGCGTTTTTTATGTTGCAAGGCTCGTGTAGATGAGATCAAGCCATTTAAATGAAATCTAATGGTGGGGAGGCCGGCCGATCGGTTAAACCGATCAATCGACCGATGCCTAGTGCCCACGAAATAATAGAGAAAAAACAAAGGATAAAGGAAGAATTATTGGCTCCTTGTCAACTGAACGAAGACACAGATCTTTCAAAATAATTAACCTTGCACACAAGAAGAGAAGAAGAGGGGATCGAGAAGACCAATCCAACCACTCAAAATTAATGTACTTGGATGTTGCAAAGAGCTCCTACACACTAGTTAGCTAGGCTGCTCGTCCTGCACGCTGCAGTGATCGTCGCCGGTAGCCTCACGGCCAGCCTGCTGATCGTCGTTGTCGAACTCGACCCACACGGCGCTGATCGTCGTTTCAAGCTTGCTCTCAAACGGCGCGCCGTCGCTCCCCTGCGCTGCCTCGCTGCCGCCATGCTCCTCCTCCCGGCCATCTTCTTCACCGACCGGCGGCATGAGCTCCATTGCCGATGCCTGCGCCGGCGTGACGACCCTGACGACAGGGTACTCCATGATCTTGCTCACATTGCTCTTCTTGCACTTATGGTAGAACTCTTTCAGCTCAGGCGTCTGAGCGCACGCCTTCCTCAGTACCTCATGAGCCGAAACCCTCAGAGACTTGCTGAGGCCGAAGCTTCTTGACCTCAGCATCTGGTCGAGGCCTTCCTTGAAGGCGTCGTAGACCTTGAAGCTCTCCCGGAGCACAATGCCGAAGGCCGACCGCGCGGCGGCACTGGCGCTCGTGTTGTTGTCCGGCAGCAGCTGGACGGCGAGGTCGAGCAACCTCTGGCACATGGCGAGCTTGAAGAGGAGCGCCTCGGCGGCGGTGGCGTCGTAGGAGGAGTGCGGGTGCGGCGGCTTGTCCTCGTGATCGTGTGGCGGCGGCGGCGGCCGGGTGGGCTCCAGGTTGCCGGCTTGGTTGATCACCCACTGCATGCGCTCCTCGAGGTAGGCCGTGTAACCGTGGAGGAAGGAGCACGCGCCGGTGGCGGCAGCGGCGCCGGCGCTGACGTAGCCGTCGCCGGCCCCGGCGGCGCGGGGGGAACAGCTGCACCGGGGTGGCGCGTCGATGCGGAGGTCACGGGAGGCCCAGAGGCCGCGTAAGTCCTGCTCGAAGTAGCGGTCGCCGGCGCGGAGGAGGCGGTGGACGAGGAGGAGCGGCCTGAGCGCGGCGGCCGGGGTACGAGCTGCCTCGAGGCGAGCCGTGATGCGGCGAGAGAGGAAGGTGATCGCGCCCGGCGCGTTGGAGACGAGGAAGAGGATCTCATGGACGTGCCGGTCGTCGCCCCCGCCGCTACCTCCGTCGGTGCACCGCTCGATGGCCGCCTCGATGTCGGCGAGGAGCGCCCGGTCAGGGACCGCCGCCGCGGAGGAGGCCTTGGTGGAGGCTGCGGCGCCAGCATGATCCATGAGTGACCCTAGTGCTGCCCAAATCTTGCCCCTGAACACCTTCATGTCTTATATGCCTTCATGAAAGTAGAGTGAGGGGGAGGACATGAGAGAGATGGTGCACGAGAGTTATAGCACACTCCGTCTTGTGCATGCACTCACTTGCATGTGGGCCAAGGGAGAGAGGTGGAGAGACAGAAAGAGAGAGCTATAGATGTCTATGTTGTGCATGCATGCCCATGGTCAGACTTAGATGAGAGTGTCATCTTCACAAGAAATTCTTGAGTGAAACCTCTGCATCAACAAGTCCACTATTGGCCTTATGACTTGAGGAAAAAGTGTAGCAAGAGGAAAGCTAACCCCCACTACTACCACTGATATTATGAGAGAGAGAGAGAGAGAAGATGTGCAAGAAATTATATTCGGAGGTCAACTCTTGGGTGGAGGAATCAAATGCCTTTGGAATGAGGTGCCTCATGCATCAAAGGCTTCTTCCACTGGCAATTTGGACAGTAGGTTTGACTCAAACAAATAAGTTCTTCAGTACTAGTATGGATTCCTACACATCAACATCAAAACAAGGAGCTTTTTGAGAGGAATGTAGGGCTTCGGACTAATTAAAGGTGAGGTACAGTTAAACCCACACTTGAGTATATGTCCTAAGAGAAGCAAGTCATAATCTATATTCCCCTCTCTCTCTCTCTCTCTCTCTCTCTCTCTCTCTCTCTCTCTCTCTCTCTCTCTCTCTCTCATATCTTTCACCCTCTTATATATGGTCCTAGCAGCTACTTAGGTAATGGGATAATGCTTGACTTTGCTTTATACTCGTCTATATATATATATATCTATATCTATATCTACATATATATAATACCTGGCAAGAAATTAATGGGGACTTCAGAACTGCTCATGGTCTATGGTGTAGTTTAAGGTGGTGTTGATGTTGTTGTTCCAATGCACTTTGTAGGACAAAGTGTGGCACCGGATGAGTCGGCGAATCGGAGCGCGAAAAGTGTAGGTTGAATAATTTCTTTGAAAAGATGTTTTCAATAGAGAGAATTGATGGTGTGGAACATTCCTAGCCATTTGAAACAGCTCATATATTCTCTTTGTGTTATACTGGTGGTGGTAGTAGTGGCTGAAGTAGCTACGAAAAAATTGCTTGAAGAATCACACTCTGTATTTTAGTTTTTTATGTAGAACTTTAAAAACACTTTCACTTGCGAAATGTCAGAAAATAAAGGACTAATTTGATAACTTAATTTGTGTATCCATGTCGACATTTTGACACCACTAGCTTCAGTCCACCATGCTTGAATTCTTATTCTCAAAACTCAAAAGGATCAATCACATGGGTTGATAGCAACATCACTGGGAATTCGATTTACATATCCCAGGAACCAAGCATGCCAATTCTACAGGACTTTCCGCTGATCATTTGTCCATGTCCTGGCAAGCACCATTCCCCACCCCGGGACATTCCATTGGAGAGGGAGGGTTGGAGAAAGTGACGAAAAGTCATTACTTGATAGGTCGAAAGGTAAAGGCAATGCTTTCTGTTTGATAAAATTTGCCTTCTAGTGAAGTAAACACTGGAATTATGATTTTTAATTATGTTGTTGTTCTTTCCTGACCTCTGCCTTAGCATGACAAATTCCACACAAAAGAGAAGAGTTTGTAATGATTAATATATACCAAGGGACATGAGCACAACCTTCATGTGGCGCATGCAACACTAACCTGGCATCAGTGGACGTTACAATACTGCAATTTGATACTGCTTTGCTACAGCATCAGATTCAAATTCATTAATCGGGAATGTTGTTTATTCATTAATTAATTGGCACTAGATTGTAATTCTATCCCAATAATTGAACATCATGTATAAAATAGAACTGGGCCTAAAATGTGTTGTACAAAACATCGATCATATATAGTTTAAAGAGTAAAATTAAGCAATTATTCTACAAATTTATAAACTGTACTTTTGTGCTATTAACATTGAACATCGGAAATCTCGAAGCAACTGTGATTACAAAAGCTGCTCCGATTGAACTCAGTCCCCAGTCTTATTTTCACCTAATTATGTGGTTTGGAATAGGAGACCTCAGATAGAAATCGAAACAATACATGTTTTTGTTAAAATATCTGACAGGGAAGACTAGTTTTTGGAGTGAGCACTATAATATAATTGAACTATATTGTTGAACTTTAGAGTCTACTTAAATGATTTATTCCATCTCAAAATTATGCTTAATTAGCCGAGTAAATAGTTGCAGTTTTCCTCTTGGAAAAAAATTATTGCTACTCTGCTGACTTAATACCTCACAATTTGAATATGGAAATGTCCTCAGAACTAAGTAGGCATAATCAATTACACTTGTTTTACTGAATTGCATTGATATCATAATCTTCTTTGAAGATTGGCAACAAAAGAGTAACCAAGATCATAGGATCAAACCCCAGAAAATCCATAACATATCAACCTAGAATTTAGTTAGTGGTACTCGAACCATGACCGTTTGCCACGGAGTACCATACCAGTTAGACCACCGGTTGGCAAATGAAATGACCATTCTGTAGAACATAAAGATGACCTCTCTCGTTTGATGTATGACGAAATTCATCTGAAAGTTGTCGCAGTCCAAAGAGGGAGATAATAAAATGTAAATTCAGTCGCATATATTGCAGGCACCAGAACGGGCTAGACAGGAGCAAATTGATTTGAGAATGCGACATGAATGCTACCTTTTCTTCGTGCTGTAGCTACCAAAAATTGTGTTTACTATTTACCATCACAGAGTGGACAGTGGTGAAATTGCAGTCAAAATGTAAAGCAAACCTGCTAGGCGCTATCTAGTAGAACATACCGTGGCATCTGAGCTGTGTACCACTTGAATCATAGTCATATTTATCCAAACGCCCAACACGACAACAGCCAAAAAACAAAACTTGCAGAACAGTAAGCCATTGTTGTCGCGAGGATTTGGCACGCATGGAAAGTGCTGAAACAGACCAGAAAAGAATTGCGATAAACTTGGACAAGTCAAAAAGGCAAGGTTGGCAGAGTGGAAGATAAAAGTTGATAGGCTGCAATTAGGACAGGGACATCAGCAGAAAATCAGGACGGCCAAGTAAAAAGCAGAGCAACGAAAAGCAGACCTTGATTGATGCAGATCTGCGTGTAAACAAACAGGGAAGCATCTGATGCAATCTACTCTTCTTGCCTCGCCAATCTCTGAGCTCCATTGACAAAAGTTAGAACTGCTAAAGTCAACCCACCAGATTAGATAAATAAGCCGTCTCAAAAGCAGATGAGAGTTGCTGAATGGAAAGATGAGCCAGCAATAACTAAACCTGAAACATGAGTCCATGATCAGTGACATGTATTGGCAGGTGGTCCACCAATTTTTTTTACAGAGAAACATGGCATGGATAAGCGTTGCCACAATAACAGAACAGAATTACAAACCATCAGAAGAAAACTATAAACTGGACCAGTAACAAGCAGCATCAACGAAATCCCATGCAATTTTAAGATAATAAAATCACCAGAAGATCAACTGCAATTTCATGAGTTGACAAACACCACAACTAATTACAAATTTCTAAAAGTGGTATATAGGTAAACAGCCTTCCTGGTAGATTTCATGTGCAAATGGATAATAATTCGGCTGGAAAATCTAAAATGTTAAGTGAAATCTGAAATAACAACAGACTTTTTTTAACAAACTACACGAGTACATGGTGACAAAATACACAATGAAATCTAGAACACTAGAGTACAGTACAGGTGCATTGAGAAAGCTCAAGCTGTTACAATTAGTTGCTACTACTAACAGAAAATCTAAAATGTCACTGACATACACCAAATAACAACACATCAAGACCCTAAAG
This sequence comes from Stipa capillata, assembly GCA_019208055.1. Taxonomy (NCBI): domain Eukaryota; kingdom Viridiplantae; phylum Streptophyta; class Magnoliopsida; order Poales; family Poaceae; genus Stipa; species Stipa capillata. Next base: position 114,685 of record JAGXJF010005315.1, read on the forward strand.
CTGGTCCTAATCTGAAAGCAACAACTGAATACATATCCATTGGGCCTTCCATCCCATGAGGGTCTTTACAGTAAGTCAAATTTTTGGTTCTTCAAACATAAAGCATGGAGATGTCCAATATCATGCTCTGGCCCTCTTGCTACTGCTGCTGCAATTCGGGCACTTGTAGTGCTTGATGTGCTCAGCTTTGGCAGGAGTGATCTTGACACACTTACCATGGAACCATGTCTCGCAAGCATCACAACAGATCCAGAACTCATCCTGTCCGTAGTTATCACCACACGCACCACATAATGCATTTTCATGTTCTTCTTCCTCCTCTTCCTCACCTCCACTATCGTCCTCATCATTTGGAGGTGGTATCTTTGGACCCCTCGAGTTGGGTTCAGGCTGGCGTGATGGCTGGCAAAGTGTTTTGTCCCAAAAGAAAGAAGAGATCAAGTTATGAGCTTATTTCAGGCCCATATTGTTACATTAAAATGAAAATGATTCATTACCTTTGTGCCAGATTTGTTGCTCTTGCTGCTGCTTTTGGGGTTTTTCTCTTTGACCTGCTTCTTCGCAGTACCTGTGACGACCTCATATATGGTAGGGAGGTTGTTAATCATGCTAAAAAGCCGCTTCCTGCAACACAATCACAAAAGGTATTTATCGAAGTTGATGATCGATGTGGGTATAAGAACAACAATCACATTCCTTCAAAAGTGTGAAATGTTTCGACAATTAAAATAACTTCACAAGAGCCTAAACATTGCAAGAGAAAAAATGTCTGTTTTAGGTTGTAAAGTAAATTTTCTATCTCACAACTTGCATCAAGAAATCTAAGATCACAAAAAGGCAAACAGTATTACATAAAAAAGTATGATACATCACATATTACGGTAACCAAACTTGAAAATTTCAAAAGAACAACATAGGTATACCAGAAATACTAGACAGTTCATTCAATTTTCAAAGAATAGAACAGTTGGGCATAGATACTCGCAACTGAATTCTTCAGTTAGTTATCCACTATTGCTACTTGCTATCAGTCACGTGTTAAGGCAAATTATTTTACCAAAAGCAGAGAGTTTAAAACTATTGAACTGTGCAACATTCAAAGGCTAGAAAGTTGTCACCATGTACTCCCTTTGTTCAAGAATATGACTGTTCACACAAGACACAGTCACCAATATGCAACTTTTCTATAGTAATATATTAAATAAATGTATAAATAATACTATATTTGAAACTAATTCTCTTAACAAACTAATAGCTAGAAAGTTCTAATCTGGGAGCAGAAACCTTCTGTTTCCCTATTAAGATATACTCCATTTGTTCAAGAATACGATGGTGTGCACAAGACATGGTCTACAATAAGCAACTTTTCAATAGTAACATATTAATTAAATGTATAATGTCAGACCTGGATATAAAAAATCAAACCCTCTATGTATACTGCACTATTCCAGGATCACGTTAGTGCACACAAAAAACAAAGATGATAGCCATAACCATACTGAAACAAACAAGTAACATAATAGTTTAGATATACAAAATGTAATTTCTTATGGCAGAGTTTTACAAAAGTTCACTGCAGTGAAAAAACTAATAAATAAACTCCGATAGATAAACCCATCCATCAGCCGTATAGATATCTGACTAGGACACACATCCTAGTGCTCTCTAAGGTAATCTTGTTCAAGGAAAAGATTAGCAATTCATTCCTCTACATGATTGGCTATAGCAAGGGTGAGTACATGACGTACTCCGCAAGTCACCAAGGAAGTGTAATAGATAAAAATGATACAAATATTTCAAAGGAAAGGCTACTAAAGTTATTTTGTAGAAAGCGAATAAGTAGTTGTAATAGAGGAAATGAATTAATAAAGCAACACTAGTCAGATACCAAGCATTAACCAACACGTAACTTATCCCAAAGAATCCAAAAGTAATTATTGTAGAAGAAAGGTAGCACAACTACCAAAAGTAATTACCAACGATATCACAAAATATCTCAAAAGATTAAAACAGTTGAACAACATATGTGACTACTACCCAATGCTTGTTAGATTGAGCTTGGTCATGCCCGTGAACACAGCTAAATCAATTAGTTTTGACACTCTGTAGAGGTTGTACAACTTTACCCATAAGATGTGATGTATCACTTTTATCGGTACTCACTTTGGTGTATCAATCAGGAGTTAGAACATGGTTTTTACAAATACTTTCTAGTGATACCAACCTTTCCATCAACATGTGATTGGCAATTCCTCATACTCGTATAATTAGTAGGCCAAGACCATCTCATATCAGTATTTATGGTTGCACTGTTAAGTCCTTAGGTCAACATCAAGCGAGATGTTCCACAAACCATAAATAAGAATAAAAAAGTAAATTTCTCACAAATAGCCATTCCTTGCTAAACAAAAAAGAAAAGTACTCACAGACAGCTCTTCGTCACTAAGTACCAACCAACCTGACAAGTTCTCGCCCGAGTCTTAGTTCTTACCAAATTAACCAAAGAGGCACCATCACTAGGCCAAAGACATCATCTCTTCGATGCTCTCAAACTAAAGTTGTAAAACCAAGTAACGATCATTAGCCTTCAATGCACCGTACTCAAACGAGCTGAAGCACGATTAAAGTTGATTAGACACAACTGATGTTATTGTCATTAGTACTAGCATGAGCTAACAGTCTACAAAGGTTTAGCATCCTAGGTTTTAGGTATGGAAATAACAAAGTAATTGTTGTATATGAGTGGAGGCAATAATAACATGGCATTACGCTTACTACCCCACTTATACTTGCTACATTAACATGCATGCATAAGTTGGCAACCAAAATCATAGTTTGAAAATACTGGGTTCAACATGATAAAAGGTGATTTGCCTTGCTCAAAGCTCTCCGAGTACTCTCCGTCCTAATGCATGTTCGAGTCTGCACATAACTTATGCAATAACTCCGGACACCATCCAAACAAGAAGCAATAAATCCAAATAGTGATAAGATAAAATCAAAGTTATGTAAGAATAGAATAGAAAGATATAGATCAAAATGATGGGTTCAAGGAAGAGGAATGGGTGGATTTGGAACAACGGGAAATGAGTTAGGGTTCCAGAAAGATTAGGGTTTGAGATGGCAAGGTGGGTAGAACTAGGGTTAGCTCTACTTGGGTAGATGATACTGTAGGTAAGTGTTAAACCACTCTAGAAGTCATCCCGAGGTGGCATGACTTGACGAAATTTGGATCAATGAAAGAGAAGATACGAGCAAAACAATCCGACCGCAGAGTTATTACGACGGATTTTTTGCTCTGTCTTCGCTACCGCAGGAGGTGTGCGGCAACAAACGGATCAAACCTCTGCCACGCGGCTATCGCGACAGAGGGCTTAGATAAGAAGTGTTGCCATGGCAAGGATGCACAGGCGCGGCAGAGGCGAGGTGGTTGTCACAGCAGAGGTATGGCTAGCAGGACAGCGACGAGACACGGCAGGTGGGGCAAGGGGGCGATTGGCGCAGCAAGGGCGGCAACAATGAGCGGCGACGACCGACCGAGAGGACTAGCAGGGTCCTTGGGAGGAGGTCGTACACAGCGATGAGGCGACACAGCGCAGGGCGATGGGGGTAGATGCACGACGTCTAGGGCTAGACGCGCACATCTAGGATAGACGGCAAGCAGCCAAGGGATAGAAAAGGGAGAGGGGAGAGGGGGCGCGGCCCGAGGGCTCACCTCACCCCTCCCCCTCTTTTCTTGGGCGGAGGAGTCTGAGTCCGGCTCGGACTCAGCCAGGGATGCGCGTGGCGCGACAAGAGTCTGTCGTGGCAGGGCTCCGCGGAGGAAGGGAAAGGAGAGAAAAGAAAAGGAAAAAAGAAACAAGAAAGGAAGAAAAAGAGAAGGAAAATAAAAAGAAGAAAGAAAGATGGGCTTGCCCAAAATCCAAATAAAACATGAAACCAAACTTAAACCAAAATTTAGTTTGAGTTGGATTTAATTCAAATTAAAGCTTCCAAATTTATGAAAAGCCATATTAAGCTTATTATCTCATGTAAAAGCACAAATTTCTACCTTAAGTAAAAATAATAAGAGGTTTCAAAATATTAACAAAATTTGGCTGTTAAATATAAAAATATTATATTTTGAAGTACTTCTCATATCAAATCTAATGGTACTACTTTCATATGATCAATCCAAATACTTTCATACAAATTAGATGTCAAACTTCGAAGTTTGAGCACTCAAGTTCTAAAACGTCATATATCTCTAAATAGGGGGAGTAGATAATGTAATAGAATTCTATGAAATGGAGACATGGGAGTTGTTCCTTCATACTAAAAGATGGAAGGAAAATTGATAAACTATCCTACCACAAAAGAGCACGGGGAAATTGAGGCAGTGCACATAGAATATCATATGCAATACTCATGATCAAAATAAAGAAGCCATAAGACATGAAAGAAAACACGCATTGTATAAAGGGTTTCATGCATATTTACCCCACTTGTACGTGTGTATATACACTGGCCTATTGGCCTCATGATGAATTCAATGATTTTCATAACATGGTATCGTGAACCTAGTGTTTCTCTCTATTCCCACAACTTCCACAGCCGCCGTCCTAGGGTTTTCCGCTGCCACCTCTTCCTGATCCTTGTCAATGCTAGCCACCGCGCATTGCACTTGCATGCATCACTCTACTCACAGTGGAAACAAAGGATCCGCTCCTCCGCCACCATCGATCGGGAGCACCGGGTCTCTTTTCCCAAGCTTTCATCGACAGCGGCACGAGGGCCAGGTCTTCTCAGCTGCTCCACCAGCCAACGGCCACCAGCTGCCTAACAATGGTCTCTTCGCCAGACACTTGTCAGTGCCTCTTGCGCTGGCTTTGCTACCATGACATTTACATCTTTCAGTTAACTGTTTACAGATGATCAGAAATCATGACTACATATTGACTTTAAGAATACAACAAAAGGTCTCGGTTAATACCAGTGTCAGTCCAGATAAAAGAAAGCAGCAAATTCGTTATTCATTAGCAGCAATGGTGTGACAATGAAGTGAATGAGGTATCAAAAAGGCTAAATCAAATATGCATAAACACCAGGAGGTCCTCCATATGCAGTAGTGAAACAGAAGGACCAATCCTGAAAGACCACTCCACCCTGCCTACTATAGATTTTGATAAAGTCATCAATAGGTCAAAGCAGAAAGACATGTTGTATGATCTAGTCAAACAAAATGGAAATAAGAAATTGTCACGTGCTAGGTTTTTCTTAGAGGCAATCGTTCGTGGGTGGTGGGAGGTCGAGCACATGGTAGCTTGGGTTCAGGCATCGTAGAGCCAACACTGGGTAGATGCAGCTCTGGATGAGAACCTCCCTTTTTCTGAGTTTATTTCTTGATGATCAAAACAGGAGGATTGCCTGGCTTCATATAACAGCCGGCCTAACAAAGAGATAGAAATCAAATCGATCTAAGGATCCTTATTCCAATTAACTAACATGATTTAAGGACTCATGGTGGCAGCTATGCTGGCCCCACGGGACAAGAAAAGAGATCTATGGCTGAATTAAGGCAAGATTACACCATGAATTCACATTAGGAATCAAATCTACATGGGACCAACTAGCAGCATAAAACCCAAAATGGTTGACTAGATAGCATCCACTACCACAAGAATATTACAAAATAAAGAACAGATAAACAAGAGGCCGATTAGTTTTCATTAACAGCTAAATACACCTACACGGTACATCATGTTAATTACAAAAATAATCAACAGGAGCCAACAAATTATTAGCAGAAAGAAAATTCCATAACATTCCATGTCAACCGCTCTTAAGAGTGTCTCTTAGTCTTACTATCTGTTAGCTTACATGAAAAAATCTGTAGTGCCTTACTGGCTTTAGCATTAAATTAAAGCACAGTGATCATGCCAAGGTGTGCATAGCATGGACAGCAATTTTTATCATGTCTTCCAATACATTTAGATCCATCGGGAAAACCTCAGGATTGCCACCCCATTGTGTCAGTGACAACTGGCCAAGAGCCCAGATGCCAGTGAGACATTGAGTGGCAAATCCTAAAGCACCAAAGCATCTAGTGGAAAATCCTAAGAACTCCCAGCAAGTATAAGAACCATCAAATATCAATTCAACACTAGATCTTAACTGGCACTGGTCTGGCTAAAGAACTGTTACTAACTAGCCTATATGAGTTTCTAATAATTTGTAGTTACAAGATTCTCAGTGATCCCTTCAGAACCTAGTGGACCATGAATAAGATACCTATGCTTTAAAGTTTCCCAACCAGAAAACTGTAAATGCAATCATCTGTCCGACAAGATCAACATACAACTACAGCACATTGATCTTTCTTGCAAAGAACCCTTTGAAACATTTTAGCCTATTTAGGCCTACAAAAAACCAATATCACGTTAACCCAACTTAATTATCAGATTAAATATGGACGACAGAGGACACGCAATAATGTTCTGTTAAAAAATTGACAGGGCAGTAAACGAGCAAGAATTTTGAAAATACATAAACGAGGAAAAAAAAACTAATAGGCTATAGGAAAGCAAGGGATTACTCAAGACCACATCCAAAGTATGGGGCTATGATTCATGTATTCCAATCAAGTAATTAAACAGAGCTGCAATGAAGAAACCAAAATAAAAAGCTATTGGGAATCACAGCAGCTATCCTACAGTGCAGCTATTTAAAAAGTGGATCTGTTGTGTTTATTTACTGTTATCTAGAATACTGCGACGGAAGTGTGAAACTAATATGAAATAATGATCAGGAAGAGATCTATATCCAGGTAGGAACAGTAAGATAATTTGGTTCTGTTACGTTTGTTTACCATTATATAAATTTTGAGCCCATGGGTAGGAACTGTAAGTTAAGTTTATTTACTATTTCTCTAACCGTATGATGTTGCTTGCATCCGGTTTCATTTTCAGTCAGCTCTTTTCCTAACTTTGCGGTTGAGACAGATGATGACGGGGAACCATCATAACCATGTGAGCTCAAAATTAAATATGTACAGCTATTCACCAAGATTAGAAAAGTCTGACTAGCAAACATACAAAAGGGAGAAAGGGGCAAGTAGTCTGGACAGGAGATAGCATCTACGAAGTACAGACAATAGGGAGAAAAAAAAACAAAAAGGACAATAGCTTTGTGGGCTGTGTATATACATGTTCTTAATAGTGTCTGAGCTATACTATAAAGCAAACATCATACTGTACCAAAAATGTCTGAACTATACTGCAAGAGTGCATTTGCTATTCTTGCAATTGTTAAGTTAATAAATAATCATGGCGAAGTAACAATTAACATGTTAAAGATGCAATTAATGAAGGATATCAAACCCTCAACAAGATAAATTAATTCAGTAGTGCTCCACATGAAAGTTAATATCTAACTAAGATAAGACTAAACTATTGGCATTAACAGCATGTGCTCCAAAACTAGTCATTGAGGACTAGGACTGTCAAAAAGGCTTGAGCTCAGCTTAAAAAGTGCACAATTCGAGCTTGGCTGGAGCCCATTCCGAAGCTCAAATCGCTTAACAAGCTGCTTGAGGTCGGCTCATTAAAGCTAGTGTGCATAATATTGAACCCAATATTCTCAGCCAGGCCATTAGCCCAACAATCTTCACTCCACAGTATGATATCAAAATTACCTGTTACTCACTGCTGGCCACCCAGATCTCTGTTCCAGGTTAATCCTGCTGCATCTAGCTCTAGATCGTGATTTCTATGAAAGAAAGCAATCCCACCGAGACAACGAAAGATGCCAAATGTCCTAGTCGATCATATGGCAGGTCAAAGCCAGTCCTAGCGACCCTTGGTGGCCAGCAGTGAGGAACGACGTCGCCGCCTGCCTAATCAACACTTCCTCGCCATGGATCCTGCCTCCACGCCGTCAATCCAGCCTACCCTCCGCCAAAATCTGCCTCCCCGCCGGCCAAATAGACTGCTGGAGCAGCTCCTCTACTTCAAGCCGCCACCCACTCCAGCTGCTGCTCCTGCTGCTTCGCTCCCTGCTCTGCTTCAAGGTTATGAACTCCGCTCACCTGCTTTGTACTCTCTTTGTGAAGTGCTTGTGCTGTGCTGTGCTTCGATTTGTGGCTGTGTGCTTGTAGCCTTGTAGTGCTTGTACAGAGTACAGGCAGTTGTAGGCTTGCAGCAGAGGGTTAACTTTATTTTTAGGGAGAGAAGAGGATTATTGGGACTTGTCTCATTGATGCTTGTAAAGGAAAGCTTGTGGAGTGAATTTTTTGTAGACTTGCAGTTATAGATTGTTATTGATACTTGTAGATGATTATAATTTGCTTCATGGTTGTGGTATATCATACGGGAATCATATTTTTCTTATGAGAAAAGCTACAAAATGGGATTCCGGTGGGAGACAATCCAACGGGACCCCGTCCCACCATTCAGCCATCAGATCAGACGGTAGATGGGGCTTCTTCTTGCTCCTGCTGTTGCTGCTTCTGTTCCTCCCACCACTGCTGCTTCCTCTCTGCTCCTCCTGCCGCTACTCTTCCCCTCAAGCTCCGATGAGGTCTAGGTTAGGGTTCAGGGTGGGGGTCACTAAAGCCCCATGGGCTTAGAGGGATGGCTGGCAAAGGGCGGTGGAACAGCGGTGGTGGCAGGTTGTTAGGGTGGGGCAGCGAGGGTGTGTGGCAGAGGACCGCCGGATGAGGAGAGTCAGCACCGCAGGTCATTAATGTGCCGAGGAGACAATGGCAGCAGTGGCATGCTGCTGTGGTTATGGTGTATGGGGAGGAGACTAGACGGCAGCAAAGGGAGGGAGGAAGGAATTAGTGGAGGGAGGAGGCTGGCAGGGGAGAGGAGGGGAGGTGGAGGTCGAAGAAGATTCTGTTTGACAGGATCCAGTCGGGTAGCTGCCCCCTTTTCTTGTTTGATGATCTGCCTTGCCTGCCCATGATTCTGGCCGCTGCTGCGCCAGCCGACCAACTAGGCGCCGCCTAGGCAGCCAACTTGCTAGTGCCCAGCGACTTCGTGAACACTGGGAATTCTACTGCTGATTTCTAATTGGGTGTTTTCACCTAGCTGCTACTGAGCTTGACCAGCCGAACTCAAGCTTTTCCGAGCTTCATTTGAGCGAAGCTCAAGCTCATTGTGAAGCTCGAAGCTTATTCGAGCCAAGCACCCAAGCATAGGTAGGGCGTAGGCCCACTCGAGCTTGGCTCATTGACAGCCCTACTGAGCAATTGAATGACCAAAGTAATTTTATGTTTTCAACAGAATTATCCAAACCATGAAAAGGAACAATTGCACTGTCAAACATATGAATAGAGGCCTCATTATTCAGTAGTCACGTTAGCAAAGTAAAATGTGACTAAAGAAAAGATACAGCAACATTATAGAACCATAAGCAATTCACAAGCAAAATTGCATGTCTCAGAGAAACAAAGGCAATACCTGGATTCTTTATCAAACCCGAATCTTGCTCCAAAGTAGAAGGCCACTGCTAGCAGCCAGGCATCACTATGCACCGCAACAAGTGACAACCAATCTTTCTCATCCATCCCATCCCGAGCAAAATTAATTCCCAGAGCTGGTTCTGGAAGTTCCGGAGGAACCTCCTCCGCAGGCAAGTTCACTTCCCACGTTTCATTGGGAAGACCATATAGACACAGATTCTCTTTCTCTGCAATCAAAATTATAATCCCTAAGCTTCCTGGTCCCTTTCAGAATTCTATCTTTTATGCTATCTAATTAAAAGTAGCCAGGACCAAGAAAGTATGAAAACGACTGCAACTGTGTGTCCACAGAAAACTGAAATGAGAAAAAGAAAAAAGAGGAAAAGACCGTTTCAATAATATTTTATAATCTTTCACAAAAAATTGCAGGGATCAGATTTTATACTCTGCCTTCACCACTTCTAACACACAAACAACAAAAGAGTATTTCAGATCTACAACTCCATATAAAATTCAAGACAAATCCAGAATAAATTGCTGCCAATTTCCAGTAAGATATCCTTAAAATTGGTACATTAGTAAATATACATCTGATATTATGAAGACATGAACCACGTATATAATGAACTTAGGGAAGCAAATGTCAGAAAATAATAGAAGGAACGTTCCAAGACTTGGAAGCCTATATTGTTTTCTTCGAGCAGAAGATGGCATGACCCCACTACGTTCGAGTTATTCATCCTATGCTCCAGTGAGTCAGTGACCTTCCTATCAAACTTTTGCACTATGTCAGTGGAAAACTATTCTTTAAATAAAAGCCCAAAAATACCCTCATCACGGTGGATACCGTGGTCATTTGCCACTACCGCTACATGTTAGGCTCAAAACAGTATAAGTACACTCCCCACATACTAATCAACAAATCAGAAACAAACAAGCCCTTCACCTCCTTTCTCTCTTACCCTTTTTTTAGTACACCTCATCTTCTTGTTGTAGATCGAAAGCAAGAACAAGCAAACTAACATTAGAAGAATAACTCCAGTGCACTTTGTCCAAAATCACAAACTTTTTCCTAAAAGGGTCAAAAATCCCCAAACCACGAGAACACAAATTCTAGCAAAAACCACACAGGAATCGAAGCCAAATGCACAGGTGCTCCCAAATCAGTGCCAAGAACACCAAAACTCACGCAAAAAAAAATCCCCTTTGAGAGAGGACCAAAAGGAAAATCACGCCAGATACAAAAACCCATACAAGCACATCAAAACCCGCATCTTGGAACAGAAGGAAGGCCACAAGCCCCCCGCGAATTCAAATTCGAGGCCCGAGAACGGCGAATCGGAGGCCCTCGCGAGCTCACCTGGGTCGCACTGCTGGTAGAACTTCTCCACATCTGCAAATCCACCAACCAACCGATCAACAATCCATAAAACCACCAAAAAATACTCGGAAACATTTCGGCAGGGGAAGGGAGGAGAAAAGAAAAAGAGCACGTACCGGTGGTGAGCGCCTTGATCATGCCGGCCCGCCGCGCGCGGAAGTCCCGGAACACGTCCTCCGGCGTGCGATGCGTCCCGCCTCCGTCCATTTCGCGGCGTGGGTGGCGCGGGAGCTAGGGTTAGGGTTTTGGCTCTCGAGGCGACTGGGGCGGGGCGAGGAAGCTTTAGGACAGCGAGGACGACCAGTGTGTGTGTGTTGGGGAGGAATGGATTTTGAGGAGAGGCAGAACGGGGTGGGGGACCAGTGCGCGGTTTTTGAATCAACTCGAGGGGCTAACTGCTAATTTACCAAACACTACACTAACACTGGCACTAGTGTTGCTTTTTGCTGGCCGAATTGCAATTTGCAACCCGACCAGAGGTGCGCTTTTCAGTTTGCACCCCTGGGGAAAACGGTCAGACGCGGTAAAGCTCTGACCGCGGTAAAGCCGGGTTAAACGCCTCCCCCACTGGTACGTGGGGTCCACAGGCCAGTGGCTGCCTCTGGTTCTCTGCTCTTTGCACATCTCGTGAACAAAATGCTTTTTCCATGGAAGGATCCTACTAGCAATAGGAGGCTAACAGTTGATGAGATTTGCATCCAATCATGGGATGCTTATGATTGGATTCCTGGTACTAGACGTCACAGGTTTCTTCCAAGTGATAACAGTAGATCCTGATTTCAGTAACAATTTTCTGTACATGGTGGCAATATCCCAACAGCAGATCTGATGTGCATCCTATTGTCCGAAAATGCAAGAAACAGCAAAGATGGTACACAACAACACAGGTGCAAGCAAACAATTCTCCAATCACAGAATCTGTCTGCCATGCAACCATACAGGCCAAATATGCAGCTCTTGGTTTCATCTGTACACACCAAATTCATACAAGTAGAATTGTAGATGGTATGGGCGTCACTGATGTACTTGGTGCTGTTGTTCATAGTAGGTGATAGGAATTCTGAACAGAGGAATAAGCATTTCCCCTCTTCATGCCATCAGCCTCCTGTTCATTCAGTATGATGATGATTGTTAAGCAATGCTCCACCAGTAAATAATTAACAAGTTGCACACATCCAATGAAGGAAAATCATGTATTACCGTACCGATGATAAACTTGATTCGAAGAACATTCCAAAAGGATAAAAAGACATATAAGGGGGGTATATGCATTTGCCCTCCTGCGAGGAGGCTCCAGCTTCAGAACAGCCCCGAACGGTGACAGCTACAGGTTCATAGACAAGATCCTTGAAAATCCGCTACCTAGTGAAAATAATGCTGAACTTACGATAAATTATCTTGTGGTTTAGATATAAAGTTGCTAAAACCTAGAGAAACACAAAGAAATGCGGTCACATCAATAGGTTGACGCATCACACTTTTTCAGATTTAAGAATGTGGGTGTAGAGCTCTGATGCTTGTTTCTCCATTGGATGTGTTGTCTTCATTAGCAGCTTGCTACTGAAGGTCACAAAGTCTTCCTGGAGTTCATTCTGGTAATGCGTTATCAAACTGCGTAACTAGATCCCATAGACTAGTCGTTGTAATGGAATTCATCCGAAAGAGCTTAAACATTGTCTCCAACTTCGGGGCATTGAGCATTTCACCAAAGAAGCTATCATTAAGGTAGACAGGTACCCACTGATGACGGACATTGTATATTGTTTGCAACCACTCGTTGCCTGACAGATTGTATTTGTTAAGAAAAAATCTCCAAGTTGACTCAAATTCATAAATCCTCTCCAATTCATTTACACATTCCTTCAACTCTTGTTTGAATGATGGATGAGCTGAATACACACTTGCCAACTTCTCCTTGCAGATGGAGAAGATGTCGCGTTGGCAAAATCGATTTCTAACTTCAGGAAAGACCCTCACCGCAGCCATCTCGACAGATTTATTATAACCCATGGTGAACGACGACGGCTTCTTCCCACCCATAAAAGCAAGCCAAGTCTAAAACAACCACGTGAAGGAATCCTTGCTCTCATCGGTCATGAGAGCACACCCAAACACAATGACCTGCCTATGATGATTCAGTCCAGTGAACACCATAAATGGCACAGCACGGTGGTTCCTCTTGCAGGTCTGGTCAAGCACCACCGCATCGCCAAACCATCCATACAAAGATTTAGCACGCGCATCAAACCCACATGAGATTGCCAAGACAGCCGCTCTGGTCGAGCTGCACGGCGTAGCAGAACGCCGGATTCTCCACCTGCATCTTCTTGAAATGCTCGAGCAGGCTATGCGTGACACTGCCAAAGGGTCCAAGTCCAAGGCCCCCGGGCTGGAAGAGCTCGGCGTTGCCGTCGCCATTCTGGCCGGACAGAAGCTGCCATGAATTGCCGGAACGTTCCCCGGGCGCCTCTGTCTCGTGGGCACCGTCGGCGTGGTCGCCGCCGAGCGGGTGGGAGTGCTCGAGGACGCAGCAGGAGACGACGCAGCGGACGGTGGCGACGGCGGCGCCGGGGCAGCGGTTGACCTGGAGCATGGAGGGGCACCCGGGGCGGGCGGAGGGGCGGTTGCGGCGCTTCTTGGAGGCGTCAAGCGGGTCCTTGCGGGAGGGGAGGCCCTGGCGGGTGCAGACGAAGCGGCGCATGATGACGGCGTCGTCCACGCGGGAGGTGAAGGACTTGCTGCTGCGCACCCGGAACCCCGCGCGCGCCGCGTACGAGCAGTAGAACGCCCGGGCCGCCTCCGGCGATGCGAACTCCATCCCGGCCTCTGGCTCGCCCGCCTACGCCGGCAGCCTCCCAGAGCGGAGGAGGGCATCGTCGCCGGCGTCGAAGGGCATGCACGGGATTCTTGAATCCAAGGGGAACTTATCACGATTCCCCGGGGGTTGAGGCGCAGGTCGGCAGCCGGGGAGAGGAGATTATCGATAAAATGACTCATTTTATATGTGCCGTTGTTAGAATGGAATTTTTTAAAAAAATATTATTTTTTTCCTGTAAATCGCAGAAGTATAACACGAATTAGAATAATTATAAAAATATGTCCTGGTCGGCAAACCAAAAGCCGAATAGGTCAAATCGGCCGACCAAATGGCGACCTGAGAGAAGTCAGCGAGCCTGCGGCCGACTAGGACCAAGTCAGCGTCCCAGATGCCGACTACGACCAAGTCAGCGTCCCAGTTGCCGACTCGCCCCAAGTCGGCGTCCCAGCTGCCGACTTGCCCCTTCACAGCCTATTTATCCAGCGGCAGACCTCTGTCTGCCTCCCACTCACCGACGAGAGAGGTCTACCTCCCACTCACCGATGCAAAAAATTTAAGATAGGAGAAGAGCTTCGGAGGTGAGTTGGAAGAGAGGGATTACGACAAGAGGTGAGTTGGAAGAGATGGATTACGACAGGAGTACTCAAGTGAGGTAAATATTTGTACTAATTTTTTTAGTTTGTTGGATTTACTAACCACGGCCATACTGTAAAATGGTAGCAATGGCTTCATCTGGTTCGGACGACATGCCAAAGGAAAAGTTTCCTGCCGATATGCCGAACGGAGTCGAGGTTCCCCTCTGCTGGTGCCAAGATCCGTACAAACTAATGGTGTCAAGAGAGATGTCGTACACCTACGGAAGAAGGTTCTTCATGTGCGCTAACTACGATGAAGAGCCAGCGAATCTTGCCGTGCGCACCCAGCGTCGCAGGGTAAAACACGCATTGCACCCAATAGTTCTTGCTTCCACCCGCTCGTAACAATGCAATACAGTGCTAACACTCATTTGTTTGCAGTCTCCTCCCACTATATGTGACTACATACGATGGCTGGATAATACCCAATCGAAAGAGGATGAAGAACAACTGATGCGTGAGGTCTATTTTAGGCGAGATTACACTCTGCAACGCATGCACGAGGCGGAGGAGGCGGAGAAGCAGAAGCATTGGCAGGAGCAGCTACGCAAGGAAAAGATGGAGGCGGAATGTCGAGCTGCGGAAGCACGTGAGGCTGAAAGGGCGAGGAAGCGCGAGATCGCGCGTCGCGCAAAGGAAGAAGGAGAGGAAGCTCACGCTCATCGTATGAGGAAGGGAAAATATCCGAAAAGCCCTGAGTAGGTTGTCCTATTAGGTCGCTCGGTTCTATGGTTGTATCATGCGAATGTTATCGTACCATCTACCTCATGTGTACTGATAACAATGTATCATACTCGTAGTCTAGATTTCGATCCAATAAACTAAGTGTTCCAGTCCAACGAAAAGTAGTAGAACTAAGGTAGATAAATTTCAAAAGGATGTGGTCATAACTATCAGAAAGAACTACTCCTACTAGTCTCCCTGGGCAGGTCCTCCCGGGTCTCCCTGTCCACGTCCTCGACGCGGCCCCCTCTGCGGCTTCTTGCGGAAGTCGGAATACGTCAACTGCCCCGGCGGAACAATCGTACGACGGCCTCTACCTAGCAAGGGCGCATCAGGCTGAGGGGCGGTAGGCTGGGTGTCCTGCGTGGGTGGCGGCGGCGAAGATGGTGTAAGATACCCTAATCCCAACCCAGAACTGTCAGCGGGGTCGAACTGAGTGTTCAAGAAGTATCGAGACGGGCTGTCCGAACTTCCTCCTCGTTGTGACCTGGGAACAACAAAGCCTGTGGGAGACAATAGGTCATGATTGTGTGCACAAATGTTGAATCTATTACAGAGGCACGAAAATATTACGTACCAGGTGTGGGAATCATGGATGGCATCTCGGTAGGTGTCCGAAAAGAGCTCGATGGCATGTCCCAGGGGAAGAGGTGACGGACCTCCTGCTGCGACGCCTGCCAGGAAGACCCACCAGCCTGTGAAGGACCTGGGGGAGTAGGCTGCGTCGCCTGCCAGGACGACCCACCGGCCTGTGAAGGACCTGGGGGAGTGGGCTGCATCGCGGACGGCCTCCTTTGGAGGTGTGCTCCACGTCCTCTCTGTGGGTCGACCACATCTGACGTCTGTGTGCAGGAAAGAGCGCGGAGCAAACTACGGCACAGCTCCTCCACACGAGACCACGCAGTAGAGTCCTCTCTTGTCCTTGATCTTGTTAGTTCGGTCGTGATGTTGTCGTGAAGCTCACGTGCCACCTCAGTCTGCACGTACATAACATGTTGTTAGAAACGAAAAGAGTGTACAACACATATATCCAAACAAGTAGTACAACGTACCGCATTGGCCCTCAAATGTGCACTCTCCAGTGGGTACAAATCCGTGGTCCGTGCTGGCTGGATCTCCTCACGCTCCATGCGTGGTAGAAGGTACACGCGAGTCCGGGCAACGTACTACTGGAGGTAAGCCCGATGGGCCTGAAGGTCGAAGGCCCTAGACTCCTCCCAACAGTCCGTCGTAGCCGCCTCCCAAGCCTGAATATAAGGGTGCAGGAGTTGTGTCCACTCTTGTGGCCTAACACACCCCCCTCTACGAGACCAGCTGCAGAATTATAAATTTCAAATGTTTTAGATATGTACATAATTTTGTTGAATCCAGAACACACGAAGGTAAATTCGACGTACCCATACGTGGCACGGTCCAGACAAAGTGCGTGTGCTGGTGGTCCGTCCTGGTGTAGCTCGAACTGTCGCATCACACGATGCATAGCGTAGTCCTCAACGAAGATGTCGAAGACCAACTTCTTCCTTGTCATCCAGTGTGCTTCATCCCTAGTGCACAATGGAGAAATGCCGTGTGGAGCACGATAGAGCCTCGCGTCCTCAGTGTAAGTGATACGGAGGGCTCCCGATCTTCACGATTTGGACCAAGATAACTAGCAAAGCCTACGAGGAAATCCCACCCCAACAACAATCCCCAAACGAGAAAGCCTTTGAGGAACTAGGAAACCAAGTCAACCTTACTCTCAATTGAATGCCACGTTTACCACTCGGAGGCACGCGCCGATCCGTTCAATCCAAGAGGAAAGAAAGGCCTAGGGTGGAACTCCCAAATCTAGAGGGATGAAACCCTAGAATAAGGAGCAAAGCTCTACTTTTAGTCTTAACAATAGGTCTATCCCTAATTAGGATTTTGGAACGGGTATTTATAGGTCTAGCCCCGTAACCCTAGGGGGCTAATCCCAAGCGGTACAAGGGCCTCGGCCCCGTTACTGTGCGCAGACAGTACACCCGGACATTCTGGGGTAACTTGTCCGAAATGTCCGGCCGTAGGGCCCGGACATTCCGGGGTAAGTTTCCCGGAATGTCCGGACGTCTTGATCAGTGGACGTCTGGAGGGTTGGAGCTGACACTCCGGGCAGCAGTCGCCCGGAGTCTCCGGGCCTGTCCGGAGTGTCCGGGCGTGGAGCTGGGACACGGTGCTCTCGGCCACCCATCCGGAGTCTCCGGGACAGGAGCCGGAGTATCCGGGCGCCTGCCCGAGGGGTGCTTCAGCCACCCATCCGGAGTCTCCGGGTCTGGTGCCGGAGTATCCGGGTAGCTGCCCGAGGGGTGCTTCTGGGCTGGGTCACCCGGAGTATCCGGGGTAGAATGCCCGGACACTCCGGGTGTGTTGCAGCGGCTCGGTTCCTTTTCCCCTTTGGCTGGGTCCTTCCTCCCCTTGGCGTCGTTCCACGTGGGTAACCCTTCACACCTGAGCCAGCATAGAGTCAACGCATTAAATAGCATGCCATTCAAGGTAGGATTAGGTGGCCACGTGTAAAGGAGAAT